>QGSO01000445.1:346134-653634 GCA_011037825.1 Carya cathayensis
GGGGGGGGGGGGTCACTCTCAGATAGGTGGCCATAACTCTTCTTAAAAAAAAAAAAACAAAGCCAAAAGAGTAAATTTAAAAAATCATGTTAGTACTTAAATAAAGAATATGATAAAATGACTGAATTTTAATAACTAATTACCATTTTATCTACAAGGCGTTGGAATGATCTTGAATTGGCAAAATAGTGGATTGTCAAAGACATTTGATTATGTGCATTGACAGAAAATAAGTGTTGCAAGAAAAATGAACAATGTTAAATATAACCTATGAAACCAATTTAGATGTAAATAAATTATAGGGAAAAAATCTAGAATACATCATAATTTGTGCTTGCGAAAAGATCACAACACTTCCTCCAATTGTTTAACTTCATTTTTTGAAAAGGGGACTGAGAAGCCTCTTCTAACGTCTCAATTTTCTTAAAGTGTTCATGACATCATTCCTTATGATGCTGAAATAATGTAGCCATAAACTCATTTATAGTTCATACTTAGCCAAAATTTAGGTTGAATTCATCCTAAGAAGTGAATTGCATTAAAAATATGAAATTAAAACATTTATATAAAAAAAAGGGTATATAAACTCCCTAGTATATGACTCCGGATGTGATCCTTAACCTCATTCGGAACATTTTGCCAAGACTGCATATGAAATGGCGCATAAGCTTAGATTAGTATTTCGACATAGGACGAAAGCGATGTCGCACTATCATCCACACCCCCAGTGTAGTTATTGGAGATGTTGACCTTGATTTTTCCATTCCTTCTATTTTTTTTAGGTAAGGCCACATGTTAAGCCACGGCCGCAAAATGACAAGGCATCAATTAATATATTTAAAATTATTAAACATAGTTTCTCTTCAAGTATTTAAATATAATTTTAATTATCAACAATTTACTTACTGGTAGGCAAACTGGTCGTCTGCTTATTGTGTATCAACTTGATCAAGAGAAGAATCCTCAGTTGGGGAGTCCTCAACCAATTCGGGACTTGGCGGGGGAGGCACATTTATTCGTTGTCTTTTCATGACATCTTTCAAAAGCATTGTTTTTTCAATAAATTAGCTTAAAAATAATTATGAAAAATCTAATAGCCTAATATATGTAAATAAAACAATTAGTACATTCATTCTTCATCTTTAGATGTATTTTTCAAGCTTGTTTTAGAATCTCCTTAAATAACATCTTCATGATCTCCTTCCACATCATCATCTTTTTCTTCGTCTTCTTTTTCATCAAGACCTTGAATTAAATGATCATTTAATATGGATGGGTCGAGATGTACATTTGAGACGTCATCTCTACATAAGGAAATTAGTTTGAGTGCACCATAAAAGTTTGGGTAGAGCCAGATCTAAATGTTGGCTAGGTAAGCATCCTGTAGTCAACTAATAAATTAATACCCTATCCATTTTCCTAGTAGACCATAATCGGAGTGTCATCTTCATCTCCATTATAATTGTGATCTACTACCAATCCTCTATTATTAATATTTCAAGGAACAAAATTCTGTACGACTCTCCAACTTATCTCTCCACTAACTCCATCGACCCATTTCATTAGATTAATCAAGCAATAAACTTCGGTTGCTTGGAAAGCCAATACAAATAGATCATCTTTGTACCTTTTACATGCAATGTTGATACTTGTAGAGTGACTATCCCTATGTATCGATACCCGACTACTGCCTAGGTTCCACTAATCACATTTAAATACATACGTCATATTACCGCCCAGGTATTTCAGTCCAATAATGTCACATATGACACCATAAATTTATAAAATTTTTAACTTAAATATAAACTTATGAAATGTGTTACCACAAAACATAAAAAAATGAATATGATAAGTAAAGAGCACTTATAAATTGATGTAGGAATTGGAACTTGACAATAATAATTG
This sequence comes from Carya cathayensis, assembly GCA_011037825.1. Taxonomy (NCBI): domain Eukaryota; kingdom Viridiplantae; phylum Streptophyta; class Magnoliopsida; order Fagales; family Juglandaceae; genus Carya; species Carya cathayensis. The sequence continues at coordinate 348,040 of QGSO01000445.1, forward strand.
CATTTTGTTAAAAATCAAAGGAGTTCATTCACATTACATTTGAATGGTTAAATCAAATGTTCGAACAGTATGGGAAATAATGTGACGTTCGAACGTATTAATTATAACGTTCAAACATTAGGTGTATCTAAGTAGTGCGCCTTAATATCAAATGACATTACTGCCCACATCCAACATTCGAATGCCGCCATCAATCACCGCCTCAATGCCATTGATATGGTCCAACACCACCATCAATCACCACCATAACCATCATGAAAAGGTCAGTGTTAATATCTCTCCGTTTTATTGTGCTTTTTTCAACATTTTTTTAGGGTTTTGGTATGAATCGAACCCATTTGGGGCCAGATGTGTAACTTCATTCTACAGCCACCATGAGTGGCTATTAGCCACTGTAGATATTCTACATTTAGTGTACATTTCATTTCTATGGTGGCCATTACAATAGTAACGTCCTACTTGTGAAAATTAAAAATGACTGGTCCAGATTTGAACGTTCGAATGTGGTAATTTCAACATTCGAATGTTTTGCTCAAGAACAATGTTCAAACATACTATGTTTCATTCAAATGTTAAATTGACGTGTGAACATATATTTTTGCTTCACACATGAACAACTATGTCCATTGTACTTCGAACGTATATTAATTTATGTTCAAATTTACTTTCACATTTGAATGTATATACATCAAACGTTCGAATGTAACATTTCATGGGACGTTTGACACCTAACATTTAAACGTAAACCTACTCATTCAAATGTTTTAGTTTTACGTTCGAATGTTAAGATTCAAAAATTCAAATGTACTTCAGAATAGTTTTAATTTGTTTACCTTTATATATATATATATGTTTACTCATGTTTTTTTTTTCTTTTTGTAGGATATGTCTCATTATTTGACAACTAAGAAACAGTAAAAGGAAGGGACTCGAGACACCTCTTGAATCGTTGTTCGAATTGTTATGGCTGAATGCAAAGTATTGATAAACTAGTTTGACGAGCTCACATGAGAGGACTAGAGTCTGAGGTTTGTCTTTATCTCCAAAGTTTGGACCAAGATCTACACACTAAGGGGGGAGGATATACCCCTTCATGCTCCATGAATTCTACATGAAGCTGTCGTCCATGCCTCAAGATGTAGCTATTCACATTGTACTGTATGTGGTGGTCAGCTTGAGGTATTAGCAAATGTCATCGCCGACCTAGTCGGGATGCATTGCGTATCTAAGGAATTGACTATAGTGGATGATCAGCCTGATGAAACACTGGATGTAGGCACATTTGCATCATTTACTGGCCCCAATTGAGTCTATGTCAAGAGACATAGATCAATCAGAGGGTGAGAGGAGTGTTCAGCCTCAGTATGACGATTGCAGTGAGGATTTCTTTATTCTCACAAGGAGATACCACACACCATTTGATAAGAAAAGTATGTTCTCTTAGACATTGCTGCTGCCATTTTTCTACATGTTACATCTCATGGTTGCAACAAACGTGGATCCTATGGCACACAAGGTCATATTTAGTCAAACTCGTGCACTATTCTCCCAACGAGTGCCACGTGGAGAGCTCATCGACTAGTCGGTGTGGATATTTGAGAGGATTCATTATGAGGCAAGCATCATCTCCACTGACAACCTATCATTTGGGGTGATTATTATTCGGCTATTACTGGAGTGGAGAAGTGCTTGACTAAGTAGATGAATCCACTAGAAATGACCTTACACCATCAGAGCATTAGACAAGGAAAAGAGTGTGCTCGTCTTGAGCTTGGACCTACACCAGATCTTGTTCCACCAACCCAGTCTGGGGCCTGTGTTGCTCCCCATAGCGGGAGTATTAGTCAGTAGAGATGGGTACATTTGTAGGTGATGTGCGCCTTACTTGGTTTGATGTGATGGTCTCAGATATTACTGCACATATTGACTGAAAAATCGTGTCAATATAGTATAGTCTCTCCAAGGTTGACCATTGTTTAGATATCTTAAATGAAAAGATAAACAAATTGATTGAAAATTTCATACATTTGTAAACAACTCGTAGAGAGCTTTCCTGCACTTTTCTCGTATTTTATATTTATGTTTTAACGTATTTATTTTTCTATTCTTTATGTAATGAAAAATATCATTTAATATATCTAGTGTTTTTATATTTCAATTCTTAATCTTTTTTAATTCGAAATTCCATGTTTAATTCTAAAACAGTTCACGTTTGAACGTTTATGATGATCGTTCGAACATAAACTAAATCATTCAAATTGTAAGACAAATTGTTTGAAGAATAGTCTACATATTCTAATGTTCAAACGAATAACTTATATGTTTGGACGTAAGTGGGCTTAATGTTCAAACATACATGATCCGTTTGAATGTAATATTTAATACGTTTCCATGTACTCATTTGAAAATGATATTATCTGAGTTAAGTTCAAATGAAACACTATTATAGTTTGAAGATATAACCATTTCTCATCCACCTTTGGTGACAATTTCAAGACTGGCACAAATTCAAAACTATCACAAAAACTCAATTGTGTTGTAGTGTCTAGTGATTAAAATTCGTTGCCAAGTATACGTTTATCAATCCTTAAAGAAAACCTTAACCTCTTTAGTTTAAACTTGTGTGGGCATATCAAAATGATTCTATTGAAAAGGAAACTAAGTCATACTTGAACATTCTCAAGGATAAGATGTCCAAAGTTCAAATTGAACTCAATCATTGAATACTTTCATATGAAGATATTGAAAATAAGATTTGATAACATATTTTGTAATCTTGCTGTAACCATTTTAGCAAACACACTTGCGCATTATCATTATTAATATCAATTACAAGTTTGTACTATACACCTCTCATAGTTGATTGTGAATGCTTTTACAAAAATCATACACTTAAGCGCTATTGAAGTAAAATGAAATCTTGAGGCAGTTGTGACCCTAAAGATGAAAATGATTATATAGAGCTCGAAACACATGTTTTTAGGATGATTTTCTACATATTTGTTACTGCCTCTTAGTTTTCTTAGTTTTAAGTACATATATAATTCTTCTTCTTTTTTTTTTTTTTAAATTTATTTCCTTCTGTTCATAGATACTAGTACATTGATCTGCTTGAGGATAGAGGCTGCAGTAGAAACATAGTTCAAGCCGAGTTATGAAATGTGTGAGAGGGGTGGCGCTTTAGTGATAGTTCGGAATGAAGATTGAGTTTGTGAGATATGGTGTTGACTTAAAAAGTGATGGTTAAGATATTTAGAGCTATCTCCAGCTCCAACTAATACGTTGATTGCAAATAGTTCATTGATGCATTTGTTCATTTAGTTAGGTAGTATAAATACTTACATCTCAACTCCTACCTAAATGAGAAGGGGGAAACACAACTACTAAAACTTAATCCCAAATATTGATACTACTTTGATAAGTAGACACCAACTAGACTAGGACTCAAATACCAGTATGCAATCACTACAAGAAATTTGATTTTTAAGGACAAGATCTTTTAGAGATGTAGTAAATTTCATCTTTAAAAGTAATTCTTTGGGACGAAAATTATATTTCATCCCAAAATATGGAAGTGGTATTTTACGGGTTAGAGACTTTTTGGGACGAAATATAGCATGTCAAAAAAGAAAATTATTTGAACATTCTCAAAATTGTTCAAACAGTATTGTAATTCACGTTTGAATGTTAACATAACTATTTGAATAATAGTCGTGATGAGGAAGTATACACAATTGTGGTGGTTAAAATTAGAAATTATTCAAACATAAGATTTAATTATTCGAAACATTTTTTTGGTGGGAAGTTATATATAACTCTGGTGGGGATAGTTGTTATACCGTTCGAACGGTCATTTTATGTTCTAACGGATTTATAAATTGTTTGAATTCTCGTAAAAGTCGTTCGAACTGTGGCATATTGTAAATATAAATTTAATTATAGAAATTTATTGAAGCGCATTCAAATATTTTAAAAATAACGATTATTTGAGTCTATTAATTATCAATTTCAAAAGATGAAAAATTTACCTATACAAATTAATTATTATTTATGGTAAATTAAAATATATGATATTTACCATCCTAGAAAATTTATATAATTAATTTAAAAATTAATTAATGACTTTTGTAATGGTAAATAAGAATTTGCAATTAAAAAAAAAAAGTTTCCTTCTAGGGAATGTCATTTTTAAATTGTCAAATGGTAAGTAAAATACGAAAACTAATTTTTGATAAAAAAACAAACTAGCTATATATAACAAATAAAAAAAGATATAGTAATTAAAGTGACAATGTTTGATACAAAACAATAAGTCAGATCCAAAATAACACTTATGTGTAAGACTATCTAGGTCCTCCTGGATCATAATAATGCATCACTTAATCTCTTACAGTCAAACCATGATAAGCACAGTGGTCTTCTCCATGTTCTAGATCAAAAGTGTGAGATACTCTTCGAGCAAGGATCACATCACCCTAGTAGTAGCCATTACAGCCTGTGTATAAGCACTAACATCCGTAGAAGCTGAATCACATTCTGTGCTATCTTGTGCTGTTGCAACATTAATCCGAGCCTTTCGCAAGTGACCCTTATTTTTGCTAAAAGTGATCTTTTTAAAAAAAAAAAAAAAAAAAAAGAGACAAGGTCACATGTCCAATAGTGATCCCGACCCACTTTTATTAGATAAATCCTCACTTATGGTGGAGGAATACTATGGTAACATCCAAAACACAAGATTTACAAATATTCAATAAAACACAGGATTTACTAAAAGTGATCTTGTTAAGGGGTTTGATATATGGTTGTCTCTGCTTTGTCATTAGCACATCAACCCCCAAACTAGGAGGTCAGAGATCATCAATGCATATGGTAGACTACCTCAACAATCAACCTAGTTGATCACCTTGCTATCATTATATGGAGGAGCCGATCGCTATGCATCAATAGACTAATCTCATCATATGTTGGACTATCATCTACTGAAGCCTCATCCTTGATGTTATCTTCACCATCTATCCTTGTAGCTGGCTATTGTGCAGGGTATGCACCAAGCACATGGGGATCCCTAGAAAGTCAATGATAGTGTCTGCTTAAATAGTAATGCTAACTCCCTGAATAAAGAATGAGAAGGAGTCCCCATTGGCCCCCATCTATGCTATGGCCTGATAAAACTCATCGACCATATCAGGATAAACCACCCCCTGCTAACAGATCAGGCCCCATCCTCTATCACTAATAATAGATAATAGGCTCCTCCTATACTAAACAAAATTGTGAAACTCTTCTATAATGATCTCTCACTCAACCAATATCAGCCTCCTCGGCTCACTAGCTTCACAACTAAGTTGGCCCTCCCTCCCACATTTCCTTCCAACATATGCTATTAATTCACTATCTATAAAAAAAATACACAATGAATATAAATATAATGAAAAGTTGTAATTATATTATATTGTTCGAATAGAAAATATGTCGTTCGAACTATCGGGTGGCCTATTCAAATGCTTAATAACACCATTCGAATAAAAATGAGCCTTGTTCTAATAGTTTATACTCATTCGAACAAATAAATATATAGTTTGAACATCATCATCATATGACCATCCTTCTGATAATATAATAACGTTTGAACAAATGTTTATCGGTTCGAAGAGAGTTAAATTGATTCGAACAAATAGTTAACCCAGTTTTTTTCAATTCGAACGTGTGGAGCCATGAAGATTTATGACTGATTTGACTTGGAATCGAACCAAAAAACCAATGATTCATCAAGAATCTTTGGTTTTAAGTATACAAATTTACATGGAGTGAGGTTTTACTCCATCATTTTTATGGCCAAATACCGTGTGAAACATTCGGAAAATGCACAAAAGGGGTGGATTGAATTTGAAATCTGACCCCCATTTCCAACCTAATTTTTTCCTAATTTCAAGTCCATAGAGACAAGGATGGTGGGCCATACCTCTTAGACGGCAGCAAATAGTAGAAATACAACAGATATTGGTGGCGAAGGATGGCGAGTCTTCAAACAGAATTTGTGTGAATATGAACCGTTTGAAATTTGAATTGGGTCTTATGCCTCGAACAGTCATGTTTGAACTATTATTTTTATGTTGAATGGTTGATTATAATTGTTTGAACTAATCTTTTAATAGTTCAAGCAACAATTATTCCATTCGAACTGTGGATTTATGAAGCTTCTAGAATAAATTATGACGCTTCATTTGTGTTGAGGACCTGGGTACGTTTGAACAAGCGTATACTCAATTCGAATGTGTAACTAATTACCTTCGAACAAATTGTGAGCATTCGAACAGTAAAGAAGCTAAGTACATTCGAACAGGTGTATAATTTTTACAAACAGTTGATACTCTTATTGCATATAATGTAATTTATATTATAGTATATTTATATTTTACTATAATTTAATATAATATAGTAATTATAATATACTAGTTAGAATATAGTAGTTATAACACTTAGTATAGTGTATTTATAACTAGTATATATATTAATAGTATATTTATGACAATATTACTAGTATATTAATTACATTATAACTATTATAATATATTATAACTACTATATATATAGTTATATAGTATATAACGACTATATAATTATATATAGTATACACGTATATAGTATAAATAGTAAGCTACAATATATATAACTACTATAGTATATATAGTATACACCTATATAACTATTAAAATTTTTTATTAAAAAACACTAACTCTTATATCAAATAGACAATAAGTGCATAATTGCTGGGTCATAGTGAAAGGAAGCCATGTGGATGAGAACAATGACTTCTACAGGGTTGTCGAAGATATCATTGGATTCAAGTAATTGGGATGACATATGGTCTGGTTCTTTAAATGTAATGTGAAATATCTCAAATCCTAAGTTGGGAGTGCGTAATAATGAGTATTTTGTGAGTGTCAATACATCTCGCACATGGTATGAGGAGGATCCTTTCATTCTTGCTTGCCAAGTAAATTAAGTTCGTTATTTAGATAATCTGGAGTATGGAAACTCATGACGAGTAGTACATAAGTTTGCATCAAAAAAATGTAAATGATTACATTCCAAAGGCAGATGGACAACATGAAGAATTTGATGGTTTAACAAATGAAGAAGCATTTCAAGAAAATGAGTCAGACATCAATTTATTTGTTGATTTTAGCCAATATGACATGGTTCCATTGCATAGAGAAGATGTTGAACTAGATGTAATTGAGGGCGCCTTGTTAGAAAAACATTAGTCAACTGAAGTGTCTAGTTAGGATGAGGGCAACTGGTTGAGCAAAACTGATAGTGAATGATAGTTGTTTTTGTGTAAGTATCTTTGTTGTCAAAATAAGAATATTTTTGTGAATAATAATTTATTATAGTTTAAAACATATATGCCTCTCAAATGCAAAGCAACCCGTTTGCCATCTCCATCTATTATCGACTCCCCAATTAGTTTCCCTGCCACTGAAGGTGGGCCAACATCACCAGACTTAGAACAATGAATGTTTTTGTAAAACTGGAAGACTTTGTGTGATGATTTAAGTAATAGTATTTTAAAAATAAAATACGAAACTATATTATATACTTTAAAATACTGTATAGCTATTGTAAGCCATCACTAATGTTGAAGTGTTACAAAAGGTGTCTGCACAGAGAAAGTGCGGAAAGCGGAGAAATTTAAAATTAATATTTCTGAGGATCACACTGATGGCTCTGGGGATCTGGCAGTTTGGCTTGCTTCTTTTGTTGGTACCCTTACTTGGACATATGCACTCATGGCTACATCCTCTTAAGATAAGGTTCTCCAAGATGTGAAAGACAATATCAAAACTCGTTGCTTGGTGAGGAAGTTACTTAGAAAATAATTTTATTAAATTATTATTTAATTTATAATTAGTTTATTCTTGAACTAATCGTTCCGCACTATTTCAATAATGAGTTTGAACTTAATTTTGGCCGGCGAGAGAATCAAGTAATGGTTGATGAGCTGATGAACAATACATTCCAAATATATAAAAGTAGATGCTATGCACACTATCACAAGTTTAATAGTGCAATAGAGGTATGTTAAAACTCGTTCCAAAAAATGCCACCAAACGAATGAGAGAAACTTTGTGATATGTTTTAAAATCTAGCATATGTGGTAATTTTGCAGCTATCTTTCTTTATTCTATATGTTAGATTCATTAAACATATATAGTAATAACATTGTTTCGGTCCTTTTTTTGCATGCTAGGTTTTTTTGAGTTTGTCAACCCTAGATGCTTGAATATAACCATGGTTTTCCTCCACCACAAGTGATAGCTTATTAATAAAATTGGGGAGGGACCACTCTTGGATATGTGGCTCTAACTCTTTCTTAAAAAAAAAAAAAATACATTGTTTCATTTTTTGTATTAACGAAGTATTGTCAACAAAACAGATAGAGCAAATTTAACGATATACCATTATGCGAGTTCTAGATCTTTTCATCGACTATAAAAAAACTTAGTAACTTTATACTACTCCTCATTAAATATTAACATATCAACATTCATTGAAGTTATAATATAGATTTTCTTTTCGTAGGAACAAGATAATCCTATTGAGTATAATCTGACCCTAATTGTATGCTAAATTGCATACAAATCATGATGGTGTTTGGACCAATCCCCAAGTATAAGCAAATTATGTAAATTTAATTTTTTTTTATTTGTATTGCATAATAATATTTATGTTATTCATACTATCTCCAATAATTTTTCTTTTTTATTTTTTCTTTGTGGGAGAAGATAGTTTCACTTCAGGTAAATGTTGTTGTTGCATCTGATGAATCTTCATTTAATGATGTAGTGATCTTTTCTCAAGTTCTTGGACCTCATTCTGGATATTTGAGGGGTTTAGGATATTGCGTGAAATCTTCCTCAATATCATCATCTTCCCAAGTTGGATTGAAAAACAACTTTCACAAGTTAGAAGATATAAAGCTCGAGATCGAATAGTTGAGGTCTAAGCAATGAGAGTTAGAGGTTCAATTAGTAAATTAGGTAGCAAATATGGAGGCACAATTGGAACAAAACATGCAAAAATAGATGGAGATTCCATCTAAAAAAGTGTTAGAGCAGATGTGGTTAATGATGTCGGCCCAGAATTTAGTAACTTAGAACTTATTTTCTTACTTTATTTTTTGTTTATTTTGTCATAATGCAAATTCTGAACTATTTAAAACATCACAATTGTTCTTATTTTAAATTTGTGGTGTTTTGTATCCTGAGTGCTTCCATTCGAAAGTAATATATTCATTTCAAACAGGAAATTACTATTTATTACTGTTTGAACAAATATCACCATCCTTCAGCACATTCAATCCTTCAGCGCGCATTTGTAACGTACGAGTCTTTTTTCAAAAGTATAATGTGAACTTTTCAAAAACCTTAATCTCTGTCGTAGCTTGCATAACCTAAAACAAACATAATAAATGCACATGTCTTTTAACATAAGAGCGAACTAATTTCTTTTGTTCGACCAATATTAATAATGAGGCAGCCAAACAACTTTTGACGTACGACTACCGGCAGGAAATTAAGCTTACTTACTGCAAAATATTGACATAAAAATTCACAACACAAGAACCAACAACTGTTTTTGTGGCCAGTAAATTTTTTATAAAAATATTATTTTTTGTTAAAATAAATATATTTTTATTATAAATAATCATTCTTTTGTAAATAATTTATTATTAATGCTCGTTTTTCTTATAATAAAGTTTAAAATTAAAAAAAAATTATCTTAAAACCTTTTCATGATAAACAAATTTCTTAAAAAATATTAAATAATATGGATTTTATTATTTTTTAACAAAACCAACATAATAAATGCTGAAGTCCATAAAGGGCATATGCAAATTAGCTTTTATGTGTCATCAGGCAACATCAGCAATATTGGAGTATCTACGTCATCATTTACACAGTCAAACAGCAAGTCATGAAAAGTATTTATATCCTAGCGTTGGACTAATTATCTATGTATAGTCTGTGGACCAGAGAACACGAAGACACGCTTTCAAAGTCATCTTTCCGATGGAAGGTTTAAGGCCGATGATGATGATTTGGTCCAAGCGTTCAAATTATAATAAATATATAAAGCTGCAAAGTCTATCCCATCTACTCATTCACGTGTTGCTCGATCGTCAAAACTACTCAATCTAAATAGTATTAAATGAAACTTTATAAAATAATATCTTTCATTTTCATCCCTCTTCTTAACAATGATCTCTTATTATCTGATCCCCAACTCTTATCTTCTTTTCAGAAATTAATGATAACTACCATCAAGGCCGGTTGTATATTTTATTAAGAGACCAAGGGCATGCGTTTGGATAGCGAGGAGATTTTAGATATTCTGTAAATAGTAATAAAAAATTAATAAAAAATTAATAAATAATAGTGAATAATAATAAAATGTAATGATAAAATAATACATAGTAGTGGAGGATTCTTAGAAGAAAAATACTTTAAAAACAAATGGATTACATAAAAATAAACTCACAAATTGATATGGCTTGATGTGAAGTGTCAACTTGTAAAGTTATTTTTATTGTACAGTAGATCTAACGAATTTCATGAAATCACGTCAGTTTGTTGAATTATTTTTATGTAATCTAGCTCTTTGTGTATGTAGCAGTTCTTTTCTGAGAATACTCTAGTATCCAAACTAGCAATAAGTGTTGTACTCTGTAATTTAGGGAAATCACGTGCTAATAATAAATAAAGATTAAATATATAGTTGCTAGCCTAAGATTATTAATTTTAGAATAACTCTATTATAAGGTCTCTACACCATACACTATCTATATGATATAATTTGATTTAAAAAATAAATTTTAAAATTTAAATCTTCCAGATTAGATTATTTCGTGTGAATGGTGTGTGGTGTAGAAGTTTTAGAATATATCTCAAAATCTTAAACTCCAGGCTCATGGAAATGGATAGGCTAAACAATTTATTTCAAAACTCACGTGAGTTTCTACTTGTTTCTGAATGCATGGTATGAATAATCGAAGTTGTTAGAAATATTCGTTACTACTTGTTTCAAAATGCAATATGGTATGAATGGAAGTTGTTGGAAATACTCGATAATATTACTTGTTTCTAAATGCATGCACATGGTGTGAATGAAAGTTAGAAATATTGTATACTCATGCACTTACTCATTATTGATTCACAGCCTGTATAATATTCCATAGACTTGTAAGTGTAAGTCAATCGTGAATACTTTTGATCGGGAAGGGAAAAAAACAATGAGGGACAATATATAGATGTAGAGCTTAGGAATCTTTTTATCTTGAATTTTATTGGGTTTTATATGTGTTAGGTTTTTATTGCCTTGATCACAAAAGAGAAAAAAAAAGCAGATGTTATGGGCACAAGTACCATGAGTTATTATATATTAATGTGGCTTATAAGTTAAATCACCTATATTAAGAGATATAATGTGGCACACATATACTATATTTTTTTTCATATAAAAGTATGAGTGATATACAATGATAGCTACTGTAACACCTTAATGGAAAGTCCAAACTGCATGACCTATACTAAAAAAAGAATAGTCAATGATACAATTTGAGATTTATTGGAACTTTATAAAGAGCAATAACTTCTCATTTCCAAGCAATGTGGGATCCCATATACCACATACTCTTATTCTTAACATATCCCACAATCTAACCTCCTTAAATTACCGACGTCCTCGTCAGGCCTGTCCGTTGTAAGTGGCACAACTCAAATCTCACATTTTTTGTTGGGATAGACTCTGATACCATTTGTAACCCCCAATAGAAGGCCTAAACTACATGACTTATACTCTAAATGGACCAATTAATTATACAATTGGAGCCTCATTTGAACCTTATAAAGAGCAAGAAGTTCTCATTCCCAAGCAATGTAGAATTTCATACATTACCTACCTTTATACTTATCATATGTGGTATCACAATTTTCATTCATGCATTTATCATTCTTCTACATACTTTACATAAACCATTTATTTCCTTTAAAAACATTACAATGAAGGGTTTTTCTTTAAAAAAGTTTTAATTTTTCATAAAGCATCTCCCACACCTTGTACATTCCTTACTAAAGAGAGAAACAATTTCATAACATTCAATTTAACTCATATCACTTTCTTTGGCTAACACACACTGCTACGCCAGTGTGTTAGGGTTAGTGGTCTTTTTTACCTTGACTTTGCCCGTGGCCACAGGTTGGGAATCCCTTTCAGTTAGGGGTAGCACTAGGTATACTACCAATACTATTTACTCGGCATTACAATTTACACAGTCCATTGCTACCATCGTTCATTTAAGCATGGCCACTACGTAGTTTTATATATTAAAACATTTATTTCCTTTCCGTCTTCTCATTTTCCTTCTTTTCATTCATCAGTCCATTTCATTTTATAAACATCATCAATAAATATTATTTCATAGCATCATTTAAACATCTTTTCATAGAATCATTTAAACATCTTTTCTTAGCTTCATTTAAACCTCATTTCATAGCCCCATTTAGACATCATTGCATAGCCTCAATCATAAACATCATTGTGACGCCCCATCCTTTGCTTGGAATTGAACAGAGACTTAGAGTATCGGAACATGTAACATAAGGTTACATACTCCCGTACATGATATTTAACATGCAATGCATCCTATAAGTGCATCTAGCATGATGCAATATTTGCAGCGGAATAGGGGTGACTAAAGAAAACTTATGCCAGAATAAACTAAAGTATCCCAATGTCATTCATAACCATCATAAGTTCAATTCATACAATAACATAATTTAAGTACAATTATTCATGAAAATAAGTCTCCATAGCTAAATCAACTGCTTCATGCGTTCTAATGCATGAAGGGTTAGGGCTATAAACATCAAGATGAGGTCCAATATTTCGTCGAGATCCAGCTCCTCTTCAATCACTTGGATCCATTAGTCCATCTAGTCTGTCCTCGTCAGGTCCTGACACCACTTCTATCATTCCATAGACAACCAACATGCACAAGGGGTGAGATTTACTTGAAATCTTAGTAAGTTAGACAACCAACATAGATGAAGATAAATTATGCACGATGAATGATGTTAACGTGTGATTTTCATCAACAGCCTGGTAGAGGAGAAGGATCCCCCCCCCCCCCCACCCGCAGGGAGTGCCGAGTAGGTTGTTGGGCTTGTGTTGGTGATATATGGGCCTAAGGGTGCTGGGCTTGAACGAGGTTGTGTGAGCCCTTGGTTGATTTGGTGCATCAGTACGGAGTCCATGCACTTGGCAATGGTGATGAACCATATACAAGTGTAGGGAAAATAGAGAAAATAGATACATGAATTTACGTGGTTCTGCACTTAGTCTACCTCCACAAGGGTTTAGGGAGGAGAGAATCCACTAAATAAACTTGATTTATAGTCTCTCTAGGTCTCTCATCTTCACTGTGCATTAGATTTATAGATCATTCTTCATAGTCTAAACATTATCGCATGATACTGTGTTTGGAGGTTGAAAAAGCCTTCCCGAGAAGCCTTCTTGAAGTCTGACCAAGATTCCATTAGAAGATCCCCCAAGTTTTCTGTCCCTCCTCCTTTTATCTCTTTCTTTTCCCTCCCTATGTCACATCACCTTACCTTATGTCTTTTCCCCCATTCCCTGCCTGTAAGCCTGACATTGCTTCATTTACTTTCTTTCCTTGTCCCGTACTCCCTTATTTCTCCCCTATCTTGTCCTCTTATGAAGCCCCATTGGTGGGCTTGGGCTTTGAGAGCCCTTGTGGGCCTATGAAAAAAATCCCCTCTAATAAATGATAAATATGAAATGCATGCAGTGCAAAAAAATTAGTGTGTATCTCTCATCTAGATTCCTCAACATTTACAGAAAAATTGAGACATGCATTTTCTTTCGGAGTATATTTTTCACTTCAACTATTAAAAACATAATTTCATTATAACGTTTCATCATTATTAGCAATTCATATTTAATCATAACATTAACAATGTAACGTATGGTATCATCACATTTCCCCATATGCACTGTGAGTACTTGTTGGTGACTGTAGTACAACTCATGTTGAAACTATGTTGTCTGTAGACTCATTCTCAATGCATTGGCAACATAATATAACATCATTATAATATCATAACATGTACACCCACCAACCTTAAGTGTTATAATATTTGACTTTGCTCTAGCATTGTTTAGAAAGGACCTATTCGAAGCCCGTTAACTATTATTCGTCAATCCAGGGGTTATCACTCCATTTTTACTTACTTCAAAGTGGACAGAGGAGTTTCACAAAGATAATTCTCCATCCTAATTTTTAGGGTCGCGACAAAAATTATTTTCATGCTATGTTTGAAAAATTTAATTCATGACATGTGCATATGTAGCAAGGTTTAACGTAAAAAAATAACCCTTATATGCAATATGCTAAAAAATGGTGAAAATATCTCATGTTATGTAGACAAGTAGTTATATACTCAATGTATCATATAACATGATATTTTTTGTTCAAAATGACAATTATAATATGAATGTGACATTTATCGATAAATTATAAATAACTTATTAAAGTGTAAGTTAAAAGCCAACTTACAAACTACCTAAGTTTGGAAAAATATAGTGGTTGAAATTAAATTTGTACTAAGTTAGGATTTATACTACTATGGAAGATATTCATAATCAAAACGTTTCAAATATTGCCACTAAGGCCTTAATTTTTCATTATTTTCAAACAAGTCTCAAATTTAACCAAATTTCAAGAATTTCATATTTTTCATATTCTAAAATTATCTATGCATTTAGAATTGTAAAATTCAAACTGGGACTAGGTCAAATACACTCAACTTGTGGCATGCACTTTAGTTCAGGCCTAAGTGTAATTTCAACTATTGATCCCTATGAATGCATGCATAAACAATTTTATTTAATTATAAATAATCACTATAATCCTTAATGACATGATGAAAGCTAAATCTCACATAAACAAGTTCATCTCAACACTTAATCATGGCTAAAAACCGAAATCTCTATTAAATTAATCCTTAAGCATGCATGATATCTCTTAGTCATTTTCATCAAGAAAAGTTTAAAAATTGGATTTAATCATACATTTCCCTTCTTATCCCAATCACAAAGTTTTCTAAATGCTCATTTATCAAGCTTAGGTGGAATAAATCATAACCTCACAAGTTAAGCATGATTTAATCAAAATCGTGCATGCTTGGATGATCAACACAAGATGGAATTAAAACTTGCCATGGCATGCTTTCAACCTCAACTTTAAAACTTCAAAAATCTTGCTAAGGCTAATAAACCATATCACAATATGCTAAGACATGCCATAGCTAAAATTTCCATTTAAAAAAATTTAAACACTTAATCAATCTTTATTGAACTTGGTTTTGAATTAAGCACGGTAATCTTTTCTAAATTCATCCAAAAATCACTTTAACACCTAAAAGTAACACACAACATGCCAACTAAGATCTAGGGCAAGAAGACTTACAATTGTCGTGGCCCCCTAAAGCTCCCAACACAAAAACTTCCCAAGAATACTCAACAACACTCGGTTTCTCTCTATGGCTCACTAAGGGAGGGGAAACTCTCAAGATCTTAAGAGAAATATTGAAGATGAGGTGTGGAGAAATGAGGGAGTGGAGGGGATTTTTTTAGGTTTCAATAGAGGAAGGGGTGCCGGTCATGACTTGGAAGAGAGCCTTGTGATTGGTGGAGTGGGTGGTGGTGGTGGTGAGTGCATGGTTCCAACTTTGTGTCATCTTGTGCAGACGTGAATAGTGCCCTAAAATCACCATGATCTCATCAAGTCATGTGCTACAATGACCCTAAGGTGCAGGCTGCCGTGGTGCAGATAGAAGAAGAAAAAAAAAATTAAAACTAAGGCATGATGCCATGCCATGATGCAGCTAGGTGAGGGATCTTCAAGGCTGGGCAAATTTCATCACTGTTTTGTCTCATATTCTTGGTTTATTTTGCAAGTCTGAAGTCTTCATTTTGATGGATTTTCAGTTGAAGGGGTGGTGCTTGGTTGGCTACCAAGTGATCATTCATGAGTAGGAAAAAGAAGAGAAGTAAGGTGGTCGTGGTTCAAGCGTGACATATGCCATCCTTATCCTTTGTCAATCAGTTTGGGTCGTCTTTGGGATATAAGATGACAAACCAGCTCATGAGTGCTTTGAGGGTTCACTAGGGATTGGTGGAAAGGGAGGTGGCATTTGGTGGTGGCTTAGCCATGGGCAGAAGTGAAATCAAAACACAAGCCAATTGGTTTCCATCCAATTAGTGTTTAGGTGCATTCGGTTTGGGGTTTTTTGTTTCGTTCTTGGAACAAATTCATCCAAAGCTTGGTTTGGTTCTAAAGGGATGAAATGAGGTGTGATTGAAACTAAAATAAGATGGAATTGGCGTGGGCTATTGGGGCTAATTTTGTGCAATGCACATGAAAGTGCAAGTGTGAGCTTATTGGTGGATTTTGGGCAATGACATGTCTTTGTTTCTAATGATATGTGTTGGATCAAGACTAATCTTCTAATTTAGTCTAAGAATGATGAAAAACTAATAATAATAATAATAAAGTTCAGACCAAAAAGGCTAAAAAGATTAAGAAAGAAAATTAAGCTCAAAACATGGTTTAAAGATCACTAATCATGGTTAAGTTGATCAATGCTCTTAACCCAAGTTCAAAACTTAATTTTGGGTCCAAAGAATTCTTTAGGGATGTGGGGTACAATATGGGCTTGAGGAAACCAATTGTATGGTGTATGTGGGTTTCAAATAGAAGTGTGAAAAATGCAAGACAAGGATTTGGGCCTTATTGGGCTTAAAAGGCCATTGCATGGTTCATGGGCTTTGGGTGTGAATTGATGGGAGGCTTTGGTTCCGAATTTTAAGAGATTATGAGAGGCTTCAAGATCTATAAAGATGGGGCCTTGAAAGGCTTGCCTTATCATAAATGGGCCATGGGTCAAAGCTAACACCAAGTTAGGCCCAAAAGGCCTTATGCCTTTCTTACACTTGGGCCAAACCTTTCTAAGGCTAACCCACCAAGACTTAAATCCTTATAAGGCTTGGTTTATGGCTTCTAAATCTTGGCCCATAACATTCTAAATGTTTAAGAGCCTTAAGTGAAGCACTAATAGACTTGCTTACTAAACCGTTCAAACTTAAACCTCAACCTTAACCATTAATGACACTAAGTGCCATAGTCTAATGGGTAAAACAAGCATAACTATCTCTCTCNTCGTAACGCACGTCGCACCCCCCCCCCCCCCCCCCCAAAAAAAAGAAAAAAAAGAAAAAGATAAAATTATAATAAAAATTCTTATGCTATTATATTTATATATATATATATATATATAAAGCCCAAAATTATAAGCTTATTCTAGGGGCGATAATCCTAAAGGGTAATTAGGCGGGGTGTTACAAACCTCATTTCATTTCATGGAACATAAAGACAATAGTACTACATACAACATCCATTTTACATGCATACAACTATTATTGAGGTGCATAAAAAGGGGCTGCAAACGAAAGACATTACAAACATATACCTTAAAACAATAATACCTTAGCATAGTTTCATAAACAATGATTCATTTTCATTTTCATTTTCATATCATTTAGAAAATTTTAGAAGAGTATGAACATAATACTTACTTGGACTTCACACTATTTCATTGCATGTAGTCCATTCATATGTGTGTCAGATGACAAACTATATGCATTCATAACTTAGCATTATTTCCTTTTCAAGTGCATATGCTACTTAAACTTAGAACATGCATAAAACTACCCTTTACTTGAACTTCTTTCACTTAGGCCTATTCAATTATCCAATCCCTCATCCATTTTACCATCCTTTCCTTAATTTCTAGCCATGGAATGTGACCCCTTGGGGTCACCTTCCCAACACACCGCATTCAACTTGATGGCTTATCACAGCATTTGCATCCATTCAACTCAAATACAAAATGCTCAATGCCCTTCCTCCGTAATTACATCATTCATACCAAATCTGTCAAATCCAGCTTGTCCCATTCACGAGCTTTATTGCTCATAACCCCCCACCTTTTATTTCAATCCATTCCCATCATAGTTCATAGCATATATGTAACCAAAAGTCAAACCACAACTTAGATGAGAGAGTTGCCTAGCTTGATAGTGGTTGTGTAAGTGGTCGAATATGCATTACAGATGCTGTATACCAAGGTCGATTTGCTTGCTGCAGGGTTGCTATTAGAAGTTGTTCTTGGTTTTCTTCTATTGGTTGTTAATATGCTAGGTTGCAGGTGCTGCTTGGCACTTGTATCAATGTTGGTTGATGCTTCTACAAGGAACCTTGCGGAATATGGTTAATAAAGCTTTAGGGAAGTGAATCCGATAGGTGAAGGACCTGCAACAGATTACCATAGCCATTGCCATTTCCTGTTACTATTGAAGTTTTGTCTTGCCACTAGTTCCATTTCTGTAGTGATTTCTGGGTTATTGCCTTCTGTTAGTTCTTCAATTAAGGTACGATAAGGTTGTTTAAATGCTTTGAGAGTCAAAGGAAATAGAGGCTTAAGGTTAAAAGTGGCTGCAATAGAAAATAGAAGGAAGAGTTGATGGGAGGGGCTGAACATAAAACATAAATCAACTAGTTTGACAGTTCTGAAGTTGGGATCCATGGTGCGGTATGGTAGGCTCACGTATTACACTGTTTTGAATCTTTAACACCCTAACATGGAGAATTGATCAAATGGAAAAGGAAATTTATGAGAGGACTGAACCAGAGGTGATTTGCTGCCATGAAACAACAAAACTACAAAAACAGTAAGTATATTGTAGTTTGATCTCACGTGGACAGACAACAGTTTAGGCCATTTTCTTGCTGTAAATCTTCACTTCTTCAATTTTTCACTTCTCTACTTGATCCATGGAATTAAGGAGTGAATAAATACAGAGATAAAACATCGTCATATGTTCAGTTGGTATAGCAAAAGCTTGCAAAAGAGAAACTGTTGCAGAAACTTTTCTGCAGTAGAGCTAAACCAGAAATTTGAAGAGTAAGAAGAAGGCATTGACCAGTTGTTGTGGTGGCTGAGCCACCCCTCAAGATGGCCTAAAGTGGAACAAAATTGTTGCTTACACAAGGCTTGAGCTAAGGAGTTGAGGAAGAGGTGAAAGAGGCTGCTGTTGAGAGAAGGAAGTATGAAATGCAAAAAATTTATAAAGTAAAGTTGGGAATGTGCATTTGTTTGTAGTTGTTGCTGAAGTGGCTAAGATAACCATTTTGAGGTGGTCTAGAACAGTGTCAATCAGTGACTAAGGTGATGAGAGAGGAGTTAAAGGGATGAGATAAAGGCAAACTTAGGGCTAAAACTTAAGAGAAATAAAGGGTTATAGTTTCTGAAATTTGTTTGCACTAGTAGGACAGCCAAAAATTTGTGTATTTTCTAGTTTTCAAAACTTCTCTTTCTAATACATTCCTAAATACACAAGCATGAATTTAGAAGTGATAAATATGGATATGAACAACCTTAAAAGTCAACCCAATAGAAACTATTAGGAAGGAAACTATTCCAGAATTTAGAGGAAAACATGTTGCAGAAATTCTGCCGCTATGTTTCAGTTTTGGACAGAACTAAAAGATTAGAATTTGTTAGTTCTGTCCAAAACTGAAACATAGCAGCAGAATTTCTGCAACATGTTTTCCTCTAAATTCTGCAATAGTTTCCTTCCTAATAGTTTCTATTGGGTTGACTTTTAAGGTTTTTCATATCCATAGTTTGCTCTGGATAGCGGTTTGGCTAGCATAGATGAAATGGTGAAGAGGAAAGGAGGGTTATAACTAATAGCGAAAGTTCTTGTACTGTTCTAATACCAAGTAACATAACTAGAAGAGGACATGAACCAAAAATAAAAGGAGCACATCCAAGGCTATCAGGTTGGGGTATAATTCTGCTGCAAGCTTTTCTAATTCCTTCTCTTGCTGTCTTAAGTAGCTAAGGATTAAGATGGTGGATGACTTCACCTCTCATGGTAGCCTAAAACAAACAAGGTATTACAAGTGGTACAAGAAATGAATAGGGGCTAAGCAAAGTTCTACTAAAATTATACAAAAATGGAAGGCATGTAGGTGGTGGTTTACAGCTGAGTTTTCTAGTTTCAGAAGTTGCCATCAAAATATTGTGTGGTGTGGTTCTAAATTGCTAGGGTCATTTTTACTACCACTGTTAACATACAACCCACTTCATCTTAAATGTTTCATCCACGTACAACATAGATAATACATCAATTCTATCCAGACCTCCAATTCAATCCACAAGCCTCTTAGTAATACAAACTCATGATTTCATACATTCAAAATCATGATCTTCCGAGGTCCGTAACTCAAACACAGCATCATTCATTCTTCTCAACCTCAATGTCCAACTCAAACCCAAGTGTTTCTACACTTTTGGATTTAACACCAATACATACCATCCAAGTTTCACACTTCAGTATATATAATCTAAATTAAAAAACGGAGAAAGAACAGAGGTAAATAATCTGCTGCTGATTATCAGTTTTTAGATAGAAATTTAGAGAGGAAGAAGAGAGGCGCTTATAGTGGATTCTCGGTGAAGGCAGTGGAGGCTTAGGGCTGAGGTAGGTGTGCACTGGTGGTGCTTACGAGGTCCACACAGAGGCACGAGATTGGGATTCTCACAGTGGGGGTCATCCCTTACGGGGTCGTTCTCGGTTTCTCGTGGTATTCAAGCTTACAGACTAAAAGTTATAGCGGCGTAAGCGACAACAACTTGAGGTGGGTTGTGACGGCGTTTGGTTGGCCACCGAGAGAGAGAGGAAGAGAAACTCAGAGAGCGTGAGATACAGAGAGAGGGAGGTCTTCGGAGGGAGAGATGGAGAGAGAGAGAAGCTTGCCGATGTGAGGCAGCAAGGCTGGTGGTGGAAGGTGGCAGCTGAGAAATGAGAGAAACAGAGAGGAAGAGAGAGAGACGTTGGACGATGTTTGACGGTAACTACGTGGAGGCTGGTTGGTCGTGCGTGTGCCTTGTGGTGACTGTTGTTTACAGCAGCTCCGTTACTACTGGTGGTGGTCGGTGAGAGAAGGGAGGCAAAGGGTATGTGACGCGCTCGTCACAAACCCAAATTCTGCTTGGGATTTGGTGGATTCTGAAGCGTTGGGACATGCAATATAAGCTTATCTGGTGGTGTTCATAATAGATAAAAATACAATAAATCTAACATGCATCTTAACAATATGCAATAATATTCACAATGGACAATTCTTTTTCTTTAAACAATACTATATACCATATGAGATATGTCCCAAACATCCAAACATGTTTCATAATCTTGAGATAACAGATGTTCAAACATTACAATGTAGTCCAAAAGATCTGTAACATCGTGAGTACTAGAGACATCGCTCCTTAAGTACAAGCAAAGACTAATATAACTACTAGACTAATCCATTAGTAGCTCATGCAATTCGGCCAAAGAAGCCAAAATACTATTAATAAAATGGAGCATCGAAGCAATGACTTCCACATTGTTGCATTGACGCCTAGTCGACCCTTCTATTGACCATCTATCGACCATCTATCGCGTCTCCTAATCTTAGCATATGATCTACCATTCGAGGAAATGGAAGTTGGGACTACCAAATGAGATTTGATTACAAGTCTCAACAAGTTAACAATTGACTTAACTAGTAGGTACATATGCATCCACAACAATAAAAACATGAATATTGATGTGAACATGAGTAAACGTAACGTGGCTTGGCAATCAACAAGACATGAAATGACATAGGTTGTAACTGACGTCAATGGAGCATGACGTGAATTGAAACTTGATGGGAAATGAAACTGAATTGAACTTGAAACCGATCATAAACTTGGAATCTTGTTCCCATAATAACTGCTAAATTAAACAAGAACTGTGGATGTTACATACGTCCCTTTGAGCTGTGGATACTACACATCATAGGTATCCACACCAGTTGTAAGTACATTAACATACGCATCACACCACGAGTACTTGCACCCGCTGCAAGTACGTAATGTACACATCCCGTGACAAATAGTTGCACCTGTACAAATGCATATAACATGAAATTGAACTGTGGTTTGACACCATCAACGTTTGCGTCTAACTTCGCTATAGCGACTAGTTACTTAGGCCTCATTCGAAACTTGTTGACAGTACTTTGTCAATCTAAAGAATTTCACATTAGTTTAAATACTCTATTGTGAACAACGGAATTTACTAGGATATTGCCTCATCCTATTACTTGGGGTCGTGATAAATATAAAAGACTTAACTAACTGGAAAAATACTGCTTTTCATGGTGAACTCCTATAACACCCTGCCTAAAAAGCTCATTAGGCCTTGACCTTAGTAGCCTTAATCCTAGTTAATTAGGAGTTAGGATATTTGAGAAAATGAACATTTTTGAATTTTTAAGTTGGCAAAAGGATCGTATAGTTTGGGTTTAGTTAGAATTATCAAGGTGCTAGTGCAATATTGATTTTGAGAAAAATGAGATTTTTTATCTTGATTGGTTTAGTAGTATTATTTTAGAGAATTTTTAATGCTTAATTAATTTTGAGAAAAGGTGCCAAGAGGTCAATGTCACAATGACAAGTGGCATATTGGAGATTTTGCCATGTTATTGGGTTAAGTAATTTGGGTTAAATATTTGATGGATTTAGGGAAGGCCTAAGAGATTGATTTATTAAGGGCCTAAGCTTTTTGGGTATAAAAGCTTAGGAGAGATACTAAAGCCTTATGCCCAACTTGATGGACATAAGACTTTAGGGCTCTAATTAAATAAGAATGTGATGGGCTAAGGATAAGATGTTAAAAAGCCTTAGGCCCAACTTGGGATATAATGTTTTAAGCCTTTCTTGAAGGACACTGGAAAATAGGATCATTGTAAAAGACATAAAGCTATTGGGCCTAACTTAGTGAGAGTGAAGGCCTTAGGCCCAATGTGGATGACATAAGATTTTAGGCCTCACTTATTAGACACAAGACTACGGACCTAACTTATTAGACACAGGATATTAGGCCCAACTTAGTAAGCATAAGGCCATTGGGCTAACTTAGTAAGATTCAAGACTTTGGCCCAATTGAAGAAAGACCCAAAGTTTAGGACCCAACCTAGTATGCCTTTGAGGCATAAGATAGGCCCCACAAATTTGGAACAAAGGTCTCCCATCCACTCTCACCCAAAGCCCATGAACCATCAACTCACACTCATGACCTTTTTAAGCCCAACAAGGCCCAAAGCCTTGTTTTGCTTCTTTTCACTCTTCAATTTGAAGTCCAATACACCATACCATGGGTTTCCTCAAGCCCATAGCAAATCCTAAGTGATTCCTTGAACCCAAATTAAGTTTTGCAATTTGGTTAGGACTATTAATCAACTTACCCATGATTAGTGATCTTTAAACCTTATTTTGAGCTTACTTTTTTTTTTCTTAATATTTTTAGCCTTTTTTATCTAAAATTTTCTTATTTAATTATTCAATTACATTATTTTTAGATCATATTAGGACCCTGGATAATCCTCCACACGTGTCATTAAGAGAAATGACATATCAAACCCCAAACTACACCAATTAGCACACATGTGTGCCCTTTGTGTGAATGGATTGTTTTACCCTTTAGCCTAATATTTTTGTGCATTTTTCTTAAGGGCACTATGGTATTTAAACACTTGATGAGACCCCTTTGAACCCAGTCCAAGCCTTGGACGAATTTGGTTTCAAGAACCAAACCAAAACACCAAAATTGATTTCACCTTAGGCACCAAAATTGATGAGAACCAAGATGATTGAATTTCAACCTCACATCTACCCATGGCTGAGCCACCACCTCACGCCACCACTCATTCCTCTTTACCCACCTGAGAAAGGCACTCAATGATGGTAATTATGCCCACAAACTAGATCAAGAGGATGGGATAGAGGAGGGATCAAAATCTGGACAGTTTTGAAGGAAACCCAAAACCTTTGGCTATGGCTTGCTTGTCTTGTGGATTTTTGTTTAAAAAATATGAATCAAGCAACGCCTGAACCCATGGACATCTTCTAGTCCTCTTACATGATGAAATGATGACACTTTAGGTCACTATTCAGCTGACCAAGCCATGACAAATTTGGAAAATGCAATCAACACTCCACCTCCCACCTCCACCACTCACATTTACTTCCTTGGAGCCAAAACAAACTTCCCCTCCCCCAATGCTTCCTATAAAAAGCCCCTCCACTCCCTCATCTCCTCCACGCCTCTCCTTCAAGCCTTCGGTTGAGTCCTGGGAGCATTTCTCCCCCTTAGTGAGCAATAGAGTGAGACTGAGTGAAGTTCTTGAGAGTTCTTGAGTGTTTTTGGTGTTCTTGTGTTGGAAGCTTTAGTGGGCCACGCAAATTGTAAGTTTACATGTCAAGTCTTGTTCTCAAGTGTTGGAATGAATTTTTATTGAGTTTAGAAAAGGTTACCATGTTTGATTTAAAACCGGGTTCATTAAGAATGGTTTAAGAGTTTAAATTATTTTAAGTGGAAATTTTTGTTATGGCATGTCTTAGTATTTTATGATATGATTTATTAATGTCTTAGAATTATCATTGAATGTTTGATTTTGAAATTAGAAGCATGTCATAATAAATTTTGATTCTACCTTGTGTTGATCATCAAGCATGCTTGGTTTTTTAATTAAGTTATGATTAAGGCTTGAAGTTTTGATTTATTCAACTATGATTGATCATTAAGCATTTAGAAAGCATTGTGATTGGGATAAGAATAAAAATACATTTTTTGGGTGAATTTTTAAAAGCATGCCTTTATGATTTAGGTTAAGATCAACATGCTTGATTAATGAAGGATTATGGAAGATTAAGGATTTTAGCCATGATTTAAGTGTTGGGATGAACTTGTTCACCCAAGAATGTGCTTCTATCATGTCATTAAGGGCTAAAGTGATTATTTTTTATTTAAGAAAATTGCATAAGCATGCATTCATAGGGATCAATAGTTGAAAACACACTCTTTTTTTTAAAAAAAAAAAAATTTGATCTCATATATTTGTATATCATATCTCAACCATTACAACCTTTGTCTCTAATCAGAGAACTTGTAATTACAGGGAGATCCTCCTCTATCCATATTAATTCCCCTGCTAATGATAACGCATGCTTAGCCAATAAATGGGCTACATTATTTCCTTCTCTAGTTAAAAACACACTTAGGCATCAACTAGAGTGTATGCCATTTTTGAATTTTACATGCTGGGAAGTGAAAAAAAAAAAAATACTCCGATAAACACCAGTTGTCCCCGGCAACGGCGCCAAAAACTTGACTCTGGTTATAATGTTGTCTTCCAAGCGTAGAAGCTGTCAAAGTAATACAAGGGTAAGTCCCAAGATCGAATTCACAGGGACAATGGGTTATCAAAGCGTTTGTGAGATTTTCTTTGTGTAAAGGATGTATCGATTATGAAAGATGAAAATGGATGTGGATCTATGTTTCTAAAATTACTAAAACTAAGAGACTTAGAGAAAGTGTGTAGCAAATGAATTAAACTTGCAATAAACAATAAAACAAATACTTGGGTTGGGTTTGAGATTCTTTTTATTTCGGATTCTAGATAATTTCTCGATTAACAATCCAGTCAAGGAATTGATATTCGGAAGATAAAAATTAAGCTCAAGTTTTTGCAATATTTTCTCAAGAAATTCTCTAATTTACTAGCCAAATTTATATTCGTAATCAATCGAAAGAGGCCTTGATAAATTCAAGCTTTTGTTGTGCCTTACGTCAACAACAAAACAAGAGCAAGAGCCGCAATCTATTTTCCATTTGAATCCGACTAGTAATTTAGTGAAATCAATATTAAACAATAAAATATTGCATCAAACTAGAATCTAAAATAAATTAAATCTCATCCCACAACCCAAGCTTTAGAAATTAGTTATTCATGATATATCTAACAATAAAAATAAATTGAAGTTGAGTCATGATAAAATATGAGAACAAGAGAGATCTAAAATAAAAATGAGCCGAGCGCCTCCACAAAAGTAAACTGCAGAAAAAAAAAAAAAAGAAAAAGATGCCGCCTGGTTCTCAAACGTAAAACGGAAAGGAAACTAAAAGCTGAACTCCCAAATCATGAAATCGAAAAGTAAAGAAAAATAAAAGACGCCGAACTGGTTCTGCTCTGTAAACAAAAAAAAGTAGACTAAGGAAAATAGCAGAAAAAATAAATGAACAAGAACGGAAGAAGGCTGGCGACCTAAGGTCTGCTACTCTCCAGCCGACTTGCGTCTAAACTACAAGAACGAATAGAAAAAAAAAACAATAAACAAGCCGTCACTTAAGTCTGGAATGAAAGAAAAAAATAGAAGGAAATAAAAATAAAAAAAGCTGCCGACCAAATGGCCTGTAACTCTTCAGCGTAAACGAAAAAAGAACAACAAGAAGGAAAGAAAAAAAAACTAAAGCTGCCGCCTGCTCCAAAGAAAACGAAAAAAAGACTGGAAAAAAAAACTGTTCTGCTTCCTCCGACCGAAAAAAAGAAACAAGTAAATGCTGCCTGGTTCCTTAGCTCTAAACTAACAAGAACGAAAAAAAAGAAAATAAAATTGCCCAGCCCCCCTTCGGTCTGCCTCTTTAATCTGGAACTACCGAACGAAAAAGAAAAAATAGAAAAACTGAAAACCAAAACAAACACAGCTCATTTTTTTCCCGTCCGAAGAGAGCCCCCTGGTTTTATAAGGTCTGCAACGTCCGAAGAGCTGTTGTTTCCAGGTTGGTGACTTTCTGCATGTGCCTCTTGAGTTCCAGCCGTGTGAGTGGCTTTTCTGCATGTGTAGTCCGTGTTTTCTGCTGCTGCTTCTTCTCTTTTGCTTCTCTGCATGTGTGCTGGTTCTTTTCATGTTTTCTGCTTTTCTTTTTGCTTTTCTGCATGTGCGTGAGTGTGAACTGCTGCTGTTTTGCCGTGGCTTTCTGCATGTGCCTCTTATTTTCTGCAAGTGTGAGCTGTTGATGCTGTCCGTGTGATGCTGCTGCATGTGCATTTTCTGTTTCTATCCGTGTGATGCATGTGTTCCAGCCGTGAGCTCCACTTTTCTGCTGCTGCTTCTTCATTCTTTTTTTCTGCATTATTTTTCTGTTTTTCTGCATTGAAGTCTGCATGTGTGCTGTTTGTGTTCTGCATGTGCTTTTTTCTGTTTTCTGCATGTTCGGTTTCTGCATGTGTTCCAGCCGTGAGTTGCCTTTTGATGTACTGGTTTATGTGTTGGTTGCTGTCCATTTCCTTCATGTGCCGTGAGTTGCACTGCATGTGCATGAGCTTCTTTTATTTTTCTGCATTGAAGTGTTGCCCGTGAGTTTCCTCTTCATTCTGCATGTGAGTTGTGTGCAGCTTCTTCTTTTCTGCATGTGCTGCTGCAGCTTTATGTGTTGTTGCTGTATGTGTTGGTTTGAGCTGCATTGCCAAGTGACTTTCTACAGGTGCTGAGTGAGTGGTTTTCTGCCGCTGTCCAAGTTCCAGCCGTGTGATGTATGTGCTTGGTTCTCTTTATTTTTCTGCATTTATTTTCTGCAAGTGTGGTGTCCCGAGTGATGGTGTGAGTGTGCTAGCTTCATTACAAACTATTTAAGGGTAAAATATCATGATTTAATAATTGACTCCAGTTTATAATTTACTGCATAATTAAGTGTTCAATTCATTTTTTAGTTAAATAATTTAATCACTTTAACAACTTAATATTGCAGTTTTAGCACTTTATCAGTTGGGTATATTTGAGCTTGTTCCACTTTGAGTTTTACAATTCTAAGGGTATAGATGGTTTTATAATATGAAAAATATGAGGTTTGGTTAAATTTGAGATTTATTTGCAAATAGTGAAAATTTGGGGGGCCATAGTGGAGATTTTGCTAAGTATAGGGGCAGTTTTGTAAAACTGAATCTTTATTGTGATATCCGCTCCTTCTTCCTTCTTCTTTACGTACGTGCCTCGATCCACGTGTCAACCTTCGGTCAATGTGCCGAGCCTCTTCCTACGTGTTGAACTTCGGTCAGCATGCCGAGCCTCGTTCTACGTGCCGAGTTTCAGTCTACGTACTGAGTCTCGATCTACGCGCAGAGCTTTATCCTAAGCGTTGTACTTCGATGGCGTATCCCGGAAGTTATCCACCGGATTTCAAAGTAAGATATTTTATAGTCTACGGATATTTGAAGTATAATGGAAATATCTGTAGGAGATATTTCCAGTATTACTATATAAGCTTGTTTTTAAAAGTAGCACAATTATAACATTTTAATGGACTCTGAAAATATTATAATTGTGGATAATTACCTAAGTTAAATATTTTAGTTGTTTTAAGATATTAAGAGGTTTAACTTTACGTTGAAAACTCTTATTTAATTTAAGTAGTTTTATACTCTCTGAGTAATTAATGATGCTTTATCATTTTATATAATGATGAATAAATATTATTTTATAAACCTTAGTTTATAAAATAATATTCTATCTTAATTCCTCTCAGTGTTGTATTTAAGTATTTTATTAATTTAAATGGTTTTACCCTCTCTGAGTGATTTAACGATACTTTATCATTTTATATAATGATGAAGAAATATTATTTTATAAACCTTAGTTTGTAAAATAATATTCTATCTTAATTCCTCTTAGTGTTGTATTTAAGTGTTTTATTAATTTAAATGATTTTATCCTCCTCGATTAATTAACGGTGCTTTATTATTTTAAATAATGATGAAGAAATATTATTTTATAAACTTTAGTTTATAAAATAATATTCTACCTTAATTCCTCGTAGTGTTTTATTAAAGTGTTTTATTTATTTTATTTAAAATAAAACACTTACGCGTTTTCAAATCAGTATTTAAACTCATCGTCGGATCATTTGAGGATCCCGAAGTATAGGATTGAAGATAAATACCCAGGTCCCTACCCTTTTCCCTTCACTTTTTCCTTTCTCCTTTTTCTCTTTCTCTTTCCTCCTCCTTTCCCCCATGCACGTCCAGCCCGTGCCTTTGCTCCTCCACACCGTACGGGTTGCACCCTAGCCCAGCCACCGCAGGGGTCACCGCCGGTCACCGATCGTCCCCCACACGCCAGCCAACACCTCCCCCAGCCGGCAAGCCATACAGCTTCTCCTCCTCCTCCCACGGCTTCACAAGCCGAAATGGGTATGGATGCTTACCTCTCCTCCACGCCGCCGTACACGGCAATTTTGGTCTCACCTCCGGCCACCGAATGATCACCACCCTCCGGTCATCATTCCCTCCAACCGGCGAGCCACCACGTGCCCTCCTTCTCCCTCCATGGCACCACCTTCAAAATGGGTTTTACACCCATTTCCTCCTCGTTGAACCACCATACACGGCCAAAACGGCCACCAAGCACCACCATTGGAACCACCATGTCAAGGGCTTCCTCCCCATGTCTTTCTTTCTCCCTAACTCTCTCTCTTTCTGATATGGGTTTCTCTAGCCTTAGTTTCGGTTGCACCACCGTACACGGCCACCCATGTTGTTTCACCACCACCACCTTGTTCCTCTCATCACCATGAACTTCTCCAAGAAATTCCATGGCCAACGGAGCTATGTAAAACTCTCATTCTCCCTCACTCTCCAAGGCCGAAAATGGCTTCAAACAGCCGATCCGCCGCCGTTAGCCACCGTACGACCACCACCTTGCCACCACAGCTCCACCACATGTTCCTCTACCTTTTCCTAGCTTGCCATGAAGTTCTATGGCATTTCGCTACCTCAAGCCTCCTCCCACCATTCGGTTTTACTGTTCACGGCGTGATGCTGCCGTGCTCCACCACCTTTGACCACCACGAGGTCACCGTGAGCCTTCCAAGGCCATGCCTATCTATTCCCAAGCCCAAACTACCACTTTATGTGGTGGACAGCCACCGTACACGGTGTTACCGCCACGTACGCTCCTCCGACGCATGATCGTGATGAGCAGCAAGCGACGCACGGGTTATCCCGTCGATGGTATAACCCTCTATCTCTAGTTATTTACGTTTAAAGTAATTAGTTAGTTGGCTTGTAGACTGTGTAGATAGTGTTTGTGGAGTTCGCTGCGTAGTTGTGAAGTGAAGTGTGGTTGTGAAGTGTTGGGCTTGATTGTGTAGTTTTGTGGACTGTGCTGTGAAGTATGGACATGAGATGGATACCGTAGTTGTGATACGGCGTGTAGTGCGAAGAGAGTACGCGTGGAACGTACTCTGTGTATTGCAGCGACGCGTTGTGTGACATGCGCTATAATGATGTGTGGCGTAGAAGGAAGGGAGTACGCGTGGAGTTTACTCCGTGTTGTATAGCGATGCACCGTGTGATGTGCATTATGATGATGAGTGTTGTAGCGAAGAGAGTACGCGTGGCACGTACTTTGTGTCGCGTAGCGATGCACCGTGAGACGTGTATCATAGCGATGTGTGTTGTAGTGTGGATGAAAGAGAGTTCACGTGAGTGTACTGTGTACTAAGTCGTGATACACCGGATGGTGTGTCACGAAGGGTTGGATGGCGTAACAGAGAAGTGTGGAGTGTATGGTGCAACGTCGGGAAACTGTATAACAATATCCCGAAGCAGTGGTGATGCGGATGTAGTCCAAGGTAACTGGTGTTGCCTTGAGGCTGATGTATGGCTAAAGGTATATGTGAAGCAGTGAAAAGGTATCAGAGAGTGCAGCAGAAGCACGATGGGCCCCGTATTGTAACTCGAGAATCTGTCTTGAGCTACATAATGTGACAGAGGCACATTTGAGGATGAAGTTCTCTTGTCAAATGGCGGGAACTGTGTAATAGTGTCCCGAAGTAGTAGTGATGTTGCATGTAATCCAAGGTAACAGGTATTGCCTTGAGACTGACTTGTAACTAAGAGTATAAGGAAGTGATGGAGAAGTATCAGAGCGTGCAGCGGAAGCATGATGTGTATCGTGACGTGACTCGGGATTAGTCTTGAGCTGCGTGACGTGACAGAGGTGCAATTGTGGATGCAATCTTCCCCCATCAAGTGTTGGGATGAACTTGTATAGAGTCGGAAAGTAGGAATAATCCTATCAACCGAGTCTGAGCAAGTTGGTATCGGAGTATGGAGCTTGTTTATACAAGCAAGTGTTCAGTGGAGCTATAAGTTGCTCTTAGGTGATAAAAGGGGAGTAAGATACAAGTGTCTCAGACGAGACACGTGTACCGGACATGTTTACCATATGTAATGGGTAATTTGTTCTGATCATGGTTACACGGTACATTAGCCAGAGAATTTGCTGAGTTGATGTAGCCTGAATGGATGGGAATAAGGATGTAGTATGGGCTAGGATACGTGAAGGTGGTAATGGGTAAATAGTTTAAGGTTGGGACGCATGACTCTGTCGGTCGGAATCATGCGTCAGATTGTGGAAATAGAAGAATAAAACGGAGGTCTTAGTGTCTTAACCCTAAGGTGAATCACAAGGGTTCACTTTGAGGAATAAGAGTCGAAGGGTTTTAGTATAGTAAATGGCATATGAGAGCCCAGGAGTGGACGGATAGTGTTCCAAGTGAGGCGTAGTTCTATGTTTAGAATAGTTACTTATGCATTTAAATAGATGATGATGTAAGGTTATGTGTATGCATGTAGGTTGCCATCTTACAAGCACACGAATGGATTGCATGGAATGAGTATGACATGAAGTCTAAATAAGTATTACGTTCATACTCTTCTAGAGTTTTTATGTATAGAAAAGAAGAAAAAGATTAAAGCTTTTCTCTAAAAAGAAGACGAAAATGAAACGTAAGTTTTCAAGTATAAGTACGTACCGGCCTTCCTTGGCAGCCCCTCTTTACGCACCCAAAGTATGTACGTGTATGCATGTGAATGGATGCTATAAGTAGTACGTATTATATGTATTTTCATGGAAAGGAAACGGAACGAAGCCTTAAAAGACGCAAGAACCGTTAATGAACGTAAGGAAGGAAGAGGAAGAAAACGATTTTTTTAAAATAACTCTCTTTCATTTTATCTCGAGGAAAACTTCTTTCAAAATGACTTTTACAAAACGAAAGAGAGGAAAACCTTTCTCTCAAATAAAACTCTCACGAATCGTAAGAAACGAAAGAACAGTAAGAACAATAAGAAAGATAAAGAACGATAAGGAAAGAAAGGACTGTAAAGGAAACGAAAGGACTATAAAGGAAAGAATGGACTGAAATGGATGATGTATGAAGATACGTAAGGGCCTCAAGGACTGAAAAGGATATGGTACCAAAGGAATGGACTGAACGGGGCAGATTGCAATGCCGGGTAAGTAGTACTGGTAGTGCACCCAGTGCTGCATCCTGACGGAATGGATTCCCAAACCCGTGGCCATGGGCGGAATCAGGTCCAAAAGACCGCTAACCCCAGCACACGGGGCGTAACAGTGTGCTATGGGCCAAATGAAAGTGAAAAGAAAGAATTGATGCATGTTAAGTATGGATGCATGTATGAATGGATGAACGGAATGCATGAATGTACGTAAGTAAGAAAAGAGGAACGAATGAATGAACGCATGTATGCATGAATGTATGTAAAAGAAAGAATGCATGAATGTACGTAAGTAAGAAAAGAGGAACGAATGAATGAACGCATGTATGAATGAATGTATGTAAAAGAAAGAATGCATGAAAATATTCTTTAGGAAATGAAGGCAGCGAGGCGTGGGGAACTGTTTTAAAGAAGAAAGCACGTTTTAAAAGAAGAAAACCCCCACCTCGCAACGTTTTTAAAAGAAAAGAAAGAAGTATGCATGCTATGTAAGATATGTATGTACAGAATGATGAATGCATGACTGAAAATCTATGTTATGATATTTTAACTGTATGAAGTAATGCTTACGAGTCATCGACTCATTTTAGTTTTTATGTGTGTTCTCCTAGGCACAAGATGAGCATGACAGGTCAGGACGGACACAACCCAAGGGGGAAAAGCACGAAGGCCTAGGCAAGATGTTTTTATATGAAAACTTAAATTATGAAAGCTAATGTTTTCCGCTAAGTCTTTTAATAAAGAAAAATGAATTTTATGTATAGCATGGAAATCTTTTGTATCCTGGCATGAATGGAAAAGAAAAGAAAAAGGAAGAGTAATTCCCGTCGATTTTTATCAAAATCGATATGAGAAGGACCCACCATAAGGACGGGCGTTACATTTATACCCTTTGATTTTAGCTGCTACGACTTTTCAATTTCAAGCAGTTTGTAAATTAGCTTCTAACTTGCTCTTAGATAATTTATTTATGATTCTTGTATAAATGCCACATTTATATTATAAATGTCATTTTGAGAATGAAACATCATATGATTCATCATTGAGCATTTGATTACTTGTTTACATGGCATGTGAAATTCTCACCATTTTAGCATATTGCATCTATAAATGTTATTTTCACATAAAAGCTTGCTACATATGCACATGTCATGAAATGTATTTTTCAAGCATAGCATGAAAAAGAATTTTGTCATGATCCCAAAAGTTAGGATGGGGAATTATCCTAGTGTAACTCAACTATCCACTCTGCAGTGAATAAAAATCTGGGTGGGCAGTTGGGCCTCGTACCCCGCTGACCCACCTCCGTCCGCCCAACCTCCGCATGGGTAGGTTGACCCTTGTCCGCCAAGTGCTAGTGGCAGGGCCACCCACACTACATCTAGCTACCTAGAGGGGGTGGGCAGGGCCTAACCCCTCCCCCCTCCACTAATATTTGTTAATTTATAAATATATATTTATAGTTTACAAATTATATATATAAACATATATTACAATTTTTTAGACTTGTGAGCAAGAGTGTGCAATGAATTGGCATAAGAGGCAAACCATATATAGGATTCCAAGGCCATACAAGAGTATTACTTGAGCAATGTAGGACTTAATAGTCTTATGTTATCAGTTTTTAAATTATTTATATATATATATTTTAATTTATAAATTAAATTACATAATAATTTGGGTCCAAAAATGTATTTTTAGACCCAATGGGGTATTGATATCCTAGAGGTGTGCGGGGGGTGGGGTCGACGGGATGTCCGACCCCGCCCCTGCCTCCCGGGGGCGGGGTACGTGGGTGGAAAACCCACCCCACACATATGCGGGGGTGGGGTACAGAGAAGGGGTGACCCCACCCCTACATATGAGGGTATCACCCCTATATAAAAATTGAGTGGTAATCCCTGCGTTGACAAAGAACCATCAATGGATTTCAAATTGGTTCTTTTTAAAGAATGTCGGCATGAAATCGTATATGGCACCTAATGCTGGTGGTGTATATGTTATGATGGTGATATGTTATAATGAAATGTTATGATACCAATGCATTGAGAATGATGTCTACAAACAAATACATAGTGTCAACATGAGTTGTGCTATTGTCACCGGCAGGTGCTCAAGGTGCATATGGGGAATCGTGTGTTTTTTAAACAAGAAAGTGAAAAATGTTTCTCTAAAAGAAATTTGCAGTAAAGTTTTTCTGAGAAATATTAAGGAATCTAGATGGGAGATAAATACATTTTTTTTTTTTTTTGCATAGCATGCATCTCATGTTTATTATTAATCATGCATATCTAATCTTTGTGCAAGTTGGTTATTTATAGGAAGGACCACTGGATACAGATGGTTGAAAAGAAGTCTGATCTTGAGTGAAGAGTATATATAATTTTGATGCTCATAAGCATTGACTCTTCATACTTCATAGCATATAAATTGGTTGATCTAACTATGGAACTTGGGTTAAGTATTATTGTATTAAGGAAATGCTATCCTTATGGTTATTAATATTATTGGGATGTTTAGTTTATTCTGGCATAAGTTTTATTTCATTACCCTTAATCTGCTGTGATTATTATATACTGCTAGTTGCGTGCTAGGATGCATTGCATGTTCACTGTCATGAATAGGGGTACGTGATTTTGTGTTGCATGTTCCAACGCTCCAAGTCTCTGTTCCATCCCAAGCAGAAGTTGGGAGCATCACAACTCCATACTCATGACATGACGTGGCGTGAAATCAAATGACAGATGACATGACATGACATGACCTGTAAGGATGACTAATTACATGACATCACATGGCATGCAATAGTTAATCATGGCATGATGTAATATAACATATAATAGATATTTTCATACTTGAAAATAGAACTTGGCAACACGTAATATTAGATGTAACATATAAATTCATACTTGAAAACAAAACTTGGTATAACATAACTTAACATGTATATATAGAACCTAACCAACATAAATGATGGTTTCTTATGACCATACACACATAGATACCATGAATGCAAGTTAGAGGAAAGCTTATAGTGATTGTACCGTGGCGTAATAAAGTGCAAAATAACGAGAACTGTAAGCATATATTTCTAAAGGTTAGAAATTTCGCAATAATATAATTAGAAATATAAAATCACTGACTCATGGCAAAATTACCATTTTACTCCTCTATATGTGGAAAATAACTATTTTGCCCTAATTTAAGGATTTTGCATTCTAACTCCAAAACTCACAAAAATTTACATTTCTCCTAGAAATTTGGTCCTAAATCCGAATATCTAATT
Source organism: Carya cathayensis (assembly GCA_011037825.1). Lineage (NCBI taxonomy): Eukaryota > Viridiplantae > Streptophyta > Magnoliopsida > Fagales > Juglandaceae > Carya > Carya cathayensis. The sequence goes on from QGSO01000445.1 coordinate 383,709, forward strand.
AGAAAAACTTAAAATACAGTATACTATAAGAACCAAGCATAGGCTGAAACGGGCAAATGCTAAAATCCTTGATTTTTGTTACAATTCTTTCAAACTCTAACTTTCATGCTAAAATCAAATCATGCAACATACTGAAATTATATCCTATGCTTTAATATCATGCTAGGACATCAACAAAACAAATTTCATAAAATCACAATTTCCTTCATGCCAAAACATCAAGGTTTTTTTACCATAAAAAATAACCCTTGATGTTCTTGGTCTATTCCTTCTTCAAATCAACTCCAAAAGCTCTAAAAGTTCAAAAACATACTCTCAACATGTTCATAAACCAATCCTAAGGATTATCATTCTGGAACAATTAAATCAAAGACCACACAAGTCACAAAATATCATCCAACACAATCAGTTTGCCTATTTACTCCAAAACCAAGAACTACATGTTTTGGTTTTTTATCAAACCACTAGATCTGAACTTTCCATGAAGTAAACAATCAATAAAAAATGTCATGTGCTTTATATTCAAGTCTTAAAATTGATCTAAGCATTAAAGTCAAGATCACATGGCAAAAGTTGCAAAGAAACACAACATAACCCACGAGCCTGAAGTTTGTGTTCCAACCGGACCTTAGCATGCATAAAAATTTATTCCCTCAATATCACAACCATAAATCTTCAAAATAACTTCCTAACACATATATAAAAGTCCTAAAACAACATAGGTGAACATTAAGACCACTGGAGCATGCCTTCATAACAAAAGATCCAAGCTTACTCAAAACAGAAATTGTTTTTACACCTCTAGTTTTCAACTTTCTTATCTCATGCAAAACTCCTAGTAAAAACTCTCAATATGCAACAACTTTAAATCCAAATTGCATGTTAATATGTTAACTCTAAACCATGAAAGGATCAGACCAAGATCTTTCCAAGAACTTCATAAAAAAAAAAAAAAAAGAACTACATTATGTCTAAATTATTGCCTAGTATGACCTTTGCATGCTTAAATAGACTTTTCACTAATCAAAACTTTATGAAAAATCACACAAAATATACCAATGGAAGCTAGACTCAAATGCTTCAAAACATTCAAGCAATAGAGACCAGAAAAGTTGTCTGAAGTCTCTCCTTGAGTTCAATATGATTGGGTCGTAGTAGGCCTAAACCAATTGGGTCTCATTTGGGGTTTTAATATGATTTGGTTTAAGGTTTCGATTTCTATCAAGCCCAAATCCACTTTTTCTTGAACCAATGAAAATAATATGGTATTAAAGAATAAATAAGAGTATAATGACATGAATTTGAATGGTTAATAGTATATAGAAGTGATTTAATCAAGTGATTAAAGAGTACTTTCTAGTTTCATTTAGGGTTTGGGAAACCATTTAGGGTTTCTAGTTTCACCAAGGTTTTGGGGTTTCCATTGCATCTTAAATGTTTGTACTTTCACTAGGATTCAAATCCTCTTTGGTTTGGCACAAAAATGAATAGTTGGTTGGAATAGTATTTGGCTTAAGTGGCATGATCACAACGCTTGATTTTCCTTCATTTCCTTCACATTTCCACCTCATGATTCCTCTTGGTGCCAATTGTCTGACATTATTCACTAAGTGTGTCTAAGATCTTGCCATATGTTCAAAGAAAACTTCTCTAGACTGATTTGGACATTCTACACTGTGATCTAAAAACGACTAGACTGCATGCAATGCTAGCACAAAAGTTACTATTTAGTCCGAAAATGGTGAAAATAATTTTGCACCATAAAATCCTAAATAATCCAATGAAACTTGGAGTACACTTCGTTTTGTGAATTTCAATTCCTAAGTACCTTGAATAAATCAAAAATCGCTTTAAACAATTATTTTCTAGAAAATGAAAATAGTTTTACTACGTTATAAAATTCTACAATATTCATATGAGACTAATGACGCTAACCGTATCTCATTCTCAAGTTTCTAAGTGCCTTAAATAAATAAAATCACATTTTTGGCACCAAAGTGTGTAAGAAACTGACTATGGTGACAAATTAAAACCTACGTAATTGCTCAATTGTTGGGACTTTTCTGGAGTTTTCAAGATATTCCTAAAGTCTAAAAAGATTCATCCATTGAATTTTTGGAGCGTTATTAAAGGCTGCACACGAGCTGGGGGACAACACAGGTTGGGGGGGGGGNCAACACAGGGGGGGGGGGGGGGTGGAAGAAAAGGGAAAATAGGGAAATATAGAAGAGGGAATTAGGGTTTGGGCAATTGATCTTAGCCCTACATGTGGTTCTAATTTTTTAATCTAAGGGTGGGAATAAATCATGAAAAGGAAATTAAGGAAAATATATAAACAAATCATAATAGAAATAGAAATATGACTGAATTTAAAATTCAACTTGTTTTTCTATATCCCAAAAATTATATTTTTCATCATCAAATAAAATGATGAGTTTTAGTAAATATATCTAAAAATATTTGGAAGATTTCAAGGAAAAGGATTAGACGAGGCTCATGACCAATCCGAAAGGAAAAGGAGCGGCTGGTCACATATTGCGTGGGTAGCATTATTTAATTATAGCCTATCCAACATTAACCGATTATATTTTTGTGATTGCAAGTCTGATATTAGTTTGGACATCATCTTAAGTAGTACACTTAGATCTCAAAAATTAATTGCATCAACAATTGGTGCCATATATGGATATGAAGAGATGAGAAAATGGTAACTACTTCGGGAGTGCTTGTTAACCTACCTTCACATGTTCTCAAAGTGTCAAGAAGAAGGAAGGAGTGTCATGAACTTTGGACATGCAAGAGCATCGCATCTTTGTATAGGAAAATCACGTTCGAGTCTTGACAGACCATTGCAGACATGCATGCTCTGTTTGTACAAAATCAATGAATCTTGGCTTAGTAAGTGCATGCGCAAGAATACTATGTGCAGGAGCTTAAAGTTGAGGGTGAGATGTTAGGATGGTAGAGAGCCCTACTTGCGATGAGAAGCCACCACCATCGCCAATGCTCAACAGGCGAAACTGAACGAGCCATTGGAACTGATAGCTCTGGATCAAGGCCACCCCGTGACCACGGTGAGACTTGAAATCGGGATGGAATGGGAGATGAGGTGATCAATGAATCGACTCTTGACTGAGCACCAAGACCTATTCGCCTAGCTCAAGCGGACATACCTAGGATAGACAATGAGGTTATCGAGTATCACCTTTGTGTAAACCCAGAGGCCAAGAAGGTCCGAAAAAAGCACATAAGCTTTAGTGCGGAGAAGTATGCTCACCATAGCTGACAAAGTCGACCACCTCCTAGTGGCGGGATTCATCCGAGAAGCGCATTACCCTAAATGGTTGTCCAACATGGTATTGACTTCAATAATTTGAACAAGGTGTGCCCAAATGACAATTTCCCACTCCTCTATATCAACCTGACAGTAGACTCCAAGGCGGGCCATCGTATGCTCAGATTCATGGATGCCTACTTGGGATATAACCAGATATGGATGAAACCCAATGACTAGAAGAAAACATCGTTCACAATTAACCTGGGGCTGCATTGCTACTGAAACATATCGTTTATACTTATGAATGCAGGAGCTACATATTAAAGGTTCTTTAATCACATGTTCAAAGACTAGATAGGGTGCAACATAGAAGTTTACGTGGATGATATGCTTGTTAAGAGTAAGGAACCCGAACACCATCTGGATGACCCGTGAGATGCCTTTACTATTTTGCATCGATACAAGATGAAGTTAAATCTACCAAAGTGCACCTTCGAGGTGGACTCGGTCAAGTTTCTAGGCTTCATGGTCTCGAAAAGGGGGATAGAGGCCAATTCAAAAAAAATTCAATCCATATTAGACATGTTTCCACCTTGAAACATGAATGAAGTACAAAGACTGGCAGGAGGGATAGACATGCTCAACCGGTTCATCTCCCAATCAATGGATAAGTGCCTGCCATATTTCAAAGTGTTGCATAAGGTGCAGTCTTGGAACAAAAAGTGCAATCAGGCATTTAAGAAGCTCAAAGACTATCTAGCCAACTAGCTGCTCCTCAGCCAAGCAAAGCTAGGGGGAGCCTTATACTTATACCTATCTATTTCCCCTCATGCGATCTCAGCAACATTAGTAAGAGATGTGAAGGGCGCCCAGTAATTGATTTACGAAATGAGTTATGCCTTTTGGGGAGTAGAGCCAAGATACCCTAGGATGGATATGTTGGCCTTCGCTTTAGTAACAATAGCCAGGTGCTTAAGGCCTTATTCTCAAGCTCACCCAAGCAATGTCCTAACAGAATCTCCTTTAAAGAAGACACTGTAAAGACCTAATGCTTGAGGCAGTTTGATGAATTGGGCAATCAAGCTTGAGTAAGCTCAACATTGAGCTCCTTCCTTGAAACACTATAAATGGGCAAATCCTAGCTAACTTTGTTGCCGAACAAGTCAGGAATCAGCTCGTAGGAAAGCCCTAACAAGTCTTTGTCAACGACTTATCCTAGCATGCTAGAGGGGAGAGTCAGAGTGAGCATAAAAAGGGGCTCCGGGGAAGAAGACAAATACACAATAAAACTCACTTTCAAAAATACTAATAATGAAGCAAAGTACGAAAAGTTACTGGCCAGGCTTTCAGTAGCCAAAGCACTAGGAGCTACAGAGATTGAAGTAATAGCCGATTCCCAAGTGGTTGTCAATCAAGTCTAGGGGTAATTTGCAGCAAAGGGCAAAAAACTGAAGAAATATTTGCAGCTAGTATGGGAGAGACCAGATCGTTTCCAATATCTCCACATCCAATAGGTACCACAGAGGAAGAATTGGAGGGTCGACAATCTAGCACAAACCACCTCAGGACAAGAGGAATCAGCCATACCAAAATAGACTATCACTAGAATGATAGAAGGGCCCGTCGTAGGGATTGAAGTCTTGCAGGTAAGACCGAGGGAACCAGTATGGGCAATAGATGTGATAAAGTACTTGGATGATGGGGAGCTCCCTGGCGAGAAAGGGGAGGCAAGGAAGGTTAACAACATGGCGACATGCTTCACCCTAGTGGATGGGGTTTTGTACAGATGGGGCTTCTCGATACTCCACCTAAGGTGTGTCTCACTAGAAGAAGCCCAATACATACTGGCCAAGATACACAAAAGAGTGTGTGGAAATCATTCTGACAGAAGAGCCCTAGCCAAAAAAGTTGTGAAAGCAGGTTACTACTTGCCATATGCCCTCAAAGATGTATAAGAATTAAATAGAAAGTGTATGAAATGCCAAATGTACACACTAGTGCCACACTGCCTACTAGAAGAACTAACATCGATCATGTCACCTTAGCCATTTGCACAATGAGGGATCGACCTAGTCGGCCCTTTGACTCTGGGTTAGGGGGCCGTGAGATTCGTGGTTGTCGTCGTGAACTACTTCACTAAGTGGGTGGAGGCAAGATCGCCAAGCTACCATCATAGCTAACAACATCACCAAGCTCTAGTGGAAGGTCGTCGTTTGCAGGGTTGGAATTCCTCTAAGTATAATCTCAGACAACGAGCAACAGTTTGATTCAAGTCATTATTGCGGTTGGTGTGCAGAACTGGGAATCAAATTCAAATACTCCTCCCTGGGTAACCTGCAGGCCAATGGATAGGTTGAGGCAACCAACAAATCACTACTCAAAATCTTGAAAAAGAAGTTGAAGGACAAGAAATGTAGCTGCGTAGAAGAATTCCCGGGGGTTCTTTAGGCATATTGGACCACCGTCAAAACACCAACAGGAGAAATCCCTTTTGCTCTCACCTATGGAAGCAAAGCTGTGGTGCCAGTGGAAGTAGGAATGCCTACCTATAGAATCCAGCCTTCGAGCAATGACGAGAGACTAGAAGAGCAATTAAACTTGCTAGAAGAAAAGAGGGAGGAAGTCGAGATCTAGACGACAATCAATAAAAGAAAGGTAGAACACTACTTCAACAGGAGGTCAAGCCCAAGTCTTTTAAAGTTGTCAATTTGGTTCTAAAAGAAGCAAAAACAACCGCGCAAGAGGAAGGGAAGCTAGGGTGGCGATGGGAGGGACCGTTTGCTCTCATCGCCTATAATAGGTTGAAATCTTATTGCCTAAAGGACACATAGGGAAATGAACTACCACATCCATAGGACGCAGAGGACTTGAAATATTTTGCTTAAGTGTATTAGAGAATGTATTAGTAAACACTAGAAACCATGAATAAGATTAACTTTCTTCCTAAATTATGTGTTTTCTTTCATAGGGCTCATTGCAAAACATGCATGACAGTCCCTTGACTGCTAGACCCTAGTGCAAACGAACGCCAAGTCACTAGGCTTGCCATAGAATAGGCATGATTAACACCATTGACTACTTGACCCTCATGCAAACAAAAGCCATGTCACCAGGCTCACCACATAGCGGGTATGATAGGCCATTGGCTACTCAGCCCTTGCGCAAATGAAATTTGAATCACTAAGCTCACTGAGGAACAGGCTTGACAATCCCTTAACTGCTCTTCCCTCGCACAAATAAAACAACAATAACAACATGACAACATAACTCAAAAAAAAAATGATGAGACCGCCACCAAAGTGATATGTCCAAGTAGGCCAAGTGAGAAGACTAAAAGGGGTAAATGGAGCAAAGACACAAACACATAGAGACCAGCAGAGATAGCATAGAACCATTGCAAATGCAAAATCACATCCATTATAGCATGTCATGATTACAAAGAGAAAAAGGAAAAGAAAATTATTCTTGTTATTACAATTTAAGGACTTGGAACTGTGTCCAAAAAGGCATTGGCTATTCTTGCTATTACAATTTAAAGACTTGGACCCGTGTCCGAAAAGGCATTGGGCAACAGATCTTTGCCCAGAGAGTTAGCAAACTAGAGTGACCGTTAATCAAGCCGAAGGGTGCTCAGATCAAGGGCCCTCAAGTTGGTTTGAGGACTTTCCATTAGATGATCCCTCAACTTATCCAATTTTTCCTTATAACCATAGCCGCAGGCCCCATTACTGACATCTGGCTATAAAACCGGATCAAGGCCTCCTTGGGATTAGCTAGGTCAAATTGTATGGCCTATGCCTGCAAGTCTCACGTGGCCAATTCCTGCTTGGAAGTAGCCAACCTAGACTTCAGAGCCTCTATCTAAAGATCCCACGAGGCTAGTTCCTCCTTGGAAGTAGCCAACTTGACCTGAACTCTAGAGCCTTAATCTGCAGGTCTCGATAAAGAAACCCCTTTCCTATAGAAGCCAACTCCGACTCCAAAGCCTTGATTCACCAATCCCGAGATCTAACCTCCTCCTGCTTGCACTTCCAAGATTCGGTAAGGTCTAGGTATGTCCTTTCCAACCACTGGTGCAACCTCACATTCGAATCAAGTTGTTGAACTAGCTTGTCCCTCAAGCCTTTACACCCCTCCCCACCATAGCAGCATGGTCCTAACAACGTTGCATGACCTCTTCCAATTCCTCCTCTTGGTGAGTAATGGCAATCCTGCCTGGTATCCCTTTCCTTCTCTAGCAGCTTGGCCTTGATGTGGCAATGGACTTCCTCTTCCTATGACTTTAACAGATCATCCCAAAGGTAGGTCCTCTCCTTAGGAGGAGGCAAAACCTTCTTTTTAGGTTAGAGGTGGGAGTACACATGGAGGAAAGATTCCTCTACCTCTTCCCTCTCTTATTCACCCTACAGATCTCCATACGAGCCAAGATGGTGAAGGATTGCAGCACTCGAACCTCCTCGTCTAAATCACCCTTCTTATCAATGATCTAGGCGGCCAGCTAATCGACTCCTTGACAGCATCAAATGGACTTAGAGGAGAAGGGGGAGAAGAAGATGAGAAAAGGATAGAAGCCCACTGAGATAAGGAATTTCATAAGTTTGTTGGCTTCTTGACTAATAGCTTTGACCTGAACTTTGCTAAAACCTAACTTGGTTTGGGAAGGACCTGCACCCCTCCCACTCGAGAGGCCTGCCTCCTAGCTACCAAAGCTGGTCAGCGAGAAGGGGAGAAGGAGCTCGGGAAGAAGGATCCATGTCCCCATCTGGCACCAACCTGAATTGGGTACCCATACCTCAACAACCGCAACCACTAGTTGAATAGTCGTCCCCAAGGTACCCACATTAGGCACTAGCTCTAGTTTGGGTGTCCCCATGTCACCCTTGTCCTGTAATGGCTCCCACCCAAATGTCACCATGATGCCTCGTTCCGCCACTTGCTCGTCCAGGGCAACTGCAGCGATAATTTCGGTTTGTTGCCCACCTAACTCCTCAGTGCTACCTACAAGAGAAGTTGGTGGAGTGGGTTCTTCCAAGATTGTGGACGAGAAAACCTCAGGTTCGGACGAAGTACTAAAGGGCGACATAGGTATGGAGACCCTAGCCTTGCTAAGATCCACAACCAAGGGGTAATCCTAGGACAACCCCATGGGGTCTAAACGAGAAGTTGGCATATAGCCACCAGGTTGGGAAGGGTGAGCAGACCAAGGAGGAGGGATGCCTCGACCATTGTTAGAAGGAGAATCAATCACCACCAGGTCATTGCCCACCTTAGAGACGGCATCATCGTTCAAAGAGGAGTGCATCTTTGACGCATCATTAAATGGCAAAACAGGTCCACGAAAATCCCTCCGAGTGGGTTCTATAAGGCTAAGAAGAAGGCCATTTCAAGCTCTTTTTCTTCCCAGCTGAAGACCTTGGCTGTCTCCTGACCACTCGATGGGGTAACCCATGGGGCCACCGATCCCCACGTATGATTTGGCTGGAGCCGCGACACTAGGGTGATGGCCACTTCGGTCACACAACCTACCGCAAAGTGCAAGTGTGTGTAAACACACAATATGTGTACATGTTAAATATATGTAGCTGAAAAATAAAAGGTTGTTCAAGCTAAGTACCAGAAAGTTAAGATCTACAACACAAATCGAATGATCCTCACAAATTTAATACAGTTATCCAACTGAAAAGTAAATTAAAGGCAAATCTCTCTAATCACAACTACAACCTCGAGTGAGGTCAGTCCATCGTGCTCAAATTCGTCCTCTGCATCGAAATCTATGATTCCATGAAACAGAACTATAGGTAGAAACATCACAATGAGATTTCACAATTTCAACAAGAAAAACACAGGTCACAACCAAGAATTGCAAACACAAGGCATATAGTAAACAAGAGCAACCAAAGTGAGAAATGACATTTTTGTTCTTGTGAGTTACTCTAACTTGTATCCCTAATTGACATGGCCCACAAATTGAAGATTCAACTTTACCTAGATCAACTAGTCCCACTACCACTTCTTTCTTGGAGATCTTAGACAAGTCTTTGTGATTTATATGTCCGAGTCTTTGATGCCAATGGTCAACGACATCAATCTTGGCACTTTTGCAACTATAATGTGAGTTAGGAACAATACCGTAACACATAGTTACGGTATTGTTCCTAACTCACATATCACATTTCTTTCAAAAAAAAACTTCAATACCATCATCAAAAATTTGGTTGATACTGAGTAGGTTAGCTTTCAGACCATCAACATATAAGACATCATGCAAGATAGGTAAAATAGGGATTTCAATTTTACCTTTACCAATTATATGTGCTTTACCACCATCTTCATAAGCTACAATTCCATATATATAATCCTCTATAGTCTTGAACAAAGATATATCACTAGACATGCATTTAGAACATCCGCTATCAAAGTATCACAGAGAGGTGTTCATAGTCTTTAGAACAATGTATGCTACATGACAAGTGTGCTTCTCCCCCTTTTTCATCCACACATTTCTAGAGTTGGGAGAATTCAACTTTTTAGCTCTTTTATTTTTGGTCAATTGGTCTAACTTCTTACTAATAATATTAGTTAGTAAGAATATTAGTTCGCTTGGTTAAGGCCATGACTTTATGCATTAAATTCCAATGTCTCTTCCTTCAGAAGAACTTTTAAGTTTTCCAAGGTGGAATTCTAAGTTCAAAACAATTTGGTTGAATGTGACCAATATTTCCATAATGATGGCACACATGGCTCACTTTGCAAGCTCTTTGTCTATTGGGAGGTGAAATAGACTTATATGCAAGCATGGGTTTCTTACCTTGAAGTAAAAGGCACGTTAGATCCTTTTTCAATATAGCTACTCTTCTCACTTGATGAGTTCCCTAGATTTAGGAGTTTATCTAGTTTTTGTGTACTATTTGAGAATTTTTGAAGTTTAGTGTTTGATAAGATTAATTCACTTTTTGGAATTTTAACTTTTTCTTAAAGAGACACATTTCCTACTTGTAATTGATTTGCTAGACCCATGATTTCATCTTGTTTGTCTTGAAGGCATTCCTTTTCATTCTTGTGGATTTTTAGCTTCTTAAGATTTGCTTTATTGAGTTTCTTCAATTTCAAACACTCATTATAAAGCTATCCATATACTTCTTGCAAATCATACTCACATTCATTTCTAGACACAATGTCATAATCAGACACATTCTCACTACTATAACTTCAGCCACCAACAGAAGAGGCGAAAGCCATGTAATTAAGATTTTCTTTTAAAGAAGAGTTCTCAGGTGAGTCACTTGATTCAGACTCATTGTTGCTCAATGAAGTAGCCATTGCTTTTCCTTTGGCCTTTTTGTAGTTGGCACACTCAACGCGAATGTGTCCAAAGCCATGACACTATGACACTGTATGTTTGATGGTATCTTATCCTTGGAAACTCTAGTGTCTTTCTTAGAACTCCCCTCTCTATTAGCTTAACTAGATTTTCTATTGAATTACCCCAAAATTTTCTTGTTCTTTTCTTGATTCTTACATTTCTAGATGCGAGCAATTTCCTGAATTTCCTAGCACAAAAGGCAATTTCCTTATCACGCATTGTATACTCGTCAGATGATTTGTCATACTTTTCTCTAAATGTTTTGAGAGCAATAGACTTGTTTTTATTTGGTTGGAGAAAAGTATACTCATAGGTTTGAAGGGGTCCTACCAACTCTTCAATTCTCATGTTGTCTAAATATTTGCTCTCTTATACTGCTGTGACCTTGAGTCGAAACCTCTCAGCCAGAGGTCTAAGGACTTTTCTCACTATTTTCAGGAATTATGTCGCCTAGATTAAACTTTCAATTGAAATTTTCATTCAGTTTGACATAGAACTCAGATTTATCACCTTTCATCTTGAATTCTTTAAAACGAGTAGTCAACATTTGGAGTTTGGCATTTTTGACAGATTTAGTGTGACGCCCCCAAATCCCCACACATGGACACGGGAAAATCGAGACCTCTGGGTGATGACATCATGGGTCACCACCCTATCGACGAGTGCCAAGTGTGTGAAAAAACAACAAATGTACACGAAGAAATACGCAGCAGATAGCAAAGTCATATAATTAAGGACCATAATTTTTCATTGTTTAGTACAAAGCTGTTCAAAACATACATAATAAAATATTACAAAACACAAATATTGTTTTAAAACCAACAACAAAGCATAACTCCAACTCAGAACTTCGGCGGAGCCGCATCCTTGGGCTCAGCCTCCTCCTCCTCCTTGAACTCTGCACCAAAATCTACGGTACTAAAAATGATGCTGCAGGTAAGTAAGATCCAAACGCCTCCAGATAAAAGCATATTAAAACTCAACAATATGCATAAAAGAATACAAATGCACATGACCCATAAACCACATTTTTCCACGCACGCCAAAAACCCGTTTGGCCCAAAAACATAACCTTTAAAACCATTCCTCGCCATTATCCCAGATAATGGCCCAAAGCAAGAAACCACCATTTTCCTAGACAATGGATCACCAAGCCTCAACACATCCTCGCCATTTTCCCCGAAAATGGCCGGTATCCGAAAACCATAAAACCAATCCAATTATGCATGCACCATGATCTCCCCTAGGGATCATCCGCACACTCTAGCTCTGTGCCACACCTCAGGTAACGACTACGCGTGTGACACCTAAATGAGCGATGCACAAACTCGCGCCCAGCGCGTCCCTGGCCAGGCCATCCTCTAGTCCCTGCCACTCTAGGGACGACGGAGTCGACACGACAGCGTTACCGTATCGTGCAATCTGGTCGTCGCCCTGCGACAACCCAGGGGATGTCACTCAGTATTATCCACTCCCGAGTGACCAGAGGAGCTCCACCGAGATAATACCCCATCCCGGCTTGGGGTCGTGATACACACACACCCGAAAATCCATTTACGCCAACAAAAGATGATTTTCTCAATTTAAATAAAATGCACATGAATGCAATATGTAAATGCAACCTCAAGGCATAAAACAACCAACCAATCACAAATCAACAAACCAAGCAACTCCGTCCTCAATCCATCCGACCCCCGAACTCCTCGGACTCAGTCTAGAATCAGCCAACCAACCAGATAAATTATTGTAAGAGAAAAAAATATACTTAAATCTAAAAGTAGAATTTGAAAAATACTTACAGCGCTATAAGGTATTTTTCGAAAGCTTTCGACGTTGCAAACGGTGGAGAAAAAGCAATGTAACAGTGTATTTTACACTGTAGCCGTGGGTAATAAATTACCCGCTTTCGAACGGGGACAAACCAAGACACGAAATTGATAGGGAATAGCCAAGGGATGTTTATGAAGCTAATGGAAGTGAGAGTTGGTCGTGGGTAGCGGCGCACGGCGGCAGATCGGACACTTGAAGCTAATTGTGGCTTTGGAGAGTGAAAGAGAGTGAGGGCTATACACAACTCCGTTGGTCATGAAATTTCTTGGGGAAGGTCATAGGGATGAGAGGAACAAGATGGTGGTGGTGAAACACCATCGATGGCCATGTACGGCGGCGTATGGTGGTGCAACCGAAACTCTAGCTGTGGAGACCCATCGGAGAAAAAGAGGGAGTTAGGGGAAAAGAAAGACATGGGGAGGAAGCCCTTGATGTGGTGAATCCATTGGTGGCTGATTTGGCCGTGTATGGTGGCTCAAAGATGAGAAAAAGGCTTGAAGACCCATTTTTTTGGAGGAGAAAAGAGAGAGATTGGGTGGCCGGCGTAGCACACCACCGGCGCAGTAGAGCTCGCCGGTGAGGGAGGGACATGCCGGAGGTGGAGGTGGGTCACGGCGGCTGGAGGTGGCGCCGGCTGGGTGGGCTAAAGGAACGGACGGAGGGAGAGGGAGAGAGGTCGCGCGCGGGAAGGGAAGAAAGAAGAAGGAAAAAGAAGAAAAAGAAAAGAAGGAAAAGAAAAAGAAAAAAGGGAAAAAGAAAAAAGGGAAAAAGAAAAAAGAGAAAAGAAAAGATGGAAAAAGAAAATGAGGTACAATCCTCACTTCCGGAATCCAAAAACTAACCCGACGAAAACGATTTTAAAAACCATAAAACGACTAAAATAAATTAAACACCACATCAAATAAAATAAAACCAATTTAAAATTCGATAATTTAAAATAAAAGAGCTAATATATAATTAAATTAAAAACAACTCATTCAGCGAAAATACACGTAAAAACGGGTCATCACGTTTAGTACCTTCATTGGTAACCTTTAAATTATCCCATACCTCTTTACCTATTCATATATAGAGATTCGCTTGAACTTCTCAAGAAAAATGGCCATAAATATAGCATCAAACCTTTACTATTCCAATTGTATTTGTTAATCTCATCTCTTGTCCAATTCTCCATATTCTTTAGAATCTAAATCTCATCAACAATTGTGACAGACAATTTCCATTCTCTTGTAATGTTTAACCACACTCGTTCATCAATGGATTTTAGAAAATCTCTCATTCGAACATTCTAATAGGTATAACTATTGCCCTCAAAGTAGGGTGGTGATGCAAGCGATCAGGACCTATCCATTTTAACCACCTGATGCACGATCACACTCAGGAACTATGTCCCAGAGGAGTGAACTTGGCTCTAATACCAGATGGAAAAGTAGTGGTTCAAATCCATGTTACACCTAGAGGGGGTTGAATAGCTGTTTTTCCAAACTTACAGGACTATTTAAATTAGTAATCAATCAGGCAATCAATGTATCAAATCAAAGAAAATAATCAATACATCAGTTTTGGTAACGAAAAAACTCATTTAAAGAATGTCTTCAAAATCTAAAACCACTCCAGATGTAAATAACAACCTAACCCACTATAGAAATTGAGTTCGTTGCAACCAATTATAAACACTTACAAGACCCTTGAAGTAACTAAATTTGACTCATAACAAGACAAATATCCCACTCAATCTTTGCACCTAGGCAGCTCATTGAGTGGGATATAAAAAGAGTTGAGAGATGAAATTTCATCTTGAATTCTTTGCATCATTTATATCACATTTATTATGTTACAAATGCTCCTCAAATTAAAATATTTTTTATAGGCTTAGAAATATAAGTGTGAAATCACTACTTATCTCAAAAGTTTAAATTGATAAGAATATGTATATTTTATTATTTAACTTATATATTAACACTTACCCTCACATGTGGGTCAAACTCTCCTTAATGAGTGACCCAACACGTGGAATATTTAATTAAATTGGGTGAAGTGTAAAGTCAAGGTTCAAACTCATAATCTCTGCTTTGATACCACGTGAAATCATCACTTGTACTAAAAATTTAAGTTGATAAAAAAATGTAGATTTTATTATATAATTTATATCTTAACAATGAGGAATATAGAAATCTAATATATGAATAAGGAGTTATAGTGATTAGAGCCGACTTCGCGATGAGTAATTTCCTCTCAATAAGATCCCCTAGTCTTGGCCCTTGAGTTTCCTTTTCCCTTATCGCAGGACCTTCCAAACCAGATCTTTTCACCAACCCCCTCCAGACCTCTCCATCGAAATAGTCACCATCTCACCCCCACTTCCATTTCCCAAGCTCATCCCCAACCCGTTTCAATTCCCATTCTCTGTCCACCAACCCCAACACAGCTCCATGGAAAACACACCAGACCTTAATCTCCCATTTTCCAACCCCGACTCCCTTAAGTGGGGAGACCTAAAATTAGAACCTGAGACACACGCTGCAACTCTCCTCTCGGATCATGCCCTTGTTGGAAAAATCATTTCCCCAAAACCCCTAAACAAACACTCCATCCATGTGGATATCAAGGCGAGTTGGAGCTTCTGTGTGGGTCTCAACATTAAAGACCTTCAGCCGAATACATTTCTTTTCACGTTCCAATCTCAACAGAAGAAAAATAAGATCCTCTCTCAACAATCGTGAAACATCAAAGATTTCCATTTGCTCCTCTATGAATGGCCACCAAGTTTGAGTCTCCCAGAGCTTAAGCTAAATTTGTCACTTTTCTAGCTCCAGATCTGCAGACTTCCATTAGAATATATGTCTGGGTATAATGCAACTCAAATATGTGGAAGTGATGGGTAAGCTGATCCAAGTTGACCTAGTTTTTAGTTACGGGGTTGCACTTAAGCACTATATGAGGATTCAAGTCAAAATTAATATAGAGTACCCACTACCGGATGGTTTCCCACTCATTCGACTTGATCGGCCAACAACCTGGATTTCTTTTAAGTATGAAAGGCGTTCAGATTTTTGTTATTGTTGTGGTCTACTTGGCCATTCTCAACAAAAATGTCCAAATCTCCCAAACCTTCAATTTCCTTCTTCATTTGGCCCGTGGATGAGGGGTGAAATTTTGGAGAATCAAAGGGCAAATCCATTCGAAGATTTTCATCCAAAGCAGCTTCTGCAACAAAGTGAGTTGTTGCCATGGATGAGAAGTACTGAGCATGCAAATAATGGTTTTTTCAGGTATACTCAGGAAAAATGAAAAAGACTTGCGCCCACTTAGATGCAAGCCCTCAGATGTTGAATGAGGAATGGATGAAGGCGAGCTTTACTATGTCTAATAATGCTATGGAAGAAGAACAACTCTGAACCAGTGCATGCATGAGCTTCTTTCAAGATAATCAGTTATGCATGAGTATGGACTACTCTGGTAACTCTCAAGGGACACATGGAGATTTCTCAAGTCCACTAGAGAAAAGGCAAGATTTGCTGAACGTGCATAGACAAAATCTAACAACTCCAGTTTGGGGAAATGCTTTCCCCCAAAAGGCTACCAATTTTATCCCTTCACAGAAAATTCAGACCTTTGATCCCAAATTTTTTGATCCAAAGGCTCAAAAGCCTCCTCCCATCATTAACAGCCGAATTTCATCCATTTAGAATCCAGCAATTTAATGCGCCAAGGTTTTTCCATCAGCTTGTCGACTCAACCCATAACCCTGACAAACCCACCCAATCTAAACCCAACTTCTTTAAATCTATCATAGCCCAATTCGATATTGTGCTTGGGCCAGAAGCCGAAAACAAAGAAAATGCCTCAATCTCCCTTTTGGTATGTCCAACAAGTTGTACCTGCCCCACCATTAGGCCCAATGACCCCACTTAACTTTCTACCGACCTCAAAGTCATCTACCCAAAATGACAACCCAACCTAGTGGAGTCAAAACAGACCCTATCCAGTGCACTCAACCCCCCTTCATAGTCAAACCCTATCCCTCTTCCAGAACACAATTAAACCTGAATGGAAAAGTGAGTCATCTCACCACGAGGTAACATTGGGGCCGTCTTCAAAGATCACAAGCAAAGGGAAGTAGGGGGAGGTGGTTAATCAAGCAGAGGAAAACATTCCCGTTTCAAATTTGGCCAGGATTGGTAAGGCAAAGAGGGTGGATCATGTGATTAAAGGTGGGAGAAAACCAAGATTTTCAACATATTAGAGGACTGGCGACATCAAAGCTGGTAACTATTCCCAAACTCAAACACTCCAACTTTTCTCCCTTCAGGATGAGGCTGACCAGGCAATGCCAAAACTGCCACCCCCCAGGTATATAACTACTCTCCTGGAATTGTAGGTAAATAGCCCATCCCCATGCAATCTAAAGCTTGCGAGGTAGGATTAGGTCTCAGAAACCTGATGCTTTTTTTCTTTCAGAAATTCTACTTAAGATGGTTAAGGTTCTTAGCATAGTTAATAGACTTGGTTTTGATTTGTACGTATGTAATCCACCTGCTTCCAAATGGGGTGGTCTTTTATTTTTGTGGAAGTCTGAACTTGATCTAGAATTGCTTTATAGTGATGCTAATATAATAGTAATGTGTTGGCCTTCTCGATTCTTGCCCATGCTCCCTGTTAATTAGCTTAATATACTGTCCGGCTGCTGCTCAAATGAAATGGAAGTTTTGGGGTAATTTGAATAGACTCATCAATATGTTTGGTGGTCCATCCCTTGTGATTAAGGATTTTAATGCCATTTTGAGTCAATAAAAAAAACAAGGGGGAAAGCCATTTGCCTCTTCTTCCTTAAAATCGAGTCCAAAGAAGTTTATGGAAGATAACGGGCTGGTTGATTTAGGTTTTTGTGAACCTAATTTTACTTGGAATAACAATAGGCATGGGTGGGGTAATATCAAGGAAAGGCTAGATAGAGGTGTTGCAAACCCCCAATGGACCACACTTTTCCCAAATGCTACTATTCGGTATCTCCCTACCCTAACTTCAGATCATGCCTCTATCCTTCTTGACACTATGGAGACAAAAGACCACCACAAACCTTTCACCTTTGAGGAATTCTGGGTTCGGGACCTAACTTGTCAGCTTGTGATTCAACAAACTTGGAACATTTCTAAATTTGGAACATCAGCTTTCATCCTCACTAGGAAGCTCAATGAGGTCAAAATGGCCCTAAAAATTTGGAACAAACATTGTTTTGGTCACATTCAATCTTAAATCAAGGATTTAAACCTGATGTGAACCCCAATCGACTCGATTTGAGACCCAACAACAATATTGGAAAAAGAAATCCAATAAAGCCAAACTCAAGTCAATGGATGGAGAATCTAGACCCGATGAGAAATCGTTTCAAGAGCCTAAATTATATGAAAATCTAGACTCGTTGAAGAACTCATCTCAAAAACTCAGATTACAAAGGAGGAAGTCCACAAAGGTTGTGATTTACCTTTGATAAGTTCAAACGTTCAATCAAGAACAAGAGGAGATAAACTGAACTCACAATGAATAAAATTCATCAATTTCAATAATGTCTAACCTACTCAAATGAGGCTACAAGTGGTTTAAATAGGCAATCTCCAAAACCCTAAAGGAATAGTGTCTCGGGTACTGTAGCGTGAACAATGCCGTGCTGCAGTAACTTCTAAAACTCTAGTTCAAATAAAATAATAACTTTTCAAATAAGCCCTTGGCCAAAATACAAGACTTTCCCAAAAACCCTAGTTTATTAGAAATAAGACGTGTGGGCTGGACATCCCGAAACCCAATTATTTTAGATTAATTCCTATGACTAATAAAATAAGCCCTTTTAATGAAGTAAATAAATCCATAGCCTTCAATAACAATAGGCCCAAGTCTTGTCTTCAATAGCTTTGATCATGTGGATCAAAATTGGTTCTCCTTCTTTCAAGCCCATCATGAGTGTTGGGCTCTTGCTAGTTTTATCCCAATTGGATTGCACCAATTTCGCATTGCTCCCTTGATCTTCGTGGCTCTTAATCTTGTAATTGATCCTTGAGACTTGGTCCGCCTTGGGGCCCATCAAAACCACTCTCTTATGACTGTCCAATTCGAAGACATGACCCCTCTCACCAATGAAAAAGAAAAAACCATAAAATTCAAACTCAATGAGATGTTAAAGAGGGAGGAAATTCTTTGGAAGCAAAAATCCAGACTTCAATGGCTCACAACTACGAACTTAAACACAAAATTTTTCCACATGACCACAACAATGAGAAGAAGGAAAAACTCAATAGAAAGTATTTGAACCAATCCTCATCAATGGACCAATAACCGAGAGGAGATTGAAAAAATCTTTTTGGACCACTTCATCAATATCTACACCTCTTCAAACACTAATATCTCCTCTAATCATTGCTCAGGATAATACTTTCCTTTTCAAAATTCCCTATGAGGATGAAATTTGGCAAACGCTTAGGAGCACCCTTCATCAAAAGCCCCAAGACCCGACGGGTTCACCGAGTTTTTCTATAAGCATTATTGGGATATTGTAAAGGTGGAAGTGATTGATACGGTGAAGAGTTTTTTCATTCATGGTAAATTGTTAAAAGAACTCAATCACACGAGTATCACTCTCATTCCTAAAATAAAAAATCCCACCTCTGTCCATCAATTCCGACTAATAAACCTTTCAAATGTTTGTTACAAAATCATCTCAAAAATTTTGGCAACTCATTTCAAAACTGTCTTGGGCAAGATCATTTCCCCCCATCAAACTGCTTTTGTGCCTAGGTGGCAAATACAAGAAAACTCTATTATGGCTCATGAGATCTTCCACCATTTGAAAAGGAAAAAAGGGAACAACTATTCCATGACAATCAAGATTGATATGGAAAAAGGTTTCAATTACATGGAATGGAACTTTGTCCTAAAAATTCTTTCCTACTTAGGCTTCTCCTCGACCTGGGTGAACTAGATAAAAGAGTGCATTTCAACTGCCACCTTTTCCATTATTGTGAATGGGTGTCCTAAAGGCTTTGTTCACCCCTCTAGAGGACTCTGCCAAGGAGACCCTCTATCTCATTTCCTTTTCATCTTAGGGTCTGAGTGTTTTTCTAGGCTTATTTCTCGAGAAGAGACCAAAGGTTGTCTTAATGGCATTAGCATTAGTAGAAGGGGGCCTAAGATCACCCATCTCCTTTTTGCCAATGACCTCATCTTGTTTGGATCGGCTAAAACTCAAACAACCATTTCCTTCCTCTCCTGCTTAGAACAATACTCCAACTGGTCAGGCCAAAAAGTGCATTAGGGGAAATCCTTGGTTCAATTCAGCCATAATACCCCACACCCGATCCAAAGAAGGGTTAGAGAGATGCTGGACTATAAGGCGGCCCCCTCCTAACTAAAATATCTTGGTCTGCCCCTGGTGTTCAACAAATCCAAAAATAATCATTTTTGAAGACCTAATGTGCAAAATCTCAAACAGGATGACCACTTGGAAGGCAAAATTGCTCTCACAAGCTAGTCGAACCACATTGATCAGATCAGCTGCAAATGCCATTCCATCTTATGTCATGTCCACCCTTGGGATCCCAAAGACCATTTCCAAAAAGATTGATCAATCCATCATGAAGTTTTGGTAGGGTTTCAACCCCAACAAAACTCACAATTTCACCCAAAAATCATGGAAATCCATTTTTCAACCGAAAGTTGTGGGGGGCTTAGGCATTAGGCTAACTTCAAATTTTAATAAAGCTTTACTTAGTAAGTTAAGTTGGAAAATGGCTAATGGGAGTCAATCCATTTGGAAATCAGTTCTCTCCTCTAAGTACTTAAAAAATACACCATTTCTGGAGGTAAAATCCAAAACCACTGATTCCTAGGTATGGAAGGGTATTTTGAATCAAAGAGAGATTGTAAAAAATAACTCTTGTTTTCAATTTAACAATGGCACCATCACAAGAGCTTGGTTGGACCCTTGGATCCCCACCAATCCAAACTTCAACCCTGTCCAAAACGGATATTATTCCAAAAGACCCAACTCTGAAAGTGGCTGAACTTACAATGGAAGAACTGAGAGGTTGGAATACTCTCTTGCTCCAAACGTTGTTCAATGAACAAACTATAATTGAAATCCAAAAGATCCCCTTGGCTGAGACAAACTACCATGCTAGAGAGGATAGATTAGTCTAGAGGAAGAGTGCATCAGGCAACTTCACTATCAAAGAAGCCTATGCTGAGCTCACCTCAAACAAGGGGCATCAAAACTTGTCTCATACTGATACCCTCTAGACGAAAATTTAGAAGATGAAAATTCAAGATAGATTCAAAATGTTTACTTGGAAGTCTTGAACAAGATCCTTCCGACTAGATCTATTCTTAAACCTTGTCTGAATCTGGACCCTAGTCAAACCAGCTACCCCATTAGCAATACTGAAGAAGAAACATTAAATCATCTATTTTTAAATTGTTCCTTTACTAGGGTTTTGTGGAGACAATCTCATTGGTCTTTAAACATTCAAAGTTTCAAGGATCAAGGAATTATTAAATGGGTTGAGTGTGTTCTTTTCCTTGCATGTAGTCTCAATATCCCTACTTGTGAGCATCATAATTTCCAAATTTTTGAAATCATAGCTATGGACTGCGTTTAGTTTTTAAGAAATAAAATTGTGCAAGAAGGATTAACTCCATCTACTGATGAGTTTATTGGAAATGTTCAAAAAACTTTCAATGAGCATAAAGCAGCATGGGACAATATTTTGCTAATTCAACTATAACAGTCTACTAGAAATTCAATCGTAAAGTTTCTATAGACTTGAGGAACTTCATGAAAACTTCGTAAGTTTTTACAAATCAACTAGTCGCAAAGGTTTTAGTCTTTCAACATAATCAGTGTTATCACTCGCTATGATGTCAGAAATGCGATTTTAATTGTTTGAGGTAGTTATGTGACGCCCCCAACTCCCACATACGGACACATGGAAATCGAGACGTCGAGATGAAGACAACACGGGTCACACATCCCATCGCCAAGTGCCAAGTGTGTGTACATACAATATGTGTACGAATAAAACACGCAGCGGATAATAAATGTCTTACAACTAAGTACTAGAATTTTATTTAAAGACAAACTCGTTTAAAACACACATAATAAAATATTACAAGCTCAACACTATCTCAAATCCAAATACATAACATAAAAACAAATACAGATAATATTCAAAGATAGGCAACTCCAAGTCAAAACTATGGCGGAGCCGCCTCCTCAAGCACAGCCTCCTCCTCCTCCTTAACCTCTGCATCAAAATCTACGGTACCAAAAATGATGCCACATGTAAGTAATAATCCAAACGCCATAAGATAAAAATATATTACACTCTACAATATGCATGAAAAGATGCCCAATGCACATGTCCCATAAAACATATTTTTCCACACACGCCAAAAGTCTCAATTGGCCCAAAATATTTCCTTTAAATTTTTCCTTGCCATTATCCCAAATAATGGCCCAAAATCCAAGTCTTAAAACCATTTTCCACTTTTCCTTAACCGAATGCACCATGACCTCCCCTAGGGGTCATCTGCAAGCCCTGGCTCCCTTCGTCACACCACGGGTAACGACCATGTGCGTGACTTCGTAATGAGCGATGCCCAGTTTCGCGCCTCGCTCGTTCGAAGCCAAGCATCCTCTAGCTCCCGCCAGCAGAGGGGCCACGGAGTCGGTACGAGAGTGTTACCATCCCACCCGCTCTCGTTGTCGCCCAGCGACAACCCAGGGGACGTCACTCAGTATATTACGCTCCCGATTGACCAGATGAGCTCCACCGAGATAATGCCCCATCTTGGCTTGGGGTCGTGATACACACGCACCCAAAAATCCATTTAACTCGTGAAAACCCAGTTTCCAATATTTAACACATGCATATGCATGCACAATGCAATGCAAATGATACGACACCAATTAACCAACAATTTCCAAACATCCATAACAACCAAATAAGTAACTCCATCCTCAAATCCATCCGACCCCCGACTCCTCGGACTCAGTCCAGAATAACCAACCAATCACAAATATTTATTGTAAAAGCAATAATATATTTAAATCTAAAATGAAGTTTGGAAAATACTTACAGCGCTATATGATAATTTTTGAAGGATCAACGAGCAGCAACCGGCGAAGAGAAAGCAACATAACAGTGTAAAAACATTATGGCCGTGGGTTGTAAAATACCCACTTTTGATTGGGGACAAACTAAGACTTGGGATTGATAGGGAATGGCTTAGAGGTGTTTATGAAGCTAGTGGAAGTGAAGGTTGGCCATGGGTGGCGGCGAAAACGGCAATAGAAGGCTGAAATACCCAAATCGGAAAGCTAGCTCGTGGGGGCTGTTCCGGCGACGGATCGGAGCCAGAAATGGGTGGTTTAGGACGGCAAGGAGTCGGTGATGAAGTGGTGAAGAGGTGGTGGCTGGAGATGGAGCGACGGCGGCAGATCGACACAAAAGCCGTTCGGCTTGGAGTGGCTATTCCGGCTAAACGGCGGTGAAACTTGGTGGGGTGGTTCACCGATCGGAGGGGAAGAGAATGGTGGGGGTGGTGTGCCGCAAGGCGGCCGGCGGCGGCTAGTTTGGGTGGCAACGGAAAATGATGGAAATGGGAGAGAGAGACTTCGAACGGGCCAAAGGAAAACAACGGGAAAGAAAGAAAGAAAGAAAAGAAGAAAAGAAAGAAAGAAAAAGGAAAAAAAAAAAAAAAAGATGGGGGAAAGAAATGAGGGCCAATCCTCACATCTGGAGTCCAAAAACTGATCCAACAAAAACAACTTTAAAAGCTATAATACAAGTAAAATAATTTAAACACCACATAAAGCTAAAATATAATAATTAACTAGTAAAAACTAACAACTTAATTTTAAATCCAAAAACGAGCTAAAATAAATTAAACAGCAATTTAAACTCAAAAAAATAAATAAAATTCAATTAAAATTCGATAATTTAAAATAAAAGAACCATTATTTTAATTAAATTAAAATATTCCTTCAGTGAAAATACATGTAAAAACGGGGTATCATATCCTCCCCCCCTTAAAATAAATTTCGTCCTCGAAATTTGTAAGGTCAAATATCAACGCTAAGCAGGATACAAGATAAAACTCAGAGTATACTTGAAAAAATCATACCATCAACCATTTCCACACAAATATAAATAAAGCTCTCTCCAAATATACTCCTATAAGCAATTCCATCATATTCGCATTAATCTCCCAGCGACGCATCACGTCTAGAACTCTTAAAGTGGCCACGTAAACCGAAATCACCATATCCACAAGAACTTCAAAACCGCACCCAAGTAAATTCCAACAATTAGTATCTTTCCACAATAAACCATGTTAACCTCAATCAACTCCTTTGCTATAACCTTCAAACCTTCATTGTATACTACACCTTGGTAACCTAATAGCCAATTCTCAAGTTAATTATCAATAGGCATAATTTGCCCAACCAAAATATTACTCTCCAATTACAAGTACCTTCTCGAAATTTCGAGTCTTCACAAATTACTCAAAATCAGCACAAAATTTAAACACCTAATTATCTCCAAAAAATATGCTTCTGTGCACACTCTGATAACTCGCCAAAATGTAAAAAGACTATGTCCTCATAAATTAACACCCTTGAGTACAAGCTAACTCAACACCTGAAAGCAAGGAAATCCTTTACCACATTTTGATAGAAAATAATATACCTCCAAAAACCACGAATTATCACTCTCCTCATTTGGCTTTTGCGACCTTAATCAAAATCAACATTCTGCAAAAATATGTCCCTTGATTGATGACAAAAATCAATACCACTCAACATCAACAACCCAAATTGAAAACACGTAACATCATCCCAAAATGCACCTGTCTCTTCCAAAGATAAGGAACGTATTCAGAAAGCCTCAAGTCCTTCCCAACCAACTAATAAAGCACCTATAACTCCTACCCAACAATTTACACTTTCAAGATCACCTAAATTCTAAATATCGTCTAATTTAGAGATGACTAAATTCACTACGGACCACGATTAAATTCACCATAACCTTAATGAACCCTTCTTGGAAACTCGCTTACCTACTTCTATTCTCATAACCCTAATATTAGCACGACTATTTCCTTCAGTTGCATACAAAATTAAATCTCAAGATAGGCCATGCTGTTCAAATCTCCAATCCACCAAAACTATTGCACTACACTCCTGAATTCTACTGCTTATTACCTCACGTATCTGATTAGGCTAATCACCGTTGATGCCTAAGCTTCCACTTTCAAGATTTTATTATCCATCATACATGGCGACCCAACAATCTCTTTTCAAGTTAAATAATAATGTTTATAATTCTCCCAACTGGACACTCAAACTCCAAAGGAAAGTATAGTCTCAAAATTCAAATTCCTATGTGACCTAAAGTCACAATAAATTCTTGAAGATAATCTCAACAATTAATGCCAACCATCACTCCAATTGGTAACCCGCTTCAACTGTACACTCCGATAAACTCACTAAGAACTCAAAGTTAAGATCTCTTGAATTTAATACTATCACATCTAATCCACTTCAGTACTCACCTAAGCCACTTCTCTCAAGCCAAAATGAGACTAGGATTTGTACTCTCCGAAATCCATACACACTCACCACCACTATAAATGGATCTCATGCACCCTTAGCTAAGACAAATAATCATTCCAATGTATAAGTGATCCATCACTTCTATATTTAACATCCGTACCTATATCCTCAAAATAAACAAAAATCATTCCCAAAACTTGTACCATCTATTATCCTCAAACTTGATATGGATCGATCCTAAAACCTACTACTAAAACTTCGAGCTATAACATTTATTTTCCCGAACTCGATACAAATCTTTAATCCTCAGATAATTACACAAACTAAATCAATACCTTCATTCCCCAAATAAATATTCTCCTTAAAAATTTCCTATATTTATCATTCAACCATGATCAACCCCATTTTTGTCGTTACAGCTTAATCAATCTCCAGAATATATCAAGCTCGCGCACCAAGTCTGTGAAACTAAAACTCAAATCTTATCACACTTCAATCCATCAATTTTGTGAATTCTATGACTTTAAATTATATAAGCATCATTTTATGAAATCCTCAAGTTCGATGACCTTAAACCTAAAATATCACCTTATAAAGTTTGTAAATTCTAAAACCCCAATGTTATCAAACTATTTATCAATGCCGGCAAAATCTAAAATTTCTAAATTAAGTAATCCTTCAAATGCTTATTGAACCTACCACCTTAAATCCCATAAACTTATTTTTTTGAAGTTCGTCGTACTTACAATTCCCTACTTCATAGACTAATACATAAATTTTACAGAGTTTCGAACTTCAATCATCTTAAGTGACTTAAAGCTAATTCCCCTCCTTAGTTGCAACTTGCATTCCTACTCCCAAGAGATTGCCTAAACCATGTCGTTCCCTTCTAGCCACAATATTATAAAAATAACCCACCTCGAGAAAAATTCAAACCTACTACAATAAGTATTCATTCCTACCAACGAGATTCTCAATAGTACCGTCCTCCTGTCATAGCATAATCCTCAACTCCACTTTTTAACTCCGGACAAAACAAAACAAAATAACTTAAAAACAAAATAAGTAAAACAACATACTTTCAATTCAAATAAGATCAACTCAATCAAACCAAATCAAATGGAATTAAATAAAATAAATTCAAATCAAATAAAATCGAATCAAGTTAAAGAAAAACAATTCAAATTAAATAAATAAAATAATTTTAACTCAAGCTTTTAAAACTTTCTAGTACTCCACCTATGGGACATATGGTTTTACCCATAGCCGAACTGCTCTGATACCATCTATGACGCCCCCAACTCCCACGTACGGACACATGGAAATGAAGATGTCGAGATGATGACAACACGGGTCACACATCCCATCGCCAAGTGCCAAGTGTGTGTACATGCAATATGTGTACGAATAAAACACGCAGCGGATAATAAATGTCTTACAACTAAGTACCAGAATTTTATTTAAATAACTCGTTTAAAACACACATAATAAAATATTACAAGTTCAACACTATCTCAAATCCAAATACATAACATAAAAACAAATACAGCTAATATTCAAAGATAGGCAACTCCAAGTCAAAACTATGGCGGAGCCGCCTCCTCCAGCTCAGCCTCCTCCTCCTCCTCAACCTCTACGTCAAAATCTACGGTACCAAAAATGGTGCCGCAGGTAAGTAATAATCCAAACGCCATAAGATAAAAATATATTAAACTCTACAATATGCATGAAAAGATGCCCAATGCACTGTCCCATAAAACATATTTTTCCACACACACCAAAAGTCTCATTTGGCCCAAAATATTTCCTTTAAATTTTTCCTCGCCATTATCCCAGATAATGGCCCAAAATCCAAGTCTTAAAACCATTTTCCACTTTTCCTTAACCGAATGCACCATGACCTCCCCTAGGGGTCATTTGCAAGCCGTGGCTCCCTTCGTCACACTACAGGTAATGACCATACGCATGACTTCGTAACGAGCGATGCCCAGTTCCGTAACTCATGCATTCGTAGCCAAGCATCCTCTAGCCCCCGCCAGCTGAGGGGCCACGGAGTCAGTACGAGAGCGTTACCATCCCGCTCGCTCCCGTTGTCGCCCAGCGACAACCCAGGGGACGTCACTCAGTATATTACGCTCCTGAGTGACCAGAGGAGCTCCACCGAGATAATGCCCCATCTTGGCTTGGGGTCGTGATACACACGCACCCAAAAATCCATTTAACTCGTGAAAACCCAGTTTCCAATATTTAACACATGCATATGCATGCACAATCCAATGCAAATGATACGACACCAATTAACCAACAATTTCCAAACATCCATAACAACCGAACAAGCAACTCCGTCCTCAAATCCATCCGACCCCCGACTCCTCGGACTTAGTCCGGAATAATCAACCAGTCACAAATATTTATTGTAAAAGCAATAATATATTTAAATCTAAAATGAAGTTTGAAAAATACTTACAGTGCTATATGGTAATTTTTGAAGGATCAACGAGCAGCAAACAGCGAAGAGAAAGCAACGTAAAAGTGTAAAAATACTGTGGCCGTGGGTTGTAAAATACCCACTTTTGATTGGGGACAAACTAAGACTTGGGATTGATAGGGAATAGCTTAGAGGTGTTTATGAAGCTAGTGGAAGTGAAGGTTAGCCGTAGGTGGCGGCGAAAACGGCTGTAGAAGGCTGAAATACCCAAATCGAAAAGCTAGCTCGTGGGGGCTGCTCCGGCGACTGATCGGAGCCAGAAATGGGTGGTTTAGGATGGCAAGGAGTCGGTGATGAAGTGGTGAAGAGGTGGTGGCCGGAGGTGGAGCGATGGCGGCAGATCGGCGCAAAAGCCGTTTGGCTTGGAGTGGCTATTCCGGCTAAACGGCGGCTCGGTTAGCGATGAAACTTGGTGGGGTGGTTCATCGGTCGAAGGGGAAGAGAATGGTGGGGGTGGTGTGCTGCGCGGCGGCTGGTCTAGGCGGCAACAGAAAATGACGGAAATGGGAGAGAGAGAGAGAGAGAGTTCGAACGGGCCAGAGGAAAACAACGGGAAAGAAAGAAAGAAAAAGAAAGAAAAGAAGAAAAGAAAGAAAGAAAAAGGAAAAAGAGAGAAAGAAAAGATGGGGAAAAGAAATGAGGTCCTATCCTCACATCTGGAGTCCAAAAACTGATCCAACGAAAACAACTTTAAAAGTTATAAAACATGTAAAATAATTTAAACACCACATAAAGTTAAAATATAATAATTAACTAGTAAAAACTAACAATTTAATTTTAAATCCAAAAACGAGCTAAAATAAATTAAACAGCAATTTAAACTCAAAATAATAAATAAAATCCAATTAAAATCTGATAATTTAAAATAAAAGAACCATTATTTTAATTAAATTAAAATATTTCTTCAGTGAAAATACACATAAAAACGGGATATCACAAGTTAGAAGTATCAGAATATATTATAGTCTATACCACTAGACTCAGTTGAATATTTAGGATTTTATAGCGCAATAACCCATTTTCATAATTTCGAACGAAACGATTGTTCGAAACTGTGAATTTATTTATAAGGGCACTCCAGAGTTGAGTTTTGGTAAACGGTTTTACTGTATGTTAATATGAATATTTAGAATTTTTCAGTACTAAGTTTATTACGCTTTTTTTTGGAGTGAATAGTAACCTCGATAAGCATACTAAGTGCAATGTTTTCAAAATCACAGTGTGGAATGTCCAAATTAGGTTAGAGAAGTTTTATTTGGACACTTGTAAAGATCTTAGCCACACGTAGTGAATAGTATTAGACACTTGGCACAAAGAGGAACCATTAGATGGATTTATGAAGGAAATCAAGGTGTGAGATCATGACATCATTATCCAACATTTTAAACCTTGGAAATTTGATTAGGCCAAGAAAAATTAGATTTGACCTTGATAGTATCTCAAACCCTAACCAAACCCCCTTTAAACCCCAAATTGAACCCCACTTGGTTGAAGTCCACCAAGGTCCACGAACTTGGCCACCTTGGCAACGTTTTTTGGAGAAGTTTCCTCCCCCACATGGCAGACCATCCACTGCCCTTGACTGCACCCAACAGTGCCTTGATGAGATGGAGAAACCCACCCCATCAACCTCCATACCTCACAGCTTCTACAAGCAGTCATTTCCCCTCTCTATTCTCCACTTTATGTCACATAGCTATCTCCAATAAATGGTCATTCAAGTCCATATCTTCCCCCTCCAGAAGTATAAAGTTGTGCAAGACACACTTCTTTCCCTTTAGTCACTTCTTCACCCCGTTCTTAGAGAGAAATCCAAAAGAGCTCTCTTCGGTAGATTTCTGGGTCTTTTTGCGTAGAGCTTTTCAACCCTTTGTATGTATTTTCACACAATTACTCCTTCATTAAAGTTATTCCTCTTTGAGTATAGTTTCCGTAGATATATTATTCACATGGTCATTTAGTCGGTCAAAAGTATTTTTAACCATGAAAAGGTCATTCTGGGCGTGAATCTGGAGAGTATGTTATGTTTTGGAGTTTTTGACTAAGCTCTTGGACATATCTTGGTCCGAAAATTTTATAAAGTGTTTTTAGCATGCTTTTAAGAGTTTTCATTAAGGTTTTGTTGCATTACTAAAGCTTTTGGTGATAGATTTTCTTAGATCTAGAAACTTGAAAACTGGAAGTAGCAAAACAGTTTTTATTTGGAGAAAGTTTGAATATTTCGATCTTTGATCTTACTCTAAAGGCTTTGATATATTTATATGATAATCCTAAGTCTCTTATTTTCATGTTAGGATATTATTTTGAAGATATTTAGTATTAGTTTTAAAGATATGATTTTTCTATGCAAGAGGATTTCAGTTAGGTCTAAGATTTGATGTTTTTTTATTAGATCCATGTTTTATTGATTTTTAGTTATGTGATTTTAAGTTTGATGGTTGTATCCTATTTAATACACATTCTTAAACTATGCGATACTTTATTTCGAAGATCTCACCTTCTTAAGCCATTGATCAAGAGATTTATCAAAGCTAGTTAAGGAAAAATTTTCTGTTTATGGACTAAGTGTTAAACTAAAAACTCCAAGCGTTATTTTGTGATTTTGGCAACTTTAGTTTGATGATTTAAAGCATTGTTTATCTTAGAATTATGTTATGAATATGTTAGAAGTAAGATTTGATTTTTAGAATTCTTTGAGATGTTTTGATTTAGGTCCAAACTTATGATTAAGTGTTTGGATATTTTTACAAAAAATTTGGTGTTGATTATTAGCTTTTTCTAAATAGATGTTTTAAGTATGGTTTTAAACTTAGGATTGGAAGATGTTTGTTGCAAAATTTTGGTTTAAGGATGAGTTTTGAAGTTGGAAGGAATTGCAACAAAAATCAAGAGAAATGGCCTATGGATGTTTCGGCCATAGTGTGTTTTCCATAGTTGTGTTTTGTTTTAAATTTTTCTAAGTTGATATTTGAGTTTAGGACAAAATTTGCATAAGGAATGTAAATTTTGAAAATTTTTGGAGTTAGGATGTGAAATCCATAAGTTGGGGGTAAAATGGTCATTTTCCCATATGTAGAGGGTAAAATGGTAATTTTACTCTAAGTTTGCTTGTTTTCATATTTCTAATTGTTAGTAATTAAATTTCTAACTTTTAGAATATCCTCTTACAGTTTTTCGTGTTTCGTGCTTTATTCTCGTAGAACGCAACAATCGAGGTAAGTTAGCTTCTAACTTACTATCAATTTATTGTGTATGTATGATGGGTAAGGGAACTACAATTTATGTATGTATGTTATCATATATGTCATGTCATGTCACGTCATTACATATTTATCTGTTATGCATGATTTATTCTTTCACGAATATTTATCTATTACACAATCTATTTTGTACGTATTGCTATATGTTGTAAGTATGCCATGTTAAGTATGCCATATGTTACATGTATGTCATATCATGTAATATTCACCATTGCAAGTATGTCATGTTAAGTAAAGAATTCAGATCAAGCTTATGTTAAGTCAAGTTTCAGATCACGTTTATGTTAAGTTATTCATGTCAATCACGACCCTAAGTGCTAGGATGGGGTAATATCCTAGTGGAACTCCTTTGTTCACGCTGGAGTGTCTAAATAGGTGTGAAATTCCCTGGATTGACGAAGTACAGTCAACAGTTTGCGAATGGGGCTTAATTAGCTGGTCACTGAGCGCGCCAGGCACTAACGCCGATTATGCCATATTTTATTTTACGTGTGTTCACAGTAAGTGTGGCACAAACAATTCATGGAGCTACAACAACTGTGGAGCATGAAGTATGGGGCCACAACAACTGTGGAGCATACATTACATGAGACACAACAATTGTGACACGTAGAATACGTGGGGCCACAACAACTGTGGAGTACATATTAACGCATTCACAACTGGTGTAGATACCTGTGTTGTAATGCGTTAATCGGCAGGGACACATGGCTCAAGGGGACCCGTATAGCACCCATATGGTCATGTTATTAATTAAGTCAATTGAACAAGTGTCTAAATTTATATCAAGAAGTTAAGAATAAGAAATCATGGTTAACCACATGAGATAAAAATAAGTTTCAGATCACGTTTATGTTATGTTCAAACTCACGTTTATATTATGTTCATGTTCACGTTATGTTTCAAGTTCACGTTTTGTCATGTTATGTTCACATACATGTTATTTTCAAGTTCACGTTTATGTTATGTTATGTTCACGTTCACATTATGTCTTAAATTCACGTTTATGTCATGTTATGCTCAAGTTTATATTAAGTTCGAGTTCATATTTATGTTATGCATGTTCACGTTCATGCTATGATTCAAGTCCATGTTATGTTTCAAGTTTACGTTCATGTTATATTTCTAGTCCATGTTATGTTTTAAGTTCAAGTTCATGTCATATTAAGTCAAGTTCAGTTCACGTTTAAGTTCAAGTTATGTCAGTTATGTCATGCTATATGTCAAGTTATGCTATACTTACTTATGACTTTAATTATGCATTCGTGCTTTTACTGTCGTGCATGCATCATTAACCTGTGTGGGAGTTTCTTGTTAACTTATTGAGATTTGTAATCAAATCTCACCGTGGTAATCCCAACTACCATTCCCCTCGAATGGTAGGCGATATGTCAGGATCAAAGTACGGAGCGGACTTTGGTAGACTGAAGGAGGTTGGCTAGACGCTGCAGACACGACGCGGAGCTTATAGCTTACATAGTTAGTTTTTGGACAGTATTCTGGCCTTGTTAGTCGAGTTACACGAGTTACTCGACGAACTTCCTCAATAGTGTATTTTGGTAATTTAAATATGGAGTCTGGTCTCCCATATTTTTGAGGTTTATTTTTGAGTCTGGTCTCCAATACTATGCACGAGTCTTCTAAGACTCGTGCTGAAATTGTGGATATTTATTTTGTTAAGTATGTTTGGATTACGATTTAACTATTTGGGATATTATAAGTTTGGTGCATAGTATTGCTCAAGAAAAAAAAATTATCCGCTGTGAATATTGCATAATGCTAGATGCATATTAGGAACATTGCATCTTATATGTCATAAACGAGGGCAGGTAACCACGTGTTGCTTGTCCCGACGCTTCAGATGTCCATTCGATTCCAAGCGGAATCTGGGGGCGTCACATCAACCCTCAAATTGGAAGATCTTTTCCAAAGGACACCATTACATGACTTTTGATGTGGCGGTGAGAGACAAATCCAGCATAACAATGGCAGTATGTTCCACAGAAAGTGAGGAAATCATTTTTGTCTACACCAAGGAAATTTAGAGCACAAATCCAAATCAATGGGAGGCAATAGCTCTACTGGAGGGCATCAAGGAAGCTCTATTCTGATCGGTAAAGAGCATTATAATAGCTGGAGACTCCCAAATCACCTTAGATGTAGCTGTAGACCCAGACAAAGCAATGGACTGGTCCATCCAACCAGTTGCCAGAGACATTCACTTCTTCCTTCACTCATTCGAAAGTTGGAGGGTTAGGAAAATACATCGAAACTTTAATCGATGTGCGCATTCAATTGCGCAATGGGCAACCTCTACCAAAATATATGGTTGCCTCCCACTCATCTCTATCCAGCCATGATTGTTGAGGTTCCACAGCGAAAAGGACCCTCCCGTAGACCTTTAGTTGCTGGCAGCAAACTCTCTTTTTAGTTTCCATCAATTACTGTTTGTATGTTCAAACCTTTATGCTTATTAATATATCACTTGTCTTGAGAGAGAGAGAGAGAGAAAAAAAACATTAAGGAGTTACATTAATGACTTTAGAAAAGATTACATGCGTGACAAGAATCCAAGAGGTTGAATTACTAATCATCATCCACCAAATACACGAATGCATTTATAACAAAAGCTTAAAGACAACTTAAATATTTAAGCATTTTTCCTCTTTGTTTGGAAACTACAGCCACAATTACAGGGGTTATGATCGATAAACTCCATTGAAGGATAAGATGTATATGTATATATTATTGGGTGCTGCTAGGGGGACAACAATGGTGCCCTCATATGTATATGTAAGCTAGTGTTTTCTTTTTTCAAAGTATTTGTGTGTTTTTCTAATAGTTCAGTTACATATAGTCACTTTTGCGTACTATTTGTACACTCTACTAATATAATTGATCAAAATAGTTATTTTATATTTAAAAAAATAACGCAACCAATCACATTAGTAGAGTACGCAAGGGTACTCAAAAATGAATGCACATAAAATTTTTATTTTTTATTAACTTTTTTAAAAAAATATACATGCTAAAAATAAAAATAAAAAGCCATTGCACCTATCGGTATATTGGGGGTACACTTTTCAATCCCAATAGCCTTATTCTTAGAGACACTCTACAGCCACATATGGAGATCTCGATAAGCTCAATTTTTTAATTTTTTTTTACTTTTTTTCATGTATTTTTTTAATATTGTTTTTTTAAAAAACACAACATCATAAAAAAGACACTATCTTAAATTCTTAATTACTAAGCAAAGAAAAAGAAAAATATCAATGTCGGGATCCCCAATCAAGATCTCCGTTTTGTGGCTTTAGCCTTTCCGTTATTCTTAACAATTTAGCAGTTGATATTCAAGAAGGCAACATTAGTCAAACAACTTTCGGTGCTATCCGCAGATAAAGAGATGAATGTAGCCCGTAGGTAAAGAAAGTGCATATGCAAAGGAATATACTACTTTTAAGATTTGCCGTAAGCGTTGGCTGGCTGATGGGAGTTTTTGGTGGGGCTGAAAAGGCATTAATTTCCAAAATTCGTACCACCGGTCCTCACCCCCTTGCGTTTTCCGTCAGATTGATCGTCAATAATTGCAACCAAACAAAACAAAAAAGAAATCATTTGAGGTCCATCTTCGGTGCTTGCTTCACATTGAAGATTAACGAGTAAAATGAGATGTGGTAAAATAAATAAAGTTTAAATAAAATAATATTAAAGAATTATTTTTATTTTAAATTTTAAAAAATTAAATTATTTATTATATTTAATTTTAAAATTTTAAAAAATATAATAATTAAATAAAGTAAAATGATATAAAATAAAATAAGTTGATTTACTTTCTTAATTCAACAATCCTACTCTGACTAAGAGCATGTAGCTCAGATAGCATGTAGGGGTGTAACCGGTCCGGTTTTGAACAAAATTTAAGACCAAACTGGTATGTACCGGTTTTACATTTTTTAAAACTGATTATGCACCGGTTACCCTCCTAAACCAGTATTCCGGTTTTACCGGTTTCCGGTTCGGTTCGGTCCGGTTTTACCGGTTTTAATGTACTATATAGATATATATTAATTATATAATATATATATAATATAGTATATTATAGTATTTAATACTATTATCACATATATTGTATTATATTATAATATATATTATAATTGTATTATAGACTATAATGATATATTATACTATATAATATAATGATATATTATACTATATTATAATATATAGTGATATAGTATTAGTATAACTATTAATATAATAAGCAAAATGATATAAGATTTTAAAATTTAATATTATATTAATTAGTAATTTATCATATAATACAAAACTATTTTATATATAGTTATATATTATATATAAATGTTATATACAATATAAAAAATTTAAAATTATTTTCACACACTATATATTATATATATTTTTATTTTTTTTATTTTTTCTATAATAAATATATAGTGTATGGATGATAATTAGAATAATTTAATAAGTATAAATTAAATATAAATAATAAAAAAAATTTTAAAATATGTAAAGTTTGTAATATAGAATGATAAGTAGCATTTTTCATACATTTATTATCATCAAGCTATATATTGTTTGAGTGATTGTTTTGCTTTTTTTTTTTTTTTTTTAAAGATGATCAATTTGAAATTAAAAGATGAGCTAGAAATACGATGAGGGTGCTGGTGAGCCCCTCAACGTGTCTCCTTTAGTATATATAATTTTAGTGCATTTTACTTTTTTTTTTTTTTTTAAATTTTAAAAATAAAAAATCTCAAATTCACTAAGAATTACTTTTAAAAATTTTAAAAAAACAAATAAATATGCTAACACTAGAGGTTAACTTGAGGGAGGCAAATTGAGATGAGAACCAAACATTTTCCTTGATTGATCTTGTGGAAGAGTTTGTGAAAATCAGTTTCCTTGACGGCACTGAACGGACGTCGGATGTGACAAAAAGCTACTACAGTATGATATGAGATTGCAGAGTACCAAGTTTGGCTTATCTACCTCGAAAGCAACACTCAACCTCGTTGGCTTCTGAAAAAATCTCAAGCGCGATGTGACGATGTTCTCATGAATATAAACAACTTTTAAAAATGGATCTCAGTTGTTTTGAGGAAATTAATTTATGATCAAACTGAAAGCACTGATGATAAGAAATTGTACTCGATTCTATCTTTATAAACCCAACTCCTTTTTCCCTTTTCACTTTTTATTTCCTGCCGCCTTAAGTATAGAATATGTATACATAAGCACTAGAGTGAGTGCATTCAATAATTAATTATAGGTCCACAATAAAATAATGGTCCGGGATCCTGTTGATACAGCTGCTCCATTAAGTTGATTGACTAATTAAAAATTCTATAAATTAAAATATTTAAATTTCTATTTTTTTGTGATCAATGTTCTGGGACGTGCATCCCGTGTGCAGGCACAGGCTTTGGTTGGATTAGGTTTGCGATTCTGATCACAGCTTGACTGTAATGGTGATCATGCTGGGATTCAATTAATGTATGCCTAGCAATACCAACGATTCTAAAACTATTGAAGGAAAAAAAATGCAAAAATAATATCACATTTGGGTTATTAAAAGAGGATTTTATTACATGTATTTGAGCTTTGAATGTTGGTTCTACTGTCTATTCCTGTGATACCGATGATATAAGGAAACTCCACCAAGCTGCTGCAAATCAAAAGGCCGCAAAAAGGATTGATGTTCCCAATTTCAAGTACTGGAAGCTCTTTCATGAATGAAGAATGAATAGTTTGTTCCAGTAGCAGTTGCTGTTATTATGGCCCACTTATAATAATTGTGGGTAACAGAGGCCAAACAGTGACTATTGCACCAAACAGAGACTATTAGTCTATTGTGATCAGAGCTTCAAATAAAAAAAGAGGAAAATGGAAAAGGGCACAAGTTGGAATGATGGTTTTGCAATGGAAAACCAACAAGTACATAATGTATTTACACTTTCATAGAAACTTTTCTTGAGGAAAACTAAAGCCTAATCCTCCAAAAGTCTAACCCAATTACCACGCAATACAGCTCGAGCTGTAGTATACCTTAGATCCCTTGTACGTGAAGTAGTATTCTCCCATAATCTGACGACGTTGCCGTTTAGCACCCTCAAGTCTTGATACCTGTACCAGCCCTTCTCTCCCGTTTTCGTCCTCAGCTCTCTCTCCCAACTCTCCCACCACTTTCCAATACTGTGGCACTCATCCCCACCTCTCTTCTCCCAGTAGTAGTACTCATCATTCTCCGCCGCTAGCTCGCCGTTGCCTTTCTGATCAGCATCTTTACCGTACACTGCAACAAACTTCGTGCCCTTGGTCACCCCGTCAAGTCCAACTTCTCCGGCCACTATTCCGGTTGCCGGAGCTGGAGCTGGTGGCTCGTCAGCCGAGACGTTGGCGACCGATCTCTCGGGAACCGGCGCGGGCCGAGTCGGGCTTCGATCATTGCCATGGGACTGTTTAGAGCCGCGGAATCTCAGGCAAACTGCTGACGCTATGACCCCACCGGAGGTCCTGATCTTCCATAAGCTAACGGCGGCGGTTAGGACGGCGACCCACGTCCATAGATTATTAACGGCGGTTAGGAAGCCAAGGCTCAGATAGTCAAGAGCGAGCGCTCCAAGACTAGACTCCAACACGTTCATGTTGAAGGAAAACCTTAAAAGAGTCATCTGGGTCTTCGGTTTTCGGTCGTGTGGGCGTGCGTGGGGAAACAGGAGGAGGAACACGAGGAGGTCTTAGCTAGCTAGGTCTAGTCTGGTAAGGAATTTACGGGGAAGTTGAGACATAAATAGGAACCGTTGGATGGGAGATGTCGTGGGTGGGGACCTGACGGAGATACCGAGAATCGAGAACTAAGATGCCAATTGCCGAGTTAGATCCAAAATTTATACCGAATTTTTTAGATTTATGCTTTTTTTTCTTCTTTAGAAAAATGTTAGTAGAGCTTTTAAATTTATCGTCAATGTATTTTAATTTTTTAATTCTTTAATTTAATAATTAAGAAAATAATTATTAATAAAATTATATATTTTATTTTAATGATTAAGAATATTAAAAAAATATTTAAAAATAATAATTCTCACATTTGTTGTAAGTGTTGGGAGTGCCGCTACCAACATCCTTTTTCTCTTTGGCGGCCGCACACTTGTAAGGTCAGCAATGGATCTCTCAAACTGCATCAATATCAGTCCACTTGAGTGCTCCTGTTATCATAATGATTCATATATTATAATATTATTATATCATATTATTTATTAAGAAAAGATGATTACATATTTAGATATTTAGATTTCTAGTAATTTTTGTTATAATTCAAAGAGATAAAAATAGCACGGGAATCTTATTGTATTAAAACTTATGCGTAGGCAATGTAAATTCGAGTAAATTCAAAGAGATTTCTACTATTTTTCTTCTTTAAAAAAGCTAATAGCCTAATAGGCAATGCCACTTCAGATAGAGGTGTCTATTTTACGGATTAGAATGATTTGCAATTTTATGTTGAAAACCTTTTACATACCTGAAATCAGAGTGTGGTATATAAAGCTTTTTGAGAAAAAAATTATGAAAACTCTTATTTTTGTAAAAACGTTTTTAAAAAAATGAGCTCCATTATTCTAAATTTTTTACAATATACCGTTGACATAATCTAATTTAATTTAGTATGGTTATGCGGATTACCAAGACTCATTAAGCAAATTACCAGCACTAGCATAAGAGACTTCTATGGATTGCGGCTCCTTAACCACATGAGACAATCAGTGTGGGTGGGGAATGGAGTAGTTCATGCATTTGCTAGATATGCTTTGAACATTGTTGATATTAATGTTTGGTGGGAGCAGATCCCTTCTTTTATTCATTATGCTTTATGGTTTGATAACAATTGATGTATTGATATTATTTTCAGTTAAATGAAATTCTGGTTATCAATATATATATAATTTAATTTACAATTAAATAAAAAATATAATAAATCATGGAAAGAAAACAGCTCCTCCTCCTCACACAAATCCCAACTGACCACGACGTTTGAACAAAATTCGAGATGGCTGGTTCAGCCTGTCGAAATTGATCTTTGTCCTGATTGGTCAACCCCTCGATTGAAATATTGAGAGACTATTGTAAGTGAGCCCCTTTGTTTCGATTGGCTTTATTTTCAATAATTTTTAAATCCAATATAAGTTTTATATCTTTGGACTTGTCAATCTTGCATTCCGAAGATACGTACAAAATATTAGTGACACGAAAGACAAAGTTTAATTATAAGGTTTTAATGAAAAGCTAAGCCATATAGTTTATATTCTAAAAAAAAATTAGTCAATTATACAATTAAAACTTCATTTGAACATTATAACGAATGATGATTAATTTTTCTCTAAAAATATGGGATCTCATAAATCACTTATTCTTATTTTTTATTATAACGGGTATATCACAATCTCTCCACTCATATTCCCGATGTCCTCATTAGGCCAATCTAT
Source organism: Carya cathayensis (assembly GCA_011037825.1). Classification (NCBI taxonomy): domain Eukaryota; kingdom Viridiplantae; phylum Streptophyta; class Magnoliopsida; order Fagales; family Juglandaceae; genus Carya; species Carya cathayensis. The sequence goes on from QGSO01000445.1 coordinate 423,038, forward strand.
CATAGGTCGTAGGTGGCATGACTCACAATCTCTCCCTTGTATTTCTGACGTCCTCCTCGAGCTATTCCATCATAGGTGCCATGACTCAAATCCCATATTTTTTGTTGCAACATGGCTCTGATACTATTTGTAATGCACTAATGGAAGGTCCAAGCCACATAACTTATAATCCAAAATGATTAATTAATAATACAATTGAAACCCCATTTGAACATTATAAATAATAAAAATTTCTCATTCCCAAGTAACGTAGAATCTCATACATGCACTACCTACTATTAACACTTATCAAAATAGAGTATCACAATGATAATAAAATAAAAAATAGTCACTTGGATACAAGATATTAATAGTAGCAATGATACAAACTGCATGGTACTATTATAGCCCAAAAATACTACATCGGCATTATAAACTATTGATGCTTGAGGCTGCTTGGTGGGGGCACTCTTCAACGGCCAAGTCAGTGAACGAGATCAGGACAAGGACTGCTCATTCGACCCAACCTGAAAGGCCCCATTTCTTACTCGACCTGAAGTCAGCAAGTTTCAAAATCCTTAAATTATAAGTAAAATGGTCATTTCCCATATATAGAAGGGTAAAATGGTAATCTTACCATGAGTCATAAATTTTAAATTTCTAAGTATACTAGTGAAGAGTTTCTAACCTTTAGAAATATCTCTTTGTAGTTTCTATTATTTTGCACTTTATTTTGTCACGCTACAATCACTCTGAGTTTGCCTCTAACTTAATCTTAGGATACTTGTGTATAGATGGCAATAAGATATCATTATATACACGTTAAGTTATGTTATGTCATCTTATCTTTCCAAGTCTGTAATTTATTTGTTACACATTATGTCACTTAATGCCATGTTTTCTTTTCAAGTACATAACTATCTATCCCACGTTATATCATGCCATGCCATGTTTAACTATTGCACGCCATGTTATGTCATATTGTTGGTCATATTTACATGTCAAATCACATCATATCATGTCATCTGTCATTTCATTTCACGCCATTGCATGTTACAAGTATGGAGTTCTTCATGAAAAAGTAGTATTTTTTCAGTCAATTAAGTCTTTTATGTTTATCACGATCCCAAATGATAGGATGAGACAATATCCTAGTGGAACTCCATTGTTTATGCTGGAGTATGTAAACTGGTGTGAAATTCCTTAAGTTGACAAAGTAACTTACTGAGATTTGTAATCAAATCTCACTTGATAATCCCAGCTACCATTCTCCAAGGAATGGTAGATTATGTGCCAGGATTTGGAGATGCAACAGATGGTCGACTGGAGGAGGTCTCCTAGGTAGCAATGCAACAACGTGGAGCTCATTGCTTCAATGCTCTATTTTATAAATAGGATTTTGGCTTCCTTGGTCAAGTTACGCAAGCTACTCGATGGATTAACCTTGTAGTTAAAAATGTCTTTGCTTGTACTTAAGAAGGGCTGCCTCTAGTACTCACGATGTTATTGGTCTTTTGGACATACACTATATCTTTTGAACGTCTATTATCTTAAGATTATAAAATATATTTGGATGTTTGGGATATATCTTATCTAGTACATAGTATTGCTCAGAGAAAAAGAATTATCTGTTGCAAATATTACACATTGTTAGATGAATACTAGGTGCATTATGTGACGCCCCCAAATTCCGCTTGGGATTGAACGGACATTTGAAGCGTTGAGACATGCAACACAAGGTTACCTGCCCCCGTTCATGACATATAAGATGCAATGTTCCTAACATGCATCTAGCATTATGCAATATTCGCAGCGGATAATTTTTTTTCTTTAGCAATACTATGCACCAAACTAAAAATATCCCAAATACTTGAAACATATTTCATACATAAAAACATACTAAAAAGCCGTGATCACTACACTAGTCCAAAATGGTTGTGATCAAAAGAATACTTGAGATACAACTCCAAAAGTACAAGCATTAACCTAAGTTAAATACTATACCATCATCAACATCGCACCGTAGCCTAGATGACCGTATTCAGATGGTCAGATTCCAATTCTTCTTTGGGTCCTGTAACAAGATCTACCATTCGGGGGGAATGGTAGTTGGGACTACCACAGTGAGATTTGATTACAAATCTCAGTAAGTTAACATAAAACTCACACACAGGTTAAAGATGCATGCATGGCAGTAAAAGCATAAATGCATAAGTAAAGTCGTACATAAGCATAGCATAACTTGACATATAACATGACATAACCAGAACTTAAACGTGAACTGAACTTGACTTAACATGACATGAACTTGAGTTTAAAACATAACATGGACTTGAAATGTAGCATGAACGTAAACATGCATAACATAAATATGAACTTGAAAATAACATAAACTTGAACATATCATGACATAAACGTGAACTTGAGACATACTGTAAACGTGAACTTAACATGATGTGAACATGAACTTGGAACATAACTTGATCATGAACATAACATGTACGTGTACATAACAAAACATGAACTTGATCTGAAACTTGACTTATCATGCACTTGATCTGAAACTTGACTTAATACGTACTCCACAGTTGTTGTGGCCCCACGTATTCTACGTGTCACAATTGCTGTGTCTCACGTAGTGTATGCTCCACAGTTGTTGTGGCCCCATACTTCATGCTCCACAGTTGTTGTGGCCCCATGAATACACGTAACATAAAATATAATACGTACTCCACAGTTGTTGTGGCCCCACGTATACACGTAACAGAAAATATAATACGTACTCCACAGTTGTTGTGGCCCCACGTATACACGTAACATAAAAAATAATACGTACTCCACAGTTGTTGTGGCCCCACGTATACACGTAACATAAAAAATATAATACGTACTCCACAGTTGTTGTGGCCCCACGTATATACGTAACATAAATATAATACGTACTCCACAGTTGTTGTGGCCCCACGTATTACACGTAACATAAAATATAATACGTACTCCACAGTTGTTGTGGCCCCACGTATTATACGTAACATAACATGTCTTATCTTTCTTAATGCATGAGATATTAATTAATATCATATACTTTTCTAACATGGCGTATACTTGTAAATGACACAATATGATTTAATCATAACATTTCATGGCATACTTAACATGGCATACTTATAACATACATCATTGTATGATAGAAAAGATTATGTAACAGATAATTATTCATGAGAGATTAAATCATACGTAGCAGATAAACATGTAATGACATAGCATGACATGGCATATACGATAACATACATACATAAATTGTAGTTCTCTTACCCATCACACATACACAATAAACTGACCATCAAAATTGAAAGTAAACATAACATAACTTGACATAACATGGCATAAAATAATAAGCATAATGTGACATGACATAACATGGCATGAGTTGACATAATTGAACTGAAACAGAAGCTTAGCTTAACGTGACATGAACTTAAATCATAGCATGGATGTGAACTTGAAACATAACATGTACTTGAACTTTAAGTTTAACATGAACGTACACGTAACGTAACGTGAAATATGACTTGAACATGAAATACATGAACTTGGAATCTTATTTAATTGTCTTGATTAATAACGTAACCATATGGGTGCTACACGGGTCCCCTAGAGCCGTGTGTCCCTGCCGATTACCGCATCACAACACAGGTATCTAGACCAGCTGTGAGTGCGTTAATACGTACTCCACAGTTGTTGTGGCCCCACGTATTCTACGTGTCACAATTGCTGTGTCTCACGTAGTGTATGCTCCACAGTTGTTGTGGCCCCATACTTCATGCTCCACAGTTGTTGTGGCCCCATGAATACACGTAACATAAAATATGGCACCATCGGCGTTAGTGCCTGGCGCGCTCCGGTGACCAGTTACTTAGGCCCCATTCGCAACCTGTTGACTGTACTTCGTCAACCCAGGGAATTTCACACCTATTTAGACACTCCAGCGTGAACAAAGGAGTTCCACTAGGATATTACCCCATCCTAGCATTTAGGGTCGTGATTGACATGAATAACTTAACTTGAACATGATCTGAAACTTATATGAACTTTACATAAGGTGAACCACGCTTGAGTCCGTGGCACCGCATAACATAACTTGTGGTGAACATGCTTAGATCCGTGTCACCCTTAACATAACTTGTGATGAACACGCTTAGGTCCGTGCCATCCTTAACATAACTTGTGGTGAACACGCTTAGGTCCGTGTCACTCTTAAATATCTTATCTTTCTTAATACATGAGATATTATTTAATATCATGAACTTTTCTAACATGGCGTATACTTGTAAATGGCACAATATGATTTAAACATAAACATTCCATGACATACATGTAACATATGACATACTTAACATGGCATACTTATAACATACAACATTGCATGACATAAAAGATTTTGTAACAGATAAATATTCATAAAAGAATAAATCATGCGTAACAGATAAACATGTAATGACATGACATATATGATAACATACATACATAAATTGTAGTTCCCTTACCCATCATACATACACAATAAACTGATAGTAAGTTAGAAGCTAACTTACCTCGATTGTCACGTTCTACGAGAATAAAGTGCGATATACGAGAAACTGTAAAAGGTCATTCTAAAAGTTAGAAATTTAATTACTAACAATTAGAAACATGGAAACAAGTTATCTTAGAGTAAAATTATCATTTTACCCTCTACATGTGGGAAAACGACCATTTTACCCATAACTTAAGGATTTCATATCCTAACTCCAAAAATTTCCAAAATTTACATTCCTCATGTAAATTTTGTTCTAAACTCAAATATCAACTCAGAAAAAAATTTAAAACAAAACAACACTATGGAAAACACACTATGGCCGAAACATCCATAGGCCATTTCTCTTGATTTTTGTTACAATTCCTTCCAACTTCAAAACTCATGCTTAAACCAAAATTTTACAACAAACATCTTCCAATCCTAAGTTTAAAACCATACTTGAAACATCCATTTAGAAAAAGCTAATAATCAACACCAAACTTTTTTGTAAAAAGATCAAAACACTTGAATCACAAGCTTTGTCCTTAAATCAAAACATCTCCAAGAATTCCAAAAAATCTAATCTTACTTCTAACATATTCATAACATCATCCTCAGATAAACCATGCTTTAAATCATCAAACTAAAGTCACCAAAATCACAAAAATAACACTTGGAGTTTTTGATTTTACACTTAGTCCAAAAACAGAAACTTTTTCTTAACTAGCTTTGATAAATCTCTTGATCAATGGCTTAAGAAGGTGAGATCTTTGAAATAAAGTATCACATGGTTTAAAAACGGTCCTAAAGAATATCCAACCATCAAAATTAAAATCACATGGCTAAAACCCAATAAAACATGGATCTAACCTAAAAACATCAAATCTTAGGCCTAACCGAAATTCTCTTGCATAGAAAAATCATATCTTTGAAACTAATACTAAATATCTCCAAAATAACATCCTAACATGAAAATAAGAGACTTAGGATCATCATATAAAAATATCAAAGCCTTTAGAGTAAGATCAAACCTCGAAATATTCAAACTTTATCCAAATAAAAACTGTTTTGCCACTTCCAGTTTTCATGTTTCTAGATCTAATAAAATCTATCATCAAAATCTTTATTCATGCAACAAAACCTCTAATGAAAACTCTTAAACACATTCTAAGAACACTCCATAAAATTTTCGGACCAAGATATGTCCATTAGCTTGGTCAAAAACTCCAAAACATAACACACTCTCCAGATTCACGCCCAGAATGACCTTTCCATGGTTAAAAATACTTTTGACCGACCAAATGACCATGGAATGATACGAAAAATACATCTACGGAAACTAGACTCAAAGAGGAACAACTTTTATGAAGGAGTCATCGTGTGAAAATACTTACAAAGGGTCGAAAAACTCCACGCAAAAAGACCCAGAAATCTGCCCGAGAGAGCTCTTTTGGGTTTCTCTCTAAGAACGGGGTGAAGAAATGATTAAAGTGAAACAAGTGTGTCTTGCACGACTCAAGACTTCTGTAGGGGGAATATTTGGACCTTAATGATCATTGAGTGGAGGTGTAGACATGTGACATAATGTAGAGGATAGTGGGGGGCAAAAGACAACTTACAAAGGCTATGAGACATGGGACTTGATGGGGTGGGTTCCTCCATATTAATGAGTGCAACTTGATGCAATGAATGGTCTGCCAAGTGGGGGAGGAAATTTCTCCAAGAAGCTATGCCAAGGTGGCCAAAATTCGTGGGCTTTAGTGGGCCTTAGTGGGCCTCAACCAAGTGGGCTTCAATTTGGGGTTTAAAGGGGGTTTGGTTAGGGTTTGAGATGCTATCAAGCCCAAATTCAATTTTTCTTGGCCCAATCAAATTTCTAAGGTTTAAAATGTTGGATAAAGATGTCATAATAGGAATTTGAGAAATTAAAAGCATGTGAAAGTGATTTAATCAAGTGATTAAACACAATACTAGAAATTGGATCAAAAAGGGTTTGAATGCCAACTTTAGGGTTTGGGGAAACCGTTTAGGGTTTCGGTTTCAACCAAGTTTTTGGGGTTTCAAAAGGATTCCAACCATTTAGGGTTTTACTAGGGTTGAAACCCTCTTCATCTAACTCAATTTGGTTGATCAGATGAAAAAAAACTGTTTTGCTTAGGTGGCATGATCTCACACATTGATTTCCTTCACAAATCCATCTAATGGTTTCTCTTTGTGCCAAGTATCTAATACTATTCACTATGTGTGGTTAAGATCTTGCCAAGTGTCCAAAAAAAAACTTCTCTAACCTAATTTGGACATTTCACACTGTGATTTTGAAACCACTGCACTTAGTACGCTTATCGAGGTTACTATTCACTCCGAAAAAGTGCATAATAAACTTAGTACTGAAAAATCCTAAATATTCAACTGAGTCTAGTGGCGTAAACTATAACGTAATCTGACACTTCTAACTACCTCAAACAAATAAAATCACATTTCTGGCACCATAGTGAGTGATAAAACTAATTATGTTGACATACTAGAGCTTATGCGATTAGCCGATTCGTAAAAACTTATGGGGTTTTCACGAGATTTCTAATGTCTATAGAAATTCCACCATTGAATTTCTAGCGGGCTGTTACACATTACATCTTTATTGTCATGAATGGGGGGCAAGTAACCTTGAGTTGCATGTCCTAATACTTTAGAGCCCGCCAAATCCCAAGCAGAAATCTTTTACACGTCACAGTCACTCTTGCTACTACCTCAAAGATTTCCCAATCCCTCACTTCTCTAGTCTTCTCCATCCTTTGAAAAACCCTAATCTTTCTTCTTCCACTTTCTGCTTGTCTTCAATGGCGCCCGAAAATACCTTTAGTTTCTCATCTCAGGGCTCATGTTCATTGCGTCTCGAGGTTCTCCTAGGAACCCAAGGGGTTCTTGATCCCCCCTGACACCCGGGGCAGCCAATTAAGAAATGATTCACGTTATGATTCACAATAAGAGCTTACCTACTCACTTATGGGGAGATGTTGAAAACAATGCATGTCACATAGTGAATAGAGTCTACCTAAGGAGAGGCACATCCAAAACACCATATGAGCTGTGGAAAGGAAAGAAGCCAAATGACAAGTATTTCAATGTCTTTGGAAGTAAATATTACCTATTGAGAGATAGAGAAAACTTGGCTAAATTTGACCAAAAGATAGATGAGGGCATTTTTCTTGGTTACTCCAAAAATCGTCATGTCTATAGGAACTACAACCTACACACTCAAACTGTTATGGAATCCATAAATATAGTTGTAGATACATCTAGAGAGGCACCAAGTAAGGAGGAGCAAGTAGATGCACCGGGTGAGACTAGGGGTGAAGAGTTTCGTGACCTTGATGAAAATTCCAAAACATCCCTAGTCAAGAAGCTAGTCCACCTAAAGAGCCCTCCTCGAAGGTCAAGTTAAATCATCCACAAGATAACACCGTCAATGATTTAAATGAAGAAATGAGACTAGGAATGGAAGTAAGAAATCAATTGGCTCACTCAAGTTACATTTCACAAGTTAAACCAAAAAGGGCAGTAGAAGCTACGAGTGATGAAAATTGGATAAATGCCATAGATGAAGAATTAAATCAATTTTTTAGGAATGATTAATGGTATTTAGTTCCTAGACTTGAGGATTACAATGTTATTGGTACAAAGTAGATTTTTAAGAATAATTTTGATGAAAATGATACCATTGTGCGAGATAAGGCAAGGTTGGTAGTTTAAGGCTACACTAAGGTAGAAGGAATAGACTTTAATGATACATTTGCACAAGTTGATAGGCTTGAATCCATTAGAATATTGTTGAGTATTGTGTGTCATCTGTGTTTTATGCTCTATCAAATGGATGTCAAGAGTGCATTCTTGAATAAGGTCATTAAAGAAGAGGTACATGTTAAGCAACAAGCGTTTTGTAGATCCTAAGGGGATGTTTGGTAATATTTTTCATTTCATTTTATCTCATTTTCTTCCCAAGCATCATTCAAACACAAACACTTTCAAATTAATCATTACAACTTTCTTAAATTTAATAATATATATATATATATAAAACAATTCATTTTTTTAAAATTATATTCTAACAATATTTTAACTTTATAATATTTTTATTTAATTTTTTCTCTCATTTTCTAAAACCCTATAAAACATCATAGCTCAAACCATTTTACTACTATTCACAAATCATTTCACTACTATTTACATATTTTTCATCTCATCTCATTCTCCAAGCATCCACAAATCCTTATCATTTCTATATTTTGAAGAAAGCTTTGTATGGTTTGAAACAAGCTCCAAGAGCTATGTATCATCCACAATATAACATCATTGGTGATTTAAATGAAGGAATTAGACTGAGAAGGAAATTAATAAATTAATTGGCTCACTCAAGTTACATTTCACAGGTTGAATCAAAAAGGGCAGAAAAAGCTATGAGTGATGAGAATTGGATAAATGCTATGAATGAAGAATTAAATCAATTTGTTAGGAATGATGTATGGTTTTTTAGTTCCTAAACCTAAGGATTACAATGTTATTGGTACCAAGTGGATTTTTAAAAATAAGTCTAATGAAAATTGTATTATTGTGCAAAATAAGGTAATGTTGGTGGCTCAATGCTACACTTAGGCAGAAGGAATAGACTTTAATGAAACATTTGCACCAGTTGCTAGGCTTGAATCCATTAGAAAATTGTTGAGTATTGCGCGCCATCAATATTTTAAACTCTATCAAATGGATGTCAAGAGTGCATTCTTAAATGGGATCCTTCTAGAAGAGAAATATATTGAGCAACCCAAGGGTTTTGAGGATCTTAATCATCCTAATCATATCTAAAGGTTGAAGAAAGCTCTATATGATTTGAAAATGAAAAGCTAACAATATACCTACTAGAACACAGGTTTTTTAGAGGTAATGCTAACAGGCACTATTCATCAAAAGAGTTGGGGATGCTATAACCATTACATAGGTATATGTGGATGATATTGCGTTTTGATCTTCTATTAACTCGCTCTTGAATTTGAGATGAAATGAAAAATGAATTTGAAATGTGGTGGGTGAAATTAGGGGTGGGCTCTGATTCCAACGAAGTTAGAATTGTCAACTCCGATCTCCTACTCCAACTAGTTGAAGGACAAGGTGTGCTCTGACTATGACTCGGTTCGGCAGTAGACTTAACTCTTATTGATGCTCCAAAGTTGGAGTAAGACTTGGTGCCCAACTAAGTGTTAGGCTGGTCGAATGGTCCACTTTTTTGGATTGGGCCCAAAAAAACATAAAAATAAATTAAATAAAAAATGGTCTCTTCTATTACTTTCTTTTACCAATATAGTTAGTCCAAAGTTTGCTCCCAGAGATATTGCCAACATAACGTCTCAAATCAGTAATGACAAAGTTTGAGAAAATTTCACAGGTATTCCCTTTGGTCTTCAAGAGTAGATGAAAACCAAAAGCCATCTAAACATATCCAATTACCATCTAACTCCATAAGCTTCTTTCATTTTTGAGCCAAGTAGACCCGGCATTTTATATGAAACCAATGTTCCCAGAGAGAAGCAGCAATATACTACTATGCACTTTGTTCAAGATAAGTAATATGCTCTATTTAAGTGGTAGTCAATCATCTAAAGGAATGCTTGATATGTGGCCATACTACATTGAAGATGATCATTATTGTAGCCAAACTAAAACCATGGTATTAATATAATAGTTCAAAACATATAATCACCAGAAATACATTAATTAGATTTAGAGATGTACACTAAATCGAGCATGTGCACAAGATAAGAATACTAAACCTTTCTCTTACAACCAAAGTTTATTCAGTTAACTGAGTATAGCTGTAAATTTTTCTTCTTTAACAATTACATGCTTACTACTAACATACAGCTATTAACATCCCACTAACTAGATATAAAGAAAGAAATGAAAGTCAGGCCCTAGATACCACTTGAAAGTACCAATAGCTGACATATTATCAATATATGGTGATCTCAAAGAACATACCACTTACCAAGTAGATTTGAGGGCATGCACAGAAATAGCTCCTCTAGTTGCCAACCATTACCATCAAATTCAATCATACAACAACCATCACAAATACACCCCTCAACACTACCAGTTCATTCCCCCCTCCCTTCCCTAATGCCATCAAGTTAACAACCAGAGTTACAACTTACAAATCAATGAAACCACAACCATTCAAATGTTATAGAGTATCATAATTAGGTTAAACAACATTCAAAATTAACAATTCCAACAATAATTGCATCACATGTCTTATCACACGTCTTAATCTTTAGTAGTCTATTTCTATTACACCTCTCGAACCCACAATCACACTTAAGGCTCCCATTGCTCACAAGGCTCTGTAATTGATTTGACCCCATATTCATAGTGCCATTTGTGGTATGACTTCTAGTCAGGGATCTGACAAAGGCCCAGCTACTTCAATTAATCCATCTATTCCTGCTGAACCATCTAGCTGAACCGTGTTGGCTCCCACTAAGCTGACCTTGCAGATGTTGCTCAATCATTTAACTTGCCTAGATACCTGCTTTGATCACCTTGAAGAGATGGTGGCATAGCGCTTGGAAGAATAGAGCCAAAGACTCTCCGAACTACCATTGGTGTCTATGATGATTCTGCTGACGCTAATTGATCTTAGGGCTTGTTTGGAAACATATCTCATCCCAAAATTTTCATCTCATCTTATCCCATCTCTTTCCCAAACATAATTCAAATACCAAATTTTCAAACCAATCATTATAACTTTTCAAACTAATCATTATAACTTTCCCAGACTTTCAAATAAAAAAAAAACAATTCAACTTTTTCAAATCCTCAAATAAAAATAATATTATAAAACTATATTATAACAATATTTTAACTTTATAATATTTTTTATTCAACTTTTTCTCTCTCATTTTTCAAAATCCAAAAAATACTCAATTCAAACTATCTCACTACTATTCACAAACTATTTTACTATTATTTACAAAATTATCATCTCATCTCACTCCCAAAACAAACCCTTAGACCCCTTTGTTGTTTTGTGACAAAAAGGAGTAGCATGTACTTGGAGGGGGGGGGGTTGTCTGGGAGCACATAAGTTAGGGGGAATACAACGTTTGAAAAAGGTTTGTTGTGTGTCTAATCTAAATTAATGTACACTGAATTAGTGATGGTCTTTGGTGCATAGTCATTTTTTATCTAAGTTGAGTACACTTTGTTTGCAGACATTGATTGACAAGCATGTATGTTTCTTTTATGTCTCTGCTTTTGGTGTATTTACATATTTGTTATGTGATTACAAAAAATTTGAAGATGTCTACTGGACTAGGAATTTTTTCTTAGAGTCTATACCTATATATAATTGGGAATCTTGTTTTTGGGAGGTCTATCAAGATTAGGTCCATTACATGTATAGGTTAGAGGTTTTTCCATAGAAATACCAAAAAGGGAGTTTGTTAATATAAAATGAGTTTGTTAGAATATGCGTGTGACAAACTTGGTTCGTGTGAGTTGTAATCTCTTGGATGAAAGTCATGATGAATTGCTAGACGAAACCTGAAGAAAAGACATGAAAGCATCATTTACCCGACATTCGCTTGTCTATGACTCTAGCAAACGCGGACAAAGAGTTCACTTAACAATCGCTCAAGCTGAAGTGTAGACAAAGAGTTCGCTTGGTATTCACTTGACTAGCTATTGGAGTGAAGGTCAAACAGAGAATTCACTTGACTAGTCACTTGAGCAAACTTCAAACAAAGAGTTTGCTCAATAGTTGACTCGTGCGAAACTTCAGGTAGACAATTCGCTCGACACATCACGCGATACTCACTTGAGTGAAATACCCAAAAATTGCTTTTACATGGGTTTTGACTCGTTAAGTGGTCTACTCAGCCCTAATTATAAATAGAATAATGTGCATGACTTCCTAGGCATGAAGAAAGGCTAGAGCAATCATTTTCACTGTATTCTTGATAGAAAAACCTTTGAAGATCCGTTGCGCACTCAAGATTGATTTTCTTTTAGTAATCAAATATCCATCTTATTGTACTTGTGGTCGAAAACTACTGAATCCATTGGTATAGACTTGTTTTTTGGCCGAGAAGGTTTTCAAAGCCGCCTGGGTGCAAAGATCGAGTAAGATATTCATGATTTTGCAAGCTAGATTTTGTTACTTCAAAAGTCATGTAAGTGTTTACAAATTGATTATAACAAACTCAATTTCTATAGTAAATTTTAGGTGATGACTTACACTCAGAATAATTTTAGATTTTGAAGACATTTTTTAAATGAATTTCCACTTTGTTACCAAAATTATTGTGTTGATTATTTCATTTGATTTGATTCATTAATTATATGATTGATTGATTATTAATTTAAATAGTCCAGTAAATTTGGACAAACACCGATTCGTTCGTCCTCCCTAGGTGTACTTGGGATATGAACCTATAATTTTTTACTTTGCATTAATTAAGGTGGGGTATGATCATCGAGGGTACTTGCTTGATCCACCTATGCACGAGGACGTTATTTCCTTCCTCACCTAATGAATCATCATCCAATTCTCACTTACAAAGCTTGTTTCAATTGTGCCATGTTAAATGAAAATAAAGAATTTTCAATTATTGTTGGAAAGTACTATGGATTAGGCCATCCTTGTTCCAAACGTTCACATGCGCGCACTGTTGGCATGTTTAGCACCACACCAATAATATAGTAATCTGCCATATATGAAGATGGTGAGATGAAGTAATAGCATTCATTCAATCAATTAATGCTAGTGAACCGCTCTTTCTATTCTAACAATAATTGATGTTTTAATCAGCAGCTGATCTGCTTCACGTCGGCATGCATGCACACATACAGACTTAGAATATAATATAGTCAACAGCGGAACTACGTTATCCACATCCCTGCAAGAATTTTTAAAACTCAAAATATCCCTCAAGTTCTTTCATAATTCTATCTAAGATAGAAAATACCCCCAAAAGAATTCATATATTCCATATAGAAATCCATATCTCCAATTTAATTTTTCTTAAGGTCCCAAAACTTTGTATAATTCCTAGAAATTATCTATTTTCTATGATGTGACCTCTCCAGGATTATATTAAAATTAATTTTATGAGAAATAATAACCTTATTAATATGGATTACAAAGTCTTTCTTATTATACAATATTAGACTTTTTAATACGAAATATAGAATGAAATAAATAAATGAAAATTCATTTAACACCGATGATTTATATGAAAAATAGTTGAGAACTTTTATCCTCTAGATTTCATTGAACAATAAAAAATTTATTTAAAGACTCAATTGTAACATTATATATTTGCTTAATATGACACTAAAATATATAGATTTTACAAGAAAGTTGACAAACTATAATTAATTAAATATAAGCTTCTAAAATATCACTTGATAATTTCTATAATAAAAAATAAATTCTAAATATTTCATTACAAAAATAATGGTGAATGAATTTTTTTTCATGAAAAATATGTTATGTTTTAAAAATTTTATTTCTGTAATATATATATATATAACAATTATCGAAATCTAATTTTTATATATAATTGTGTTTTTATGATTTTTTTAAATTAAGATTAAGATTTATTTATAAATAGTGCTTATAAAAGTTGGACCCCTCAATAAAATTTCGAGTAATATTCTACTCCGTACTCTTATTCGATCTATTTTCATCTAATTATGTAAGATGTAACACATTTATCATCATTAAATGATAAAAAATCATCCAATAAATGATCATTCAATAATGATAAATGTGTCATATCTTATATAGTATGATGAGAATAAGATGATAGTGTGATGTATAGAATTTTTCTAAAATTTCGGATTCACCGCTGAATACAGTCCACCCTAAGTTGCAAAGCCAGTCGATCGCTTTGTATTAATTGCATGTCCAACGACTCATCAGTTGTCTCATATACACCACGGATTACACGACCCATGTACGTCTGCAAACTGCATGCATGCGTGGAATGAGTGCGTCATCGATGGGTGTCAAAACTTCATACGCAATGGTCTAATTAATTTTAAGCCTACCAAACCAAACCAGGCTAAAATTTCTTCATGCATTAAATCCAGTTCGTTTTGGGCATAGAAAAGGAAAGCTCTTTTCATTGGCTAACCCATCATGCACTGATTTTAATGGTCCCAAAACTAGGTCCGTCATTGGTACATAACTTAATGAGATCTAGAATATGATCATTGCATTCAAATATCTAAAAAGTATGAGGCTATGGCGAAACGCTAGTCCTAATTATATATATTCATATTCGACATTGGAAATGAAAGGCAGCAATTTCTTCTCTGTCACCGGCCAATTTGCCTACCAAATTCTATGAGGCTTCAATTAATTATTAAAAGGACAAGTATATATATTATATATAATTCCTTTTCGGAAAATTGTTTAACTATAAGAATACAAAAGTAAATTCATAAACTGATCTAAGTTGATGTCATACATTAAATTATAAAATTATTTTTACTATAAAGTAGATTTAACGAATTCTATTAAACCATATCAATTTGTAGATTAATTATATATATATATATATATTTTGTTTTCTGGTATCTATAGCAGTTTGATCTCTTCCTCTTCATCTATTGTCTTTGTGGTCGAGTGGGTCCTATAATTATGACCCTCTACGGATTCTACTGAACATGTAATGCATTTGCGATGGAAAAGCTTAGGTAACTAATTAGGCGCTTGTTTAAGCTCTCATTTATATTTTATAATAATGATAATTAAAAAAAAAAAGTGATAGTTACGGTGTTGATTGTGTAAATTATGTTATGCAATCACTTAGAAAAAAATTAAATAAATATGATACTCACATAAAAAAATTAATTTTTTAATCGTAAATTCACTTTTTTTCAAAATGATTGTACGGTAATTGTGTATTTTATAACTATATCTAGCATTATTCTTATAAAAAAATGAAAAAATAAATAAAAAAGAAAACCCTTTAAACCGTATAAAATGTCGTTCTAAGCTCATTTTATTCATTTCCTCCCGAAAAAATAAAAAACTTTGCAACGCGGAAAGGGGGGGAAAAGAACTAGTATTGTACTGAATAAACCTATTATATATTCTCACTATTTTGTTCAATAAGTCAAATTAAGAAGGCCCACATGATATAAAAGTTAGGATACTGATCTTTTTCATTAAATTAGATGTTATTATTCCCAAAAACAATTGCTGATGTGATACGTCGTAAACGATGCATAGAAGAAGTCACTTTTGTAAATGCAAGAATTTGGTTAGTATTGAGCGACTAAACTGATAGAATTTATGTCATCATTGATTTTATATTTTGGAGGAATGAAATTATCTTAACTTTATCTATAACTATTTTGATTTTATCTAGAAGTTATTTGGAATTATTTTAGATAAGTCAAGAGTATGAAAATAGAGTCCCAATAAGTTTGTAATTATCCAGATAAGAGTTTGAATGGGAATCTACTATTGCAAAGAACATTTAGCACCAGGTGTTAGCATTTTGTCAGGAGAGTTATTCGCGACAATCGCACCATCAGCAGAATCCTATTGCAACTCAAATTGCTTCCAGGTTGTTTATTTAAGGGATTTGATTGGATAACATACTTAGTGATTTTGGTTAGGAATTATTGAAGAGTATATTCTGAGTGCTTGTGTGTGAGAAAATTCACTTGAGAATTTTCTAGTTATTTTTCTCTCTTCAAGTGTGATCGTGCTCCATGTTGGAGATTAATTGATCGTGATTCAACCACTGGAATTTTAAGAGAAAAGCCAATATTTGAAGATCGTTAAAAGTTTTGACTGCTACTGTAGTAGAGGAGTATAGATCGTTTGTTCGGTCAAGTAAGAGTGTCAATTGATAAAGGTTTTGTAATTGAAACTTGTTTGTAATTGATTTTCAAATAATAAAATTAACTTTTCTAGGTTTGTTTGTGCCATAAGGTTTTACTTTTAAAGAGTTTTTTACAATGTTTCCTTTCGTTACCAAAATTGGTGTTATGCAAATTATTTACTTTAAGTTATTGCTTAATTATTAAATAATTACACGATTGAAAACTAACCAATTTGTTGAAGTATATTGGTAGATATTTATGTTTATATACAGGGGTACTTGGGTAATTTTAATTGGCATCAGAACATGGTTTACTTATTTGAGTGTGATATGTGCCCTTATAGATTATGTCATCATCGTTGACAGCTCCACCACACTTTGATGGGAAAAACTATGCATATTGAAAAGTACGTATGAAGACTTTCTTCAAGTCATTGGATGAACATATATGGTATGCAATTGCACAAGGATGGACTTAACCCGAGATAACTATTGATGCTTAGACGAAAGATGAGATTAATAACTGTAACTGGAATAGCAAATGACTTAACACTATCTTCATGGTTGTATCTCCTGAAAATTTTAAAAGAATCTTCATGTGTAAGGTTGCTAAAGAAGCGTGAGATATCTTGGAGATTACACATGAAGGGACAAGAATTGTAAAAAATTCAAAATTACAGTTGCTAACCTCAAAATTTGAACAGATTAAGTTGTTGAAATATGAGAGTTTTAATGGTTTCTACTCTAAGCTTATTGATATTGTAAATTCCAGGTTTAATCTCAGTGAAAAGTGGAAGACTCAAGAGTTGTGAGGAAGATTTTGAGGTCCCTACCTGAAAGATTTTGCCCAAAGGTTACTGCCATTAAGGAAAACAAGGATTTGGATGCAATCAAGGTTTAAAAACTGGTCAGTTCTTTATAAACATATGAGTCATTACTTCCTCAAACAAGAAAATGTAAGTCTCTTGCTTTAAAAACTATGAAAGAAAATCGAGAGGATTTTTCTGATGAAGAAAATCTAAACGATAAGGATATAGCTCTTATTGTAAGGAAATTCAGAAAATTCTTGTTTAACAGGAAAGCTAGTGAAAAGCAAAAACGAGGTAAGCAATTTCCTGCAAAGAAAAATGATTTTGAAAATAAAGATAAATATGAGAAGAAAGACAAAGTAAAGTGCTGTGATGTTCAAGATATGGTTACATAAGAGCTAAATGTCCAAACTTTAAGAAAAACAAGGGGAAAGCACTAAATGGCACACTTAGTGATAGTTCAGAATCTAAAACTTCTAGTTCTTCGTCTGATGATGAAAATTCTTTTATGGATTTTTCTACTATTGTTAGTGATTTTCTTGAAATTATGCTAACAAAATCTACGAGTGAATACGACGATAGTGACTCTGATATAGCTCTTGTTGCTGACCATGAGTTTAGTGTATAGAAAGCATATAATGATGTGAAGAAGTAGTCAAGTTGAAAAAACTTAACAAGAAGCTGTACAACAAACTCATAGCAATGGAGAATGAAAAGAACAATCTTTCCGAAGCACTGAAAGATTCTAATGTTGAAATATCAAGATTGAATGCTCAAAAGGATGCACTAGAAAAAGAACTGAAAAATTTCTAGGAGTGTCAACAAAAAACTGCAACTCAGAAATTGGAAGAAATATCAAGCTTTCAAAAGTCTAACTGTGATCGTACTTGTTTGAGGTACACAACTTCCCAAGCCAAAGAACCTCTACCTCATCATCTGTTGCCACTACCTCTAAGGGTATTGTCTTTGTCAAAGGAAGCCAAGTGTGGATGCTTAAAATCAAGCCGCATAAAAGTCAAACCACTCTAAAAACTCTCATGAAGGATCAACCTCAAAGAAGCTAAACCAATGTAAGTTTGAAGGTAAGTTTGTTCCTATTTTTCATCATTGTGGTATTGTTAGCCATATAAGGCCATATTGATTTAATTTGAGTAAAATGCAAAAAAATGACAGTGAAAGAAAATCAAAAAGGAGGAGAAAGTCTCTAGAAAATTAAGTTGATGAGTTGAGTTATTAAATAACCTTCATAAGTCTCAAGCTTGGTGAACTGGCAGAATTTTGTCTTCACAACAATGAAAAGATCATACAAAGTGGTGTTAATGAAAAGAATAGGTCAAAACTCAAAGCAAAATGGGTGGTCAAAGAGAATGTCATGTGTCTAGTTGCTCACACAGCCCTTATATCAATGAACAATAATCTTTGATACCTAGATGGTGCATACTTAGGACATATGTCTAGAGACAAAGCCTTATTCAAGAAGATTGAATTCACTAGTGGAGGCATCGTGACCTTTGGAGATGGTAGCAAGCCTATTGTTAAAGGGAAAGAGAGTATTGAAATATTTGGACTACCTATTCTTCATAATATTTATTTGTTAGTAGTCTTAAAGCAAATTTACTTAGCATGTGTCATTTTTGTGATGATAATATTTCATTGTAGTTTTCAAAGGATGAGCGCAATGTCTACAACCAAATTGGAGGATGGATTTTAAAGGGCACTAGAACATCAGACAATTGTTATGGAGTCTCCTCAACATCAAATTTGGGTTGTCATAGAGTTTTATTGGATGAATCCGAGTTGTGACATCAATGTCTTGGTCATATTAACTTTAGAGACTTCTCAAAAATCTCTAAGAGAGAGGCTCTAAGAGAGAAGCTGTAGCTGGACTGCCCAAGTCTCTTAAAGCTAAGAAGATAGTTTGTGGATCATGCCAAGAGGGAAAACAAACAAGAGCTCAACACAAGAAAGTTTTCGATATTCTCACCTCTCGGCCACTTAAGCTGTTTCACATGGATTTGATGGGTCCAACACAAACTGAAAGTCTAGGTGAAAAGAAGTACACTATGTTTGTTGTGGATAACTTTTCTAGATTCACATGGACTATTCTTTTAAGGGAAAAATCTAAAGCATTTGACTTTACCAATAAGTTGTTCAAGAGGCTACAAATAGAGAAGTATCTTTCTATCTCTAGAATTTGTAGTGATCATGATAAAGAATTTGAGAATACTAAATTTTCCTCTTTTCGTGATGAATAGGGCATTTATCAAGAAATTTATGCTCCTATCACTCCATAACAAAATGGAGTGGTGGAAAGGAAAAATAGAGTTATTTAAGAAATAGCACGAACCATGTTGAGCAACAAAAAGATGGCTTTATATTTTTTTGGGGAAGCTGTGAATACGACAAGTCATATTATGAATAGAGTTGTTCCAAGGCTAGACACCAAACATACACCTTATGGTTTGATGAAGAATAAAAGCCTACTATCAAGTATTTTAGAGTCTTCAGTAACAAATGCTACATCTTACGAGATCGTAAAAACTCACATAAGTTTAATAGCAAGAGTGATGGAGTGTTCCTCAGATATTCTTCAAATAGCAATGCTTATAGAGTCTACAACCTACGGATAAAAATAGTCATGGAATCTGTCATTGTGGTTGTAGATGATGTGGACCTAAACTGAGACTTGACTTGACATGAACTTGATCTGAAACTTATTCTTATCTCATGGGGTTATCATGATGGTGTATTCTTATCTGATGGGATCACCATGATTGATTATTCTTATCTCATGGGATCACCATAATTACTTATACTTATCTCATGGAATCACCAGGATTACTTATTCTTATTTCATGAGATTACCATGATAGTGTATTCTTATCTCATGGAGTCACCATAATGCTTATTCACAATGAATTGAACAATAACTTAATTGCACGAGAACGTACATGAGACAGAAACATTTCATAACTTGACATGGCATGTAACAGACAATATTTTGTAACATGGTTAGTTTGCAACAGTGAACATTACGTGACATGACATACATGTAACAGATGACATACTTAATATGACATACTTGCAATGTATAACATTACGTGACAAAATATCTTGCTCAACAAATGAATAATTCGTGACAAAATAAATTATGTGCAACATCTAAACATGAAATGACTTGGTGTGACATGGTATATATGATAACATACATACATGCACCGTAGATTTTTTACTTATCACCTATACACAGTAAACTGATAATAAGTTAAAAACTAACTTAGGTCTTCATGTTTTCCAAGTAAATTCAAGCATGATCACAATGAACTATAACTAGTGATTTCAAAAATTTAGAAATTAATCACTAACAGTTAGAAATATGAAAAAATGCTAACTTAGAGAAAAATTATCATTTTACCCTTTACATATGGAAAAATGACCATTTTGTCCCTAACTTAAGGATTTTGCATCCTAACTCCAACAATCACCAAAATTTACATACCTCATGTAAATTTTTTCCTAAACTCAAATATCAAATAAGAAAAATTTAAAACTAAACACAACCATGAAAACTCTATAGGGGCCGAAACTTACATAGGTTATTTCCCTTAATTTTTGTCGTAATTCTTCCAATTTTAAAACTTATTATTAAACCAAATTTTTGTAACAAATATCTTCCTATTCTTAGTTTAAAAGCATACTTAAAATATCCACTAAAAATATGCTAGTCACACCAAACTTTTTAGAAAAATGATCCAAATTTTTTAACTAAAAAGGAAAACCCTTTAATCATTTGGTTTGATCTATTTCAAAACATATCCCAGAACTTCAAAAAATTGAAATCTTACTTCATATTCATAACATATTGCTAAGAATATTAATGTTTTGAATCATGAACAAAAGCTATCAAAATCACTAAAACCATACTTGAACTTTTCTAAGTTCAAAAACAAATTTTTGTTTATAACTTGTTTTGATCAACCACTTCATCCACGACTTACAGAGATGTGATATTGAAACCAAAACATCACATGGTTTAGAAAGGTGTCCTAAAACAGATCTAAGCTTCAAACTCAAGATCACATAGTTAAAAATCAACCAAAACATAAATTTAGCCAAAAACATCAACACTTTGGCCTATTCGAATATCTCCTTGCATAAAAATTCATATCTTTGAATCTAACGTCAAATATTTTCAAACTAATATTATAAAATGTATATAAGAGGCTTAGGATCCTTCAAAACAGAAACTGTTTTTTTCCTCATCCAGTTTTTTTAAGTTTCTAGATCTAAGCAAATCTTTCATCAAAATCTCTAATCATGCAACAAAACATCAGCCAATAATCATATACATATGTTAGCAATATTCCATAAAAATGTTGGACCATAATCTATCCATTTGCTTGGTCAAAAATTTCAAAATATAACATACTCTCTAGTTTATCCCCCAGAATTACTTTTATGGGGTTTTAATAACATTTTACTAGTCAAATAATCTTCAAATGGAACTAATAAGATATCCACGTAAACTAGACTCAAAATGAAACCATTTTCATGAAGGAAGCTTTGTGAGAAAACAATTAAAAAAAGGTTCGATTCAGGCGTGCAAAAGAGTTCAGAAAAGCTGCCTAAGAGTGTGTTTGGTGTTCTTTCAAAGAAAAGTGTAAAGAAAAGATGAATTTCGTGGTAGTGGGCTAGAGAACTTCTTGCACAAGATATGGAGAGGAGAAGGCTAAAGTGAAGCTTGAGTGTTTGTCTTTCTTACCCAATACAATACACAAAAATCAACCCAAGATATTTCCTTACGGTGGAGTATATAATTGAAAGAGTGAGGTGGCCCTTTAGCTTTTCCCTTCTAGAACCTTCTAGGCCCTCTTGAAGACATATGATGATCCATTTGTGGGATAAAATTCCTTAGTTGAAAAGTAATGCTAAGGTGGCCAATTTTGTGGACCTTAATGGGCAAAACTGAATGGGCCTCAATCTGGGGTTTTAAGAGGAATTGGGTTGATATCAAGCCCACATCTAATTTCTCTTGAACCAATCAAATTTTCATAGTTAAAAATGTTGGATAACGATATTCTAATATAAATTTGAATGATTAATAGCATGTGGAACTAATTTAATTAAGAAATTAAAATAGTGCTAGAAACCGATTCAGTTAGGATTTTGAGATCAACTTTAGAACTTTGCATAAAACCGTTTAAGATTTTAGTTTCAACCATGCTTTTGGGTTCTCAATTAGATTCCAACCATATAGGGTTTTACTAGGGTGTAAATCCTCTTTGGTTTGGCACAATTTGATGCGTCAGATAGAATAGGGTTCTTGCTTAGATGACATTATCTCACACATTGGTTCCTTCAAATCCATCAAATGTTCCTCATGGTGTCAAGTGTCTAATACTATTCATCATGTGTGGCTAACATCTTGCCAAGTGTCCAAATAAAACTTCTTTAACCTAATTTGAATATTCCACGCTGTAATTTTAAAAACACTGCACTTGATGAGCTTATCGAGGTGACTATTCACTCTGAAAAAGTGCATAATAAACTTAATATTGAAAAATCCTAAATATTCATATGAACTTACGGTGAAAATTGTTTACCGAAATTCAACCCTAAAGTGCCTCTAAAAATAAATTCACATTTTCAAACAAGTGTTTCATCCAAAAATATGAAAATGAGTTATTGCATCATAAAATCCTAAATAATCAATTGAGTCTAATGACTCTGACCATAACACATTCTGATACTTCTAACTACTTCAAATAATTAAAATGCATTTCTGACTCCATAGTGAATGATAACACTGACTATATTAACAAACTAAAACCTATACGATCGGTCAATTCATGAAAACTTTTAGGGTTTCCATGAGATTCCTAAATCCAATAGAAATTCCACTATTGAATTTTTACCAGGCTGTTGCATGGTGTTTCAGCCGAGACTACCAAAAGGGAATTTTAAAACTTGAAAGAGTTAGTGGTTGGTGAAGAGGATTCACAAGTGCAAAGTGATGAAGACCACATGGAGCAAACACCACAAAGCTCTCCTCCTCCACAAGACAAGGAACCCTCTTCAAGGGTTACTGACAATCATCCAAGACAGAATATTCTTGGTGAGCTAGATGAAGGTATGAGACTTAGAAAAACAGTTCTAAATCAAGTTTCCTTTATGTGTTATTTTTCACAAATTAAACCCAAGAGAGTTGAGTAAGCTTGAAATAATGAAAGTTGGGTCAATGCCATGCATAAAGAACTCTATTAATTCACTAGGAATGATGTATGCGAGTTGGGTCCTAGACCTAAAAATTACAACATCATTGAAACCAAGTGGATCTTAAGGAACAAGTATGATGAGCATGGCACCATTGTGAGAAATGAAGCAAGGCTAGTTGCACAAGGCTACACACAAGTGTAGGGGATTGATTTTGATGAAACTTTTGCCCCAATTGCTCATTTAGAATCTGTCCGCAAACTTCTTGCCATTTGTAACAGCCCGCTAGAAATTCAATGGTAGAATTTCTATAGACTTGAGGAAGCTCGTAAAAACTCCATACATTTTCACGAATTGGCTAATCGCAAAGATTTTAGTCTATCAACATAATTAGTGTTATCACTCACTATGGTGCCAAAAATGCGATTTTAATTTTTTGAGATAGTTAGAAGCATTAGATTACATTATATTTTATGCCACTAGACTCAGTTGAATATTTAGGACTTTATGGCGCAATAACTCATTTTCATAATTTCGGACGAAACGCTTGCTTGAAACTGTGAATTTACTTTTTTAAGGGCATTTCGAGGTTGATTTTTGGTAAGCGATTTTCACTATAGGTTAATATTAATATTTAGGATTTTTTAGTACTAAGTTTATTATGCGTTTCTTTGGAGTGAATAGTAACCTCGATAAGTGTACTAAGTACAGTGTTTTCAAATTCACAGTGTGGAATATCCAAATTAAGTTAGAGAAGTTTTATTTGGACAGTTGGCAAGATCTTAGCCACACATAGTGCATAGTATTAGACACTTGACACAAAGAGGAACCATTAGATGGATTTGTGAAGGAAATCAAGGTGTGAGATCATGCCACCTAAGCAAAACATTTTTCATCTGATCAAACAAATTGAGCCAGATCAAAGAGGGAAATGGTTGGAATCCATTTGAAACCCTAAAAGCTAGGTTGAAACCGAAACCCTAAACAGTTTTCCCAAACCCTAAATTGGCCTTCAAACCCTTTTTGATTCAATTTCTAGCATTATATTTAATCATTTGATTAAATCACTAAATTTCTCAAATTCCTGTTATGACATCTTTATCCAACCTTTTAAACCTTGAAAATTTGATTGGGTCATGAAAAATTAGATTTAGGCTTGATAGCATCTCAAATCATAACCAAACCCCCTTTAAACCCCAAATTGAAGCCTACTTGGTTGAGGCCCACCAAGACCCACAAATTTGGCCACCTTGGCAAAGTTTTTTGAAGAAGTTTCCTTCCCCACATGGCAGACCATTCACTTCTCTTGGATGCACCCAATAGTGCCTTGATGAGATGGAGAAACCCACCCCATCAACCTCCATAGCTCACAACTTCTGCAGGCAGTCCTTTCCCCTCTCTATTCTCCACTTTATGTCACGTAGCTACCTCCAATCAATGGTCATTCAAGTCCATATCTTCCCCCTACAGAATTATAGAGTCGTGCAAGACACACTTCTTTCCCTTTAATCACTTCTTTATCCCGTTCTAAGAGAGAAACCCAAAAGAGCTCTCTCGGCAGATTTTTGGATCTTTTTTCGTGGAGCTTTTTGACCATTTGTAAGTATTTTCACACGATGAATCCTTCATAAAAGTTGTTCTTATTTGAGTATAGTTTCCGTAGATATATTATTCATATCATTCCATGGTCATTTGTTGGGTCAAAAGTATTTTTAACCATGGAAAGGTCATTCTGGGTGTGAAACAGGAGAGTATGTTATGTTTTGGAGTTTTTGACCAAGCTAATGGACATATCTTGGTGTGATGACCCGCTTTTACATGTATTTTCACTGAAGGAGTGGTTTTAATTTAATTAATATTATAGTACTTTTATTTTAAATTATCGGATTTTAATTAGATTTTATTTGCTGTTGAGTTTAAAATTTGCTGTTTAATTTATTTTAGCTCGTTTTTGGATTTAAAATTTAATAGTTGGTTTTTACTAGTTATTTATTACATTTTAGCTTGACGTTGTGTTTAAAATATTTTCTTGGTGTTTATTTATTTATTTGATGTAGTGTTTAATTTATTTTAGTCGTTTTATGTTTATAATATCGTTTTTGGCGGATCAGTTTCTGGATCCCGGAAGTGAAGTTTGGACTTCATTTCTTTTCCCTTCTTTTCTTTTTCTCTTTTTTTCTTTTTCCTTCTTTTCCTTTTCTTTTTCTTCTTTTCCTTCTTTTTCTTTCTTTTTTCCCTTCTTTCCCGTTTCTTCCCCGTGCGCCGAACGCTCTCCCCCTCCCCTGCACTTTTTCATTCCGCGCAGCCACCTTTGGCCAGCCATATCTCCGCCGTCCGGTGGAGGTGTCATACACCACCCCCGCCATTCTCTTCCTCTCACGGCAGACTACAACCCCTCCAATTTTCAGGACCATCGGAGCCACCGTTAGCCGCCACGAGCCGCTCAAAGTCGCGGCACCAACCCAGTTTTTCGCCTGTTACCGTTTTTCTTCCTCCACCCAGAACCGCCACTTGCTGGCGGCCTGGCCTCCACCACCCACCCAGAAAACTTCCCCTCCCTCTGGTGCACCACCCCACCAAAGATCTCCCACAACCGTGCCGCCGTTTGGCCGGAAAAGCGCATCTAAGCCGCACAGTTTGTCACCGTTTTCGGCGCCGTCGCACCACCTCCGGCCACCATCTTTTCACCACTTCTTCCCCTACCTCTTGCCGACCTAACCCACCCATTTCCGGCCTAGATCGGCCACCGGAGCAGCTCCCACGAGCTCAACTCTGATTTGCACGTTTTTCACTTCTACCGGCGTTTTTGCCTCCACCCACAGCCAAAACACTCTTCCACTAGCTTCATAAACATCCCTAGACCATTCCCTATCAATTTGGTGTCTTGGTTTGTCCCTGTTCAAAAGTGGGTATTTTGCGACCCACGGCTACAGTGCATTTGCACTGTTACGTTGCTTTCCGCCCATCGTTTGCCGCGCGCCGAACCTTCTAAAAATCCTATATAGCTCTGTAAGTATTTTCCAAACTCTACTTTTAGATTTGAATATATTTTGCTCTTACAATAATTTATTTGGTTGGTTTGCTGATTCCTGACTTAGTCCGAGGAGTTCGGGGGTCGGATGGATGGAGGATGGAGTTGCTTGAATTGTTGTTTTATGGTTGGTTGTATTTGTCGAACATTGAGATTTGCATTTACATGGTGCATGCACGTGTATTTTATTTTAAATGAGAAAATCCTGTTTAATTGGCGTAAATGGATTTTTGGGAGTGTGCGTATCACGAGCCCAAGCCGGGATGGGTTATTATCTCGGTGGAGCTCCTCTGGTCACTCGGGAGTGGATAATACTGAGTGACATCCCCTGGGTTGTCGCTGGGCGACGACTGGATCGCACGATACGGTAACGCTGTCGTGTCGACTCCGTGGTCCCTAGAGTGGTGGGGACTAGAGGATGGCCTGGCCAGGTACGCGCGAGGCGTGAGTCTGGGCATCACTCGTGTAGGTGTCACACGCGTAGACGTTACCTGCGGTGTGGCACAGAGCCAGAGTGTGCGGATGATCCCTAGGGGAGATCATGGTGCATGCATAATCGGTTGGTTTTTATGGTTTTCGGATACGGGCCATTTTCTGGGAAAATGGCGAGGATGTGTTGAGGACTTGTGATCCATTTTCTGGGAAAATGGTGGTTTGGGCCATTATCTGGGATAATGGCGAGGCTTGGTTTTAAACGGTATGTGTGGGCCGTTATCGGGGATAATGGCGAGGTTTGTTTAATGGATATGTTTGTGAGCCAAATGGGTTTTTGGCGTGCGTGGAAAAAATATGGTTTATGAGTTTTGTGCATTGGCATTTATTCATGCATATTGTTTGAGTTTAATATGCTTTTATCTAGTGGTGTTTGGATTTTACTTACCTGCGGCACCATTTTTGGTACCGTAGATTTTGGTGCAGAGTTCGAGGTGGAGGAGAAGGCTGAGCCCGAGGATGCGGCTCTGTCGGAGATCTGAGTTGAAGTCATGTTTTGGTTTTGGGCTTTGAAACAATATTTGTGACTTGTAATATTTTATTATGTATCTTTGAAACGCTTTGTATTTTATTTAAGAGAAAAAAATTCTGTTACTTAGTTTATGTCTTTGCTATCCGCTGCGTATTTCTTCGTGCACATGTGTCGCTTGCACACACTTAGCACTCGTCGATAGGATGGTGACCCGTGTTGTCACCGTCCGGACGTCTCGATTTCCCCGTGTCCGGGCGTGGGGATTTGGGGGCGTCACACTTGGTCTGACTATTTTATGGAGTGTTTTTAGCATGTTTTTAAGAGTTTTCATTGAGGTTTTGTTGCATAAATAAAGCTTTTGATGATATATTTTATTATATCTAGAAACTTGAAAACTGGAAGTGGAAAAACAGTTTTTATTTCGAAAAAATTTGAATATTTTGTGGTTTGATCTTACCCTAAAGGGTTTGATATTTTTATATGATGACCCTAAGCCTCTTATTTTCATTTTAGAATGTTATTTTGAAGATATTTTGTATTAGTTTCAAAGATATGATTTTTCTATGCAAAAGGATTTCGGTTAGGCCTAAGATTTGATTTTTTTGGGTTAGATCCATGTTTTATTGAGTTTTAGCCATGTGATTTTAATTTTCATGGTTGGATATTCTTTAGAACACTTTTTTTTTTAAGCCATGTGATGCTTTATTTCGAAGATCTCACCTTCTTAAACCATTGATCAAGAGAAATGGCCTATGGATGTTTCGGTCATAGTGTGTTTTCCATATTTGTGATTTGTTTTAAATTTTTCTGAATTGATATTTGAGTTTAGGACAAAATTTACATAAGGAATGTAAATTTTGGATATTTTTGGAGTTATGATGTGAAATCTTTAAGTTAAGGGTAAAATGGTCATTTTTCCACGTGTAGAGGGTAAACTGGTAATTTTACTCTAAGTTGTCTCTTTTACACATTTCTAATTGTTAGTAATTAAATTTTTAACTTTTAGAATATCCTCTTACAGTTCCTCTTGTTTCGCACTTTATTCTCGTAGCACGCAACGATCGAGGTAAGTTAACTTCTAACTTACTATTAGTTTACTGTGTATGTATAATGGATAAGGGAACTACAATTTATGTATGTACGTTATCATATATGCCATGTCATGCCACGTCATTACATGTTTATCTGTTATGCATGATTTATTCTGTCACGAATATTTATCTGTTACACAATCTATTCTGTTATATATTGCTATATGTTATAAGTATGCCATATGTTACATGTATGTCATATCATATATTATTCACCATTGCAAGTATGTCATGCTAAGTAAAGAAGTCGGATCAAATTTATGTTAAGTCAAGTTTCAGATCACTTTCAAGTTAAGTTATTCATGTTAATTACGACCCTAAGTATTAGGATGGGGTAATATCCTAGTGAAACTCATTTGTTCACGCTGGAGTGTCTAAATAGGTATGAAATTCCCTGGGTTGAGGAATTACAGTCAACAGGTTGTGAATGGGACCTAACTAGCTGGTCACTGGAGCGCTAGGCACTAAAGCCGATAGAACCATATTTTATTTTATGTGTGTTCACAGCAAGTGTGGTACAAACAATTCAAGGAGCCACAACAACTGTGGAGCATGAAGTATGGGGCCACAACAACTGTAGAGCATACACTACGTGATACACAGCAATTGTGACACATAGAATACGTGCGACCACAACAACTGTGGAGCACGTATTAACGCATTCACAGTTGGGGTAGATACCTGTGTTGTGATGCAGTAATCGACAGGGACACATGGCTCAAGGGGACCCGTGTAGCACGCATATGGTCATGTTATTAATTAAGTCTATTGAATAAGATTTCAAGTTCATGTCAAGAAGTTAAGAATAAGCAATCATGGTAACCCCATGAGATAAGAATAAGCAATCATGGAGACCCCATGAGATAATAATAAGTTTAAGATCAAGTTCATGTTATGTGATGTTCATGTTCACGTTAAGTTTCAAATTCATGTTCATATCATGTTATGTTCAAGCTCACGTTCATGTTATTTTATGTTCATGTTCATGTTATGTTTCAAGTTCACGTTCATGTCATGTTATATTCACGTACATGTTATGTTCAAGTTCACGTTCATGTTATGTTATGTTCATGTTTACATTATGCCTCAAGCTCACGTTTATGTCATGTTATGCTCAGGTTTATATTAAATTCAAGTTCATGTTTATGTTATGTATGTTCACGTTCATGCTATGATTCAAGTCCATGTTATGTTTCAAGTTCACATTCATGTTATGTTGCTAGCCCATGTTATATTTTAAGTTCAAGTTCATGTCATGTCAAGTCAAGTTCAGTTCACGTTTCAGTTCAGGTTATGTCAGTTATGCCATGCTATATGTCAAGTTATACTATGCTTACTTACGACTTTAATTATGCATTCATGATTTTACTGTCATGCATTCATAATTAACCTATGTGGGAGTTTCCTTTTAACTTACTAAGATTTATAACCAAATCTCACCGTGGTAGTCCCAACTACCATTCCCCTCAAATGGTAGGCGATGTGTCAGGATCAGAGTAGGGAGCGGACATTGGTAGACTGAAGAAGATTGACTAGACGCCGCAGACACGACGCGGAGTTTACAGCTTCCATAGTTAAGTATGCTTGGATTATGATTTAACTATTTGAGATATTATAAGTTTGGTGCATAGTATTGCTCAAGAAAAAAAATTATCCACTGCGAGTATTGCATAATGCTAGATGCATGTTAGGAACATTGCATCTTATATGTTATGAATGGGGGCAAGTAACCATGTGTTGCATGTCTCGACGCTTCAGATGTCCGTTCGATCCCAAGCAGAATCTGGGGGCGTCACACCATTGCTTGTCATCTAAACTTCAAGTTATATCAAATGGATGTCAAGAGTGCATTTTTAATGGAATTCTATAAGAAGAGGTATATGTTGAATAACCAAAAGGCTTTATTAATGACCTCTATCTTGATCATGTTTACAGGTTAAAGAAGACACTTTATGGACTAAAACAAGCACCTCCTGCTTGTATAAAAGATTGACAACTACTACATGGTTTCACTAGAGGACAAGCTAATAGGACTCTCTTTATCAGGAAATCAAGTAAGCAACTACTTATTGCTCAAATTTATGTTGATGATATTGTGTTTGGAGCAACACTTGATTCTCATTCATATGATTTTGCTACTGAAATGAAATCTAAGTTTGAAATGAGCATGAATGGTGAGTTAAATTTTTTCTTGGACCTCCAACTAAAAGAAACAAGGGGTGGGCAGCAGGGCCCCGCACCTCGCTATCCCGTCCCCATTTGCCACACACCCCGCATGGCGGGATAGGCAACCCCGCGCCCCGCCCATGCGGGGGCGAGGGCATCTTTACCCCTAGCGGGGGCGAGGTTTGCCCACATCTTACCCTCCAGCAGGGGGGGGGAGGGCCCAGTCTCGCTCCACCCCCCTTATATATATATATATATACAAAAACATAAATATATTTATATATATAAATATAAATATATATTTATATTTTAAAAATTGTGCATATATAAGTATGTATATTACAATTTGTTGACTTGTTCACAAAGTATATACTAGCAAATTTAAAAAGTACATAGTTTAAAAACTACAACTTACGTAAAATATGCACTAGCAAATTTAAAAACTATATAGTTTAAAAACTACTACAACACAACTTACACAAAATATGCATTAGAAAATTTAAAAATTACATAATTTTAAAATTATGGTCATATTTACAAATTTAAATTTATAATTTGAATATAAAAATATATTTTTAATCACTTTTAGACTTAGAAATAGTTTTTAAACCTAGTGGAACACAATCTACATTTGAAGTGGACATGAGGTAGGGCAGATTGGGAATCTGCCCTGCACCTTGCCTAGCAGGGCAAGGTACCCCACCTCCGAGATGCGAGGGCGGGGGGCAGATGTGAAAACCCCACCCCCGCCCCCATGCAGGGCGGGGTGCGAGTAGCACCCCTAAAAGAAACTAAAGAATGAATTTTTATCTCACAATCTAAGTCTGCTAGAGAACTTGTTAAGAAGTTTGGGATGGAAGGAAAGAGTCATGCTCGTACTCTTATGAGCACTTCAATAAAAATCAGCACTGATCCTACCGATAAAAGTATTGACCCTACTCTTTATAGAAGCATGATAGGAAGTCTACTTTACATTACAGCTAGTAGACCCGATATAGCTTTTAGTGTTGGTATGTGTTCTAGGTTTCAAGCTAATGCTAAGGAATCTCATCTCACAGCAGTAAAAATAATATTAAATATCTAAGTGCAATTTTTGATTGTGTGTAACGTCCATCCTTATGATGGGTCCTTTAGAAAATGATTTTAAGAAAATAGACAGGAATTACGGTTCCTTTTGAAATTTTCTTTCCTTTCGTGCCAAGATACAAAAGACTCCATGTTTATAAATAAAACTTTTTTTCTTAATTAAAAGGTTACAGTGGAAAAACATTATATTCATAATTAAAGTCTCTAGTACAAAATAACATGCCTAGGTTTTCGTGCTCTTCTCCTTAGGCTGTGCCCATCTTGACGCGTCATGCTCATCTTGTCCTTGGGAGGGCACACATAAAAACTAAAATGAGTCAATGACTCATAAGCATTACTTAATACAATTAACTTAATACAGTTAACATATATGAACGTAGGTTTTCAGTCATGTATTCATCACACCATACATATCGTATACTTATCATGCATAGACATTCGATTCGTTTTAAAATGTTCCGAGGTGGGGTTTTTCTTCAGAAACGTATTCTTTCTTAAAACAGTTCCCCACGCCTCGCTACCTTCATTTCTTAAAGAGTGTATTCATGCATATATATTTTCTTACATACATTCATGCATACATCTTTTCATACATACATGTATTCTTTCTTAACATCCATGCATACATTCTTTTCTTATCGCTTTCATTGGCAGTTGCACACTGTTGCGCCCCGTATGCTAGGGTTAGCGGTCTTTTGGACCTAATTCCGCCCATGGCCACAGCTTGGGAATCCATTCCGTCAGGGTGCAACACTGGGTGCACTACCGATACTAATTACCCGGCATTGCAATCTGCCCAGTACAATCCTTTGGTACCTTTTCCTTTTCCGTTCATATGGCCATTACGTATCTTCATACATTAAGCATTCAATCCATTCATTCCTTTTTCAGTCCTTTCCTTCCTTTACAATCCATTCAGTCCTTTACAATTCCATATTCATTTCCTACAGTCCTTTACAGTTCTTTCAGTCCTTTCGTTCATAAAAGTCATTTTAAGAGCATTGGACATTTTAAAAAAAGTTTTCTTTCATGGCATCGTTTAAAACGTCAGTTCGTGCATCATTTTAAAGCATCAGCTTGTTTCGTTTCGTAAACATACATACAATACATACCACTTATAGCATCCATCCCCATGCATACACTTACATACTTTGGGTGCGTAAAAAGGGGCTGCTAAGGAGGGCCGTTATGTACTTATACTTGAAAACTTATGCTTAGCTTTCTTTCTTAAAAAGTCTTTCGCATCATTTCGTAAAGTATTTTAAGGAAAAACTTTCGTTTTGTCTTCATTTATTTAAGAAAACTCTAGAAGAGTATGAACGCAATACTTCCTAGACTTCATGCCATACTCATTCCATGCAGTCCATTTGTGTGTGTGTCAAATGGCGACCTACATGCATACACATAACCTTACGTCATTCTCTGTCTAATGCATAAGTAACTATACTCGAAATAGAACTATGCCTCACTTGGAACACTCTACATCCATCCCTGGGCTCTTACGTGCCATTTACTCTGCTAAAACTTTCGGAGTCTTATTCCTTAAAGTGAACCTCCGTAATTCACCTTAGGGTTAAGACACTAAGACCTCCATCTTATTCTTCTATTTCCACATTCCGACTCATGATTCCGACAGACATAGTCACACGTTCCAACCTTAGACGATATACTTGTCACTACCTTCATGCATCCTAGCCCATACTCAATCCTCATTCCCATTCATGCATGCCACATGACTTTAAGCTAACTCTGAGGCTTAACCATTGTGCAACCATGCTGAGAACAGATTACTCATTACATATGGTAAACTTGTCCGGCACACGTGTCTCGCTAGAGGCACATGTATCTTATCTCTCTTATCACCTAAGACCAACTTATAGTCCAATGAATGCCCGCTTGTATAAATAAGCTCCATACTCTGATACCAACTTGTTCAGACCAAGTCGATAGGACTCTTCCTACTTCCCAGCCTTGTACAAGTTCATCTCAATACTTAACAAGAGGACTGCATCTACAAATGCACCCCTATAACGTCACGTAGCTCAAGACAAATCCCGAGTTACGGCATGACGCCCGTCATGCTTTCGTTGCACTATTCTGATACTTTTTCACCACTTCAGCCATAAGTCAACCACAAGGTGACACCCGTCACCTAGGACTACAGGCCACGTCACAGCTACTTCAAGACACTGTTACACAGTTCCCGACGCTACATAATACACTATATGCTCCTCAACTACACAATCATCCTTTTATTCCTGACACGCCTTACGGTGCATCGCTACACAACACAGAGCACATGCCACATGCACTCTGTTCACTCTACGCTACACATCACTACGACGCAAGTCACACGATGTGTCATTGCATTACATGGAGTACACTCCACGTGTACTCCCTTCACACACCACGCCGTATCACAATTACGGCATACACCTCAAACCCATACTGCATAGCACAGTCCACAACGCTACATGATTATGCCCAACACTTCGTTACACAGCCACACTTCACTACACAGTGAACTCCACAATTATTAGCAACACAATCTACAATCCAACCAACCAACTAACATTAATATAAATAACGAGATAGAGAGTTATACCATCGATAGGATAACCCGTGAGTCACTTGCTACCCATCACGATCAAGACGTCAAAGGAATCGTACATGGTGGTTAAACCATGTACGGTGGCAGTTAGCTATGTACAGTGGATGTCCACTGTGTAAAGTGGCAGTTTGAGCTTGGGAATAGCTAGGCATGGTCTGAAAAAGGCTCAAGGTGGCCTCTTGGTAGTCTGAGGTAGCAGAGCACGGTGGCATCATGTCGTAAACAGTGCACCCGAGAGAGAGTGAGGGTGCTTGAGGTGGAGGAAGGCTATAGAATTTCGTGGGAAGCTAGAGGGAGGAAGAGGGAGGCTGGTGGAAGTGCTTGGTGGTAGGGGAGGTGGAGCACGGTGGTGCTAGGGCCATCAGTGGTAGTTCTAGGCCATGAGAGACCCATTTCAGGTAGAGAGAGAGCCTTTGAGAGGCTCGTGGGGGAGGTGGAGGGGTGTTGGTAGTTCCTTGGTGGCTAGAGGTCATGGTGGTGGTGATTGGTGGCCCAACTGGCCACGCACGGTGGCGCTAGGAGCTGCACACGGTGAAGCCATGCATGAGGTAGCCTAGTGGAGAGAGAGAGAGAGAGAGAGAGAGAGAGAGAGAGAGAGAGAGAGAGAGAGAGAGCTGGGTGGAATGGAGACTATGTAAGGGAAGCTCACGAGGTGGTGAAGCTGTTGGTGGTTGTCGGTGGCCACTTTGGTTGAAGGGAGGAGGAAGAGAGAGAGAGGATTGCCAGTGGGACTTACCACCAGTAGGGATGGACTGGCCGGTGAGAGGGGGGGAGCTACCGATGGTGGAGGTGAGGTTGGGCAACTAGTGGCGGCGCCGGCTGGGAGGAGAAACCGCACGGTTGAGGTGAGGGAGTAGCATACATCAGGTCCAAGGGAGAGAGAGGAGAGAGAAGGGGAAGGAAAAAAGTGAGGGGAAAAAGAGAGGGGCTTGGGTATTTAATCCAGGCCCTCCGTTTTGAGATCATCAAAACGATTTAACGGTGAGTTTAAATACTGATTTGACAATGCTTAAGTGTTTTATTTAAAATAAAACACTAAGAGAAATTAAGATAAAATATTTTTTTATCAACTAAAGTTTATAAAATAATATTCCTTCATCATTAATTAAAATGATGAAGTCTCGTTAATCACTCAAAAAAAAATAAAACTATTTAAATTAATTCAGAGTTTTTAACGTAAAGTTAAAACTCGTAATATTTTTAAATGACTAAAATATTTTAATTTAAATAATTTTTCACAATTATAATATTTTTAGAGCTCGTCAAAATATTATAATTGTATTATTTAAAAACAAGTTTAGTCCAATAACACTGCAAATATCACATATAAATATTTCTAGAATATTTAAAATATCCGTAAGCTTTAAAATAATTGGCTTGCTAAAAGATCCACTTGATATCTTTTAAAACACGTCATCCAGGCTTGACACGTAGATCGAAACTCATAATTAAAGAAGAAAGAATGAGCGGGTTATCACATTATGGGATTTGGTATCCTGAGGGCACTAGCATGAGACTAGTTGGCTATTCAGATGCTGATTGATCTGGAAATGCTGATGATAGAAAGAGCGCGTTTGGAGGATGTTTCTATCTAAGTGGCAATTTTGTAGCTTGGATGAGCAAAAAGCAAAATTCAATTTCCTTGTCTACAACTGAAACCAAGTATATAGCAGCATGAAGTAGTTGTACACAACTGCTACGGATGAAAAAAAATGGTTGAAGACTATGGGTTCTCTTAAGATACTATGACTATTTATTGTGACATTTCCAATGCTATTCATATCTCAAAGAATCATGTTTAGCATTCTAGGACCAAACATATAGATATTAGACATCATTTAATTAGAGACGTGGTCAAGTCTAAAATAGTGTCTTTGGATCATGTGTCTACTAAGCATCAACTAGCTAATTTGTTTACTAAACCTTTAGATGGCCTAAGGTTGAGTTTTTAAATAAAGTCATTGGTGTGTGTGACATCAAATGAGAGGCACACTACACACTTGGATTAGTCTAGGACATGCATTTTTCATCTTTTTATTTTATTTTCTTTTTCTTTTTCTTTTCTGCTTTTCAATTTAAATCATATTATACTTTGTTTCTGTTTTTTCACTCCGTTAATTTATTTTTATCTGTTGAGAAAATGTCATGCTTGGTGTGCCAAGTTTTGAGCACTTGGGTTCTCACACAGTCTGTGACGCCCCCAAATTCCGCTTGGGATTGAATGGACATTTGAAGCGTCGAGACATGCAACACAAGGTTACCTGCCCCCGTTCATGACATATAAGATGCAATGTTCCTAACATGCATCTAGCATTATGCAATATTCGCAGCGGATAATTTTTTTCTTTAGCAATACTATGCACCAAACTAAAAATATCCCAAATACTTGAAACATATTTCATACATAAAAACATACTAAAAAGCCGTGATCACTACACTAGTCCAAAATGGTTGTGATCAAAAGAATACTTGAGATACAACTCCAAAAGTACAAGCATTAACCTAAGTTAAATACTATACCATCATCAACATCGCACCGTAGCCTAGATGACCGTATTCAGATGGTCAGATTCCAATTCTTCTTTGGGTCCTGTAACAAGATCTACCATTCGGGGGGAATGGTAGTTGGGACTACCACAGTGAGATTTGATTACAAATCTCAGTAAGTTAACATAAAACTCACACACAGGTTAAAGATGCATGCATGGCAGTAAAAGCATAAATGCATAAGTAAAGTCGTACATAAGCATAGCATAACTTGACATATAACATGACATAACCAGAACTTAAACGTGAACTGAACTTGACTTAACATGACATGAACTTGAGTTTAAAACATAACATGGACTTGAAATGTAGCATGAACGTAAACATGCATAACATAAATATGAACTTGAAAATAACATAAACTTGAACATATCATGACATAAACGTGAACTTGAGACATACTGTA
The DNA here is from genome assembly GCA_011037825.1 of Carya cathayensis. Taxonomy (NCBI): domain Eukaryota; kingdom Viridiplantae; phylum Streptophyta; class Magnoliopsida; order Fagales; family Juglandaceae; genus Carya; species Carya cathayensis. The sequence goes on from QGSO01000445.1 coordinate 460,390, forward strand.
AACGTGAACTTAACATGATGTGAACATGAACTTGGAACATAACTTGATCATGAACATAACATGTACGTGTACATAACAAAACATGAACTTGATCTGAAACTTGACTTATCATGCACTTGATCTGAAACTTGACTTAATACGTACTCCACAGTTGTTGTGGCCCCACGTATTCTACGTGTCACAATTGCTGTGTCTCACGTAGTGTATGCTCCACAGTTGTTGTGGCCCCATACTTCATGCTCCACAGTTGTTGTGGCCCCATGAATACACGTAACATAAAATATAATACGTACTCCACAGTTGTTGTGGCCCCACGTATACACGTAACAGAAAATATAATACGTACTCCACAGTTGTTGTGGCCCCACGTATACACGTAACATAAAAAATAATACGTACTCCACAGTTGTTGTGGCCCCACGTATACACGTAACATAAAAATATAATACGTACTCCACAGTTGTTGTGGCCCCACGTATATACGTAACATTAAATATAATACGTACTCCACAGTTGTTGTGGCCCCACGTATTCACGTAACATAAAATATAATACGTACTCCACAGTTGTTGTGGCCCCACGTATTATACGTAACATAACATGTCTTATCTTTCTTAATGCATGAGATATTAATTAATATCATATACTTTTCTAACATGGCGTATACTTGTAAATGACACAATATGATTTAATCATAACATTTCATGGCATACTTAACATGGCATACTTATAACATACATCATTGTATGAAGAAAAGATTATGTAACAGATAATTATTCATGAGAGATTAAATCATACGTAGCAGATAAACATGTAATGACATAGCATGACATGGCATATACGATAACATACATACATAAATTGTAGTTCTCTTACCCATCACACATACACAATAAACTGATAGTAAGTTAGAGGCTAACTTACCTCGATCGTCGCGTTCTATGAGAATAGAGCGCGAAACACGAGGAACTGCACAACAGCTGGAAGAGGAACACTCAAGTCCTTAAGATTTTCAATTCTGAACTCAATTGCCATATTGTGAGCACTTGCAACACTACGGGCAACGTGAGGTTTCACTATACTCGAAAGAGATAATTTGACTTCAGAAAACCTTTGCACTAAAACAAGTTCATTAAAATTATCAATAATAACCAACAAACAATTCCTTTCTCAATCCATATACTCTTAGCCATAGTCAACCACAAGATGACACCAGTCACCCCAGACTATAATCCATAACACCACTGCTTCGGGACACTGTCATACAGTTTCCCAACACTACACCATACGCTCCACACTTCTCTGCTACGCCATCCAACCCTTCGTGACACGCCATCCGGTGTATCACGACTTAGTACAGAGTACACTCACGTGAACTCTCTTCCATTCACACTACAAAACCCATCACTGCGATACACGTCTCACGGTGCATCGCTACGCGACACGGAGTACGCGCTACCGTACTTCCTTCGCTACAACACTCATCAACACGATGCACATCACACGATGCATCGCCATACCACACGAGTACACTACATGCGTACTCCCTTCCTTCTACGACCCACATCACTACAGCGCACGTCGCGCGGCGCGTCGCTGCATTACACAGAATACGCTACACGCGTATTCTCTTCACACAACCCGCCGTATCACATCTACGGCATCCATCTCACGCCTATACTTCACAGCACAGTCCACAAAACTACAAAATCAAGCCTAACACTTCACAACCACACTTCGTTTCACAACTACGCAGCGAACTCCACAAACACTAACTACACAGTCTACAGCCAACCAAATCAACTATGTTAAACATAAATAACTAAAGATAGAGGGTTAAGACGAGAGAGATGTGATTGCTGTCGGGAAAGAATCCAAAACTGATAATTTTAGCGGGCTGTTACACTTCTTCCCCAACTTCCCAAAAGAAAATATTTTAAAAATATGTAAGCCACTTTTTTTTTTATCTTTAGCCTGCAAATCCCATCTCTTTTATTTATTATAGGGTAGATGTAGACGTGTTGATGCTAACACATATTGATCATAAAAGGAATTAGTGAAGAAATAAGAAGATGATGAAGTTACAGATATGCCATGGGAAGAAAAGCATGTGTTAGATTTCCATACCGATATGGTGATTCTAGCTGGAACACCAAAATTCAGCCGAAACACATTGAAACGATTGAAATTAAATATGGTACTAAATATTCAGTTACATCGTTCTGGTAACTTTCTGGAATGGCAAGGTCAGGCCATTCTGGCTGGAACGGAACGATTTTCCAAGCTTTACTTGTGATGCACTGAGGCATGTACATTGACTCAATTTGTTTATAAAAAAATGGAAAAATATTTTTCAAAAATATTTTTTTTAGGGTCAATCAGTCTTCATCTTTTATTTTTATATTTTTTTGTTTGGTTAGGTTGTTTGGTATATTTTATTTTTTAGTAGTTTGCATTCTGGTGTACAAGTCTAGAAGGTGTGCTCTAGTTTTATTAGGAGTTTTTGATGTTTGGGTTGACCAAAGTTACATCTAGTAGTTGGATTATGCTGGTGTTCATGTATTTAAGATGGATTTTGGTGGGTTAAGGCATTTTGCATTTTTGGTTTTCATAGTTTGCCCACTTTAAGTGTTTGGCTTTATGTCTCAACCAAACTATCTCATTCATTTGGTCCTAATTTTACTTGCATTTGTACTCATACATCATGTGCATTTAATCCTTGAAAAATTGAGACACGTGGGTGTTGTTCATCATGTTTTTTCCTTTACTATCATCTCGGCACATCTAGGTTTGATATAGATTATTGTACTTTTGATTGTGTTTATGTGTTTCCTCAAATGAGATTTAAAGAGAGAGCAAAGAGGAAGAAATGTGCTCAGGTACCCTCACCTAAAAAATTTCTGAAGTGGGGAAGACCCTTTTAGGGAGGCAATACAAGCTAGAGATACTTCAGCTCCTCCACCTAAGACTCCACAGCCTGGAGCATCCTTTGAGCACTTCTACTCCTAAATCAGCATCCTCTCCTCTAGAGCCATTTGGGGAATCTCTCAAGTACTAGAACAGATCAATCTTCTCTCCCAGAAGATTGAAAATTTTGCTGCAAAGTGGGAGGCCAACCAATCAAAGCTAGAGCAACAGGTTGCTGTTGTACGTTTTGATTGCGTACAAGCAAATGATAGACTGGTTCAACTCTCTTTGGATGTATAGTAAGTGATGGAGTGCATTATGGATTCCAATGTGAAGTAGGCACCCCTTGACTGATCGATGATAAAAAGGGGGAGAGCAAGTGAGGGGGAGCAGCAGTGAAGTAGATTAATCCAATCAATCCTTGTTTTTGTTCATTTCTATCTAGGATGTAATTTTAACAATGCTCTGTTTCTTTCATGCATGCTTTGATTTAGTTTGGTTTACTGAACATATCTTCATAATGACTAGAACATGAGTAGATTTAGTTTATTTCTCACTCTGTGATGTTGAAACTAATTTTAGTAAATGTTCTATATTAGATTTTTTTTTTTTTTGGAATTATTTTCTTGGATTTTCTACTCAGTTTCTTGGTCTGCTGATTGTGCTCTTTGACAGGTTTATTTTATATTCATCAAGTTGGTTTTGTCACCAATTTGCCAAAGGGGGAGATTGTAAATGCAAGAGTTTGGCTAAGACTAGATAACTAAGATAATAGAGTTTACCCTATCATTGATTTTGTATTTTGGATGAATGTAAATTATCTTGACTTTATCTATAACTATTTTGAGTTTATCGAGAAGTTGTTTGGAATTGTTTTAGATAAGTCAAAAGTGTGAAAATCGAGTCCCAATGAGTTTGTAATTAACCAAAGAAGAGTTTGAAAGGGAATTTGCTACTGTAGAAAAGATTTAGCACCAGGTGTCAGCATCTTGTCAGAAGAGTTATTCACGACAGAGTCGCTCCATCAGCAGAGTCCTACTGCAACTCAAACTACTTCCAGATTGCTTATTTAAAGAATTCAATTGGATAACAGACTTAATGATTTTGGCTAGGAATTATTGAAGAATATATTCCGTGTGTTTGTGTGTGAGAAAAATTACTTGAGAATTTTCTAGTTATTTTTCTCTCTTCAAGTGTGATCGTGCTCCATGTTGAAAATTAATTGATCGTGATTCTACCACTGGAGTTCTAGAAGAAAAACCAATATTTGAAGATCATCAGAAGTTCTGGCTGCTACTGCGGTAGAGGCAAACGGGTCGTTTATCTAGTCAAGTAAAAGTGTTAATTGACAAATGTTTTGTAATTGAAACTTGCTTGTGACTGATTTCAAATAATAAAATTGACTTTTTCATGTTTGGTTGCCACATAGTGTTTTACCTTTAAAAAGTTTTTTAAAGGGTTTCCCTTTGTTACCAAAATTGGGGTTATGCAAATTATTTACTTTAAGGTATTTCATAATTGCTAAATAATTGCACGATTGGAAACTAAGCAATTTGTTGAAGTTGATTGGTAGATATTTCCATTTATATACAGGGATACTTGGGCAATTTTAACTTTAAATGTGCTACATCACTAGTATGACTAGGGATGATAAAATTTAAGATAAAAGGTAGTATTATTCGAAAGTATAGTTGTTTTGAGAGTACAAGAAATAAGAAAAGACGTGTACATTGTGTACATTCTAATCACGATGGTTAATATTTATTTTCACAATTAAAAGAAGTTTGTCCCAACTAAACTAATTCTCCAATTGAAGCATTAGTATTTATATTTACCAATCGCATTAATTGTGACGCCCCCAGATTCTGCTTGGGATCGAACGGAAATCTGAAGCGTTGGGACATGTAACACAAGGTTACCTACCCCCGTTCATGATATATAAGATGCAATATTCCTAACAAGCATCTAGCATTATGCAATATTCGCAGCGGATAATTTTTTTTTTCTTGAGCAATACTATGCATCAAACTTATAATATCCCAAATAGTTAAATCGTAATCCAAGCATACTTAACAAAATAAACATTCACAAATTCAGTACGAGTCTTAAAAACTGTAACCTCAAAAACATGGGAGACCAAACTCCATATTTACATTACCAAAAAGTACTATTGAGGAAGCTCGTTGAATAACTCGTGTAACTCGACTAACGAGGCCAAAATACTATCCAAGAACTAACTATAGAAGCTGTAAGCTCCGTGTCGTGTCTACGGCATCTAGTCAACCTCCTTCAGTCTACCAATGTCTGCTCCCTGCTCTAATCCTAACACATCGCCTAACATTCAGGGGGAATGTTAGTTGGGACTACCACGGTGAAATTTGATTACAAATCTCAGTAAGTTAACAGGAAACTCCCACACAGCTTAATTATGAATGCATGGCAGTAAAAGAATGAATGCATGATTAAAGTTGTAACTAAGCATAACGTAACTTAACATATAGCATGGCATAACTGACATAACCTGAACTGAAACGTGAGCTGAACTTGACTTGACATGACATGAATTTGAACTTATAATATAACATGGGCTAGCAACATAACATGAACGTGAACTTGAAACATAACATGGACTTAAATCATAGCATGCATGTGAACATACATAACATAAACATGAACTTGAATTTAACATAAACCTTAGCATAACATGACATAAACGTGAACTTGAGACATAATGTAAACATGAACGTGAACTTGAACATAACATGTACATGAATATAACATGACATGAACATGAACTTGAAACATAACGTGAACATGAACATAATATAACATAAACGTGAGATTGAGCATAACATAAATGTGAATATAACATGATATGAACATGAACTTGAAACTTAATGTGAATATGAACATAACATAACATATACTTTATCTGAAACTTATTTTTATCTCATGGGGTTAACCATGTTTGCTTATTCTTAACTTCTTAACATAAACTTGGACACTTGTTCAATTGACTTAATTAATAACATGACCATATGGGTGCTACACGGGTCCTCTTGAGTCGTGTGCCCCTGCCAATTACCACCTCACAACAAAGATATCTACACCAGCTATGAGTGCGTTAATATGTAATCCACAGTTGTTGTGGCCCCGTATATTCTACGTGTCACAATTGTTATGTCTCACGTAGTATATGTTCCACAGTTTGTATGGCCCCATATTTCATGTTCCACAGTTGTTGTGGCCCCATGAATTGTTTGTGCCACACTTGCTGTGAACACACGTAAAATAAAATATGGCTCCATCGGTGTTCGTGCCTGGCGCGCTCCGGTGACCAGCTAGCTAGGCCCCATTCGCAACCTGTTGACTATACTTCGTCAACCTAGGGAATTTCACACCTATTTAGACACTCCAGCGTGAACAAAGGAGTTTCACTAGGATATTACCCCATCCTAACACTTAGGTTCGTGATTAACATGAATAACTTAACTTGAACGTGATTTGAAACTTGACTTAACATAAACTTGATCTGACTTCTTTACTTAACATGACATACTTGCAATGGTGAATATTATATGATATGACATACATGTAACATATGGCATACTTAACATGGCATACTTATAAGATATAGCAATATGTGACTGAATAGATTATGTAACAGATAAATATTCGTGACAGAATAAATCATGCATAACAGATAAACATGTAATGACGTGGCATGGAATGGCATATATGATAACATACATACATAAATTGTAGTTCCCTTACCCATCATACATACACAATAAACTGATAGTAAGTTAGAAGCTAATTTACATCGATCGCCGCGTTCTACGAGAATAAAGTGCGAAACACGAGGAACTGTAAGTGTGATGCCCCCAAATTCGACTTGGGATTGAACGGACATCTGAAGCGTCGGGACATGCAACACATGGTTACCTGCCCCCGTTCATGACATATAAGATGCAATATTCCTAACATGCATCTAGCATTATGCAATATTCGCAGCGGATAATTTTTTTTTTCTTGAGCAATACTATGCACCAAACTTATAATATCCCAAATAGTTAGATCATAACCAAGCATATTTAATAAAATAAACATCCACGATTTTAGTACGAGTCTTAGAAGACTATAACCTCAAAAACATGGGAGACCAAACTCCATATTTACATTACCAAAATACACTATTGAGGAAGTTCGTTGAGTAACTCGACTAACGAGGCCAGAATACTGTCCAAAAACTAACTATGGAAGCTGTAAGCTCTGCGTCGTGTCTGCGGCGTCTAGTCAACCTCCTTCAGTCTACAAAAGTCTGCTCCTTGCTCTGATCTTGACACATCGCCTACTATTCGGGGGGAATGATAGTTGGGACTACCACGGTGAGATTTGATTACAAATCTCAGTAAGTTAACAGAAAACTCCCACACAGGTTAAAGATGCATGCATGGCAGTAAAAGCATAAATGCATAAATAAAGTCGTAAATAAGCATAGCATAACTTGACATATAGCATAACATAACCTGAACTTAAACGTGAACTGAACTTGACTTAATATGACATGAACTTGAGCTTAAAACATAACATGAACGTGAAACTTGAAACATAACATGGACTTGAAACATAGCATAAACGTGAACATGTATAACATAAATATGAAGTTAAACTTAACATAAACCTGAGCATAACATGACATAAACATGAACTTGAGACATAATGTGAACGTGAACATAACATAACATGAACGTGAACTTGAAAATAACATATACGTGAACATAACATGACAGAAATATGAACTTGAAACATAACATGAACATGAACATAACATAACATGAACGTGAGCTTGAACATATCATAAACATGAACATAACATGATATGAACATGAACTTGAAACTTAACGTGAACATGAACATAACTTGTACGTGAGCATAACATAACATAACATGAACTTGATCTGAAACTTGTCTTAACGTGGACTTGATCTGAAACTTATTCTTATCTTATGGGGTTACCATGATTGCTTATTCTTAACTTCTTGACATAAACTTGGACACTTGTTCAATTGACTTAATTAATAACGTGACTATATGGGAGCTATACGGGTCCCCTAGAGCCGTGTGTCCCTGCCGATTACCGAATCACAACACAGGTATCTACACCAGCTGTGAATGCGTTAATGCATACTCCACAATTGTTGTGGCCTCACGTATTCTACATGTCACAATTGTTGTGTCTCACGTAGTGTATGCTCCACAGTTGTTGTGGCCCCATACTTCATACTCCACAGTTGTTGCGGCCCCATGAATATACATAAAATAAAATATGGCACCATCGGCGTTAGTGCCTGGCGCGCTCCGGTGACCAACTGATTAGGCCTCATTCGCAACCTATTGACTGTACTTCGTCAACCCAGGGAATTTCACACCTATTTAGACACTCCAGCGTGAACAAAGGAGTTTCACTAGGATATTATCCCATCCTAGCACTTAGGGTCGTGATTGACATGAATAACTTAACTTGAACGTGATCTGAAACTTGACTTAACATAAACTTGATCTGACTTCTTTACTTAACATGACATACTTGCAATGGTGAATGATACATGATATGACATACATGTAACATATGGAATACTTAATATGGCATACTTATAAGATATAGCAATATGTGACAGAATAGATTGTGTAACAGATAAATATTCGTGACAGAATAAATCATGCATAATAGATAAACATGAAATGACGTGGCATGGCATGGCATATATGATAACATACAAACATAAATTGTAGTTCCCTTACCCATCATACATACACAATAAACTGATAATAAGTTAGAAGCTAACTTACCTCGATTGTCACGTTCTACGAGAATAAAGCGCGAAGCATGAGTAACTGTAAAGGGTCAGTCTAAAAGTTAGAAATTTAATTACTAACAGTTAGAAACATGAAAACAAGCTAACTTAGAGTAAAATTATCATTTACTCTCTACATGTGGAAAAATGACCATTTCACCCCTAACTTATGGATTTCACATCCTAACTCCAAAAATTTCCAAAATTTACATTCCTCATGTAAATTTTGTCCTAAACTCAAATATTAACTTAGAAAGATTTAAAACAAATCACAACTATGAAAAACACACTATGACCGAAACATCTATAGGCTATTTCTCTTAATTTTTGTTGCAATTCCTTCCAACTTCAAAACTCATGCTTAAACCAAAATTTTGCAACAAACATCTTCCAATCCTAAGTTTAAAATCATACTTAAAATATCCATTTAGAAAAAGCTAATAATCAACACCAAACTTTTTGTAAAAAGATCCAAATCCTTGAATCACAAGCTTTGACCCTAGATCAAAACATCTCCAAGAATTCCAAAAAAATCAAATCTTACTTCTAACATATTCACAACATCATCCTAAGATCAACCATGCTTTAAATCATCCAACTAAAATCACCAAAATTACAAAATAACACTTGGAGTTTTTGGTTTTACATTTAGTCCAAAAACATAAACTTTTTCCTCAACTAGTTTTGATAAATCTCTTGATCAATGGCTTAACAATGTGAGATCTTCGAAATAAATCATCATATGGTTTAAAAATGTGTCTTAAATAGGATCCAACCATCAAACTTGAAATCACACGGCTAAAAATCAATAAAACATAAATCTAACCCAAACACATCAAATCTTAGGCCTAACCGGAATCCTCTTGCATAGAAAAATCATATCTTTGAAACTAATACTAAATATCTTCAAAATAATATCCTAACATGAAAATAAGAGACTTAGGATCATCATATAAAAATATCAAAGCCTTTAGAGTAAGATCAAACCTCAAAATATTCAAACTTTCTCCAAATAAAAACTGTTTTGCCACTTCCAGTTTTCAAGTTTCTAGATCTAAGCAAATCTATCATCAAAAGCTTTAGTCATGCAACAAAACCTCAATGAACACTCTTAAACACTTGCTAAAAACACTCGAAAAAATGTTCGGACCAAGATATGTCCATTAGCTTGGTCAAAAACGCCAAAACATAACATACTCTCCAGATTCACGCCCAGAATGACCTTTCCATGGTTACAAATACTTTTGACCGACAAAATGAGCATGGAATGATACTAATAATATATCTACGGAAACTATACTCAAAGAGGAACAACATTTATGAAGGAGTAATCATGTGAAAATACTTACAAAGGGTCGAAAAGCTCCACGCAAGAAGACCCAGAAATCTGCCCGAGAGAGCTCTTTTGGGTTTTTCTCTAAGAACGGGGTGAAGAAGTGATGAAAGGGAAGTAAATGTATCTTGCACGACTCAAGACTTCTGTAGGGGGAAGATATGAACCTGAATGACCATTGATTGGAGGTAGATAAGTGACATAAAGTGGAGAATAGAGAGGGGAAAGGACTGCCTGCAGAAGCTATAAGGTATGGAGGTTGATGGGGTGGGTTTCTCCATCTCATCAAGGCACTATTGGGTGCAGCCAAGGGCAGTGAATGGTCTGCCATGTGGGGGAGGAAACTTCTCCAAGAAGCCTTGCCAAGGTGGCCAAATTCGTGGGCCTTGGTGGGCCCCAACCAAGTGGGTTTCAATTTGGGGTTTAAAGGGGGTTTGGTTAGGGTTTGAGATGCTTTCAAGCTCAAATCTAATTTTTCTTGGCCCAATCAAATTTCCAAAGTTTAAAAGGTTGGATAAAGATGTCATAACAAGAATTTGAGAAATTAATAGAATGTGGAATTGATTTAATCAAGTGATTAAATACAATGCTAGAAATTGGATCAAAAGGGGTTTGAAGGCCAACTTTAGGGTTTGGGGAAACCGTTTAGGGTTTCAGTTTCAACCAAGTTTTTTGGGTTTCAAATGGATTCCAACCATTTAGGGTTTCACTAGGGTTGAAACCCTCTTTGATCTGACTCAATTTGGTTGATCAGATGAAAAAGGTTTTGCTTAGGTAGCATAATCTTACACCTTTGTTGAACCTAAGGTTTCAAGTTTTGTGTAATTATATATTTACACATGGATTTTGATGATAACAAATGAATTCAAAGAATAAAGGAGTCTCAAGCTCAAGTTATCTACACAATGGAGTCAAGCACATCAAGAAACCAAGCATGAGCAAGAAGGGAACAAACTCACATTAAAGTCATAGAGTAATGTTGTAAATCTCTTAAAATTCAAAATTAGGATTAAGGCTCAAAATTAATATTTTATCATAAAGCATTAAAATACATTTTCCACATGTGCATGAATATTTTTGAAAATTAAATTTGAATATTTTGAAAGATAATTGATTGTCATCTTTCACATGTGCATGCCATGATTAAAGGTTTGAACTTTGAAAATATTAAAGATGATTGATTGTCATCTTTCACATGTGCATGTTTTATTTGAATAATTTCAAAAGTGATTGATGCTTTTCTTGACTTATGCAAAAGGAAGATGTCTTTGTTTGAAAAATTTGAAAAGTAAAGTGTGCTCCTTTTGTCATATGCAAAAAGTAAAAGATTAGGTTTGAAATTTTTGAAAAGCAAAGTGTGCTCCTTTTGTCATATGCAAAAAGTAAAAGATTAGGTTTGATTTTTTTGAAAAGCAAAGTGTGCTCCTTTTGTCATATGCAAAAAGTAAAAAGATTAGGTTTGAATTTTTGAAAAGTGAATGATGATGTCTTTGACATGTGAATCTTTTTAAATTTGAATATGAAGTCTCATATGCCTATAAATAGATCATTTGAGAGCTTCACATTCACAACACCAAGAGCATACAACTCTCATTCAAAGCTTTCATTCTCTCTTCTCTAAGCATTGAGCCTTAACCCTTGTTCATTTTGAGAGATATAGTTTGTGCTTGTATTGTTCTTATTTCACTCATTGAGGAGTGTTTTCTGATATCCTACCCACTATCAATTCTTGTATCAGTAAAAGGGTGTGTACAACCCTTGTGCGTGTAGAAAGTGTTCTACACAGGGAATCGTTGAATCACCACGTGTAAGGTGATTGCAAGTGTAGAGGGTGTTCTACACGGATCCTTTGTAGCGGTGTTGTTCAAAGGTGTAATAGGTTTCTATCTCCACCTGAAGGAGATTGAATAGTGAATTCGGGGATCCTCAAGGGGTAGCTTGAGGCGAGGACGTAGGCAGTGGGGCCGAACCTCGTTAACATACTGAGTTTGCTTCTCTCTTACCCTTACTCTTTATATTTATTGCTGTTTCATATTTTGTTTATATTTTATATTGTATATTTGATTTATAATTGTTATTTTTTTTAAATACAACTCAATTCACCCCCCCTCTTGTGTTAGTCATCTGGGCAACAACCTTGATTTCCTTCACAAATCCATCTAATGGTTCCTCTTTATGCCAAGTATCTAATACTATTCACTATGTGTGGCTAAGATCTTACCAAGTGTCCAAATAAAACTTCTCTAACCTAATTTAGACATTCCACACTGTGATTTTGAAAATACTGCACTTAGTACGCTTATCGAGGTTACTATTCACTCTAAAAAAATGCACAATAAACGTAGTACTGAAAAATCATAAATATTCATATTAACCTATAGTAAAAATCGTTTACCAAAACTCAACCCCGAAATGCCCCTATAAATAAATTCACAGTTTCGAACAGTCGTTTCGTCCGAAATTATAAAAATGGGTTATTGGGCCATAAAATCCTAAATATTCTATTGAGTCAAGTGGCATAAACTATAATGTAATCTGACATTTCTAACTACCTCAAACAATTAAAATCGCATTTCTGGCACCATAGCGAGTGATAACATTGACTATGTTGACAGGCTAAAACCTTTGCGATTAACTGATTCATGAAAACTTATGGAGTTTTCACGAAATTCCTCAAGCCTATAGAAATTCTATCTTTGAATTTCTAGCGGGCTGTTACAGTAAGAGAGTATTCTAAAAGTTTGAAATTTAATTACTAACAATTAGACATATGAAAACAAGCTAACTTAGAGTAAAATTACCATTTTACCCTCTACATGTGGGAAAATGACAATTTTACCCCTAACTTAAGGATTTCACATCCTAACTCCAAAAATTTTCAAAATTTACATTTCTCATGCAAATTTTGTCCTAAACTCAAATATTAACTTAGAAAAAATTAAAACAAAACACAACTATGGAAAACACACTATGGCCGAAACATCCATAGGCCATTTTTCTTGATTTTTGTTGCAATTCATTCCTGCTTCAAAACTCATGCTTAAACCAAAATTTTGCAACAAGGATCTTCCTATCCTAAGTTTAAAACCATACTTAAAACATCCATTTATAAAAGCCAAATAATCAACACCAAACTTGTTTTGTAAAAAGATCCAAACACTTGAATCACAAGCTTTGACCCTAAAGCAAAACATCTCCAAGAATTCCAAAAATCAAATCTTACTTCTAACATATTCATAACATCATCCTAAGATCAACCATGCTTTAAATCATCAAACTAAAATCACCAAAATCACAAAATAACACTTGGAGTTTTTGGTTTTGCACTTAGTCCAAAAACATAAACTTTTTCCTCAACTAGCTTTGATAAACCTCTTGATCAATGGCTTATGAAGGTGAGATCTTCGAAATAAAGCATCACATGGTTTAAGAATGTGTCTTAAATAGGATCCAACCATCAAACTTCAAATCACATGGCTAAAAATCAATAAAACATGGATCTAATCCAAAAACATCAAATCTTAGGCCTAACCAAAATCCTCTTGCATAGAAAAATCATATCTTTGAAACTAATACTAAATATCTTCAAAATAACATCCTAACATGAAAATAAGAGACTTAGGATCATCATATAAAAATATCAAAGCCTTTAGAGTAAGATAAAACCTCGAAACATTCAAACTTTCTCCAAATAAAAACTGTTTTGCCACTTCCAATTTTCAAATTTCTAGATCTAAGAAAATCTATCATCAAAAGCTTTAGTCATACAAAAAAACCTCAATGAACACTCTTAAACACATGCTAACAACACTCCATAAAATTTTCAGACCAAGATATGTCCATTAGCTTTGTCAAAAACTCCAAAACATAACATACTCTCCAGATTCAGGCCCAGAATGACCTTTCCATGATTAAAAATACTTTGACCTACCAAATGACCATGGAATGATACGAATAATATATCTACAGAAACTATACTCAAAGTGGAACAACTTTTATGAATGAGTCATCGTATGAAAATACTTACAAAGGGTCAAACATCTCCACGAAAAAAGACCCAGAAATCTGCCCGAGAGAGCTCTTTTGGGTTTCTCTCTAAGAACAGGGTGAAGAAGTGATTAAAGGGAAAGAAGTGTGTCTTGCACGACTCTATACTTCTGGAGGAGGAAGATTTGGACCTGAATGACCATTTATTGGAGGTCGCTATGTGACATAAAGTGGAGAATAGAGAGGGGAAAGGACTGCCTGCAGAAGCTGTGAGGTATGGAGGTTGATGGGATGGGTTTCTCCATCTCATTAAGGCACTGTTGGGTGCAGCCAAGGGCAGTGGATGGTCTGCCATGTGGGGGAGAAAACTTCTCCAAGAAGCCTTGCCAAGGTGGCCAAATTCATGGGCCTTGGTGGGCCTCAACCAAGTGAGCTTCAATTTGGGGTTTAAAGGGCGTTTGGTTAGGGCTTGAGATGCTATTAAGGCCCAAACCAATTTTTCTTGGCCCAATCAAATTTTCAAGGTTTAAACGGTTGGATAATGATGTCATTAAAAAAATTTGAGAAATTAATAGCATATGGAAGTGATTAAACACAATGCTAGAAATTGGATAAAAAAGGGTTTGAAGGCCAACTTTAGGGTTTGGGGAAACCGTTTAGGTTTTCGGTTTCAACCAAGTTTTTGGGGTTCCAATTGAATTCCAACCATTTAGGGTTTTACTAGGGTTGAAACCCTCTTTGATCTGGCTCAATTTGGCTAATCAGATGAAAATGGTTTTGCTTAGGTGGCATGATCTCACACCTTGATTTCCTTTACAAATCCATCTAATGGTTCCTTTTTGTACCAAGTGTCTAATACTATTCACTATATGTGGCAAGATCTTGCCAAGTGTCTAAATAAAACTTTTCTAACCTAATTTGGACATTCCATACTATGATTTTGAAAACACTGCACTTAGTACGTTTATCGAGGTTACTATTCACTCCAAAAAAACGCGTAATAAACTTAGTACTGACAAATTCTCAATATTCATATCAACCTACAGTGAATACCATTTACCAAAACTCAACCCCGAAGTGTCCTTATAAATAAATTCAAAGTTTCGAACAGCCGTTTCGTCCGAATTTGTGAAAATTGGTTATTGCGCTATAAAATCCTAAATATTCAACTAAGTCTAATGGTGTAGACTATAACATATTCTGACACTACTAACTACCTCAAACAAATAAAATCGCATTTCTGGCACCATAGTGAGTGATAACACTGATTATGTTGACAGACTAAAACCTTTGCGATTAGACGATTCGTGAAAACTTACGAAGTTTTCACGAGGTTCCCCAAATCTATAGAATTCTACCATTGAATTTCTAGCGGGCTGTTACATTAATTGATTGTAGAATGTCGTTAAGAATTCTCATAACAATTGCTGATATTTTGATCAGTTCAATTATATCTGTCACAAGCAATGCTTAGATGATTAACACTACTATCTATTGAAAATAATGAACTACTAAATATTGAAAACAAATTATTATGATCTTGAATAAAAGACTCAACTTAAACCGAGTTGTGCATAGGAAAGCAAGGCCACAACTTCCATGGGTTGCAAAACAAAGGTTGCAACTAAACATATAACACCCCGCTCCCTAGGTTTAATAATAAAATTACTTTTAGAAATTCCCAAGGAAGCCGAAGTACTACTGCTAAACTTAACTAAAAAATATTTTCTTTTATTTTAAAGGAAGCACTAAGTACAAAGATTACTTATACTAATAAATAGAGTCGTTTTGTATTAAAATACTGAAATCATAAATGAGAGTGTGCGGAAGCATTTATTAAAATTTCTCAAAGTCCGTGTCATAAAAATGATAACTTAAAATCTCAGTACATGATTTAGGCCACTATCATGCCTCTCGAGACTAAATCTCATCCTGTAACTCTACCTTCATAAATGTTTTAACATGTGGTGATTTAAAAATATAAAAACAAACTAAAAATGAGTCTATGACTTAGTAAGAAATCCATTATAACGCAAACATACTTAACATAAGATTTTCGTAAAATATTTCATGTTGAGAATTAAAATCATGACTGTTCATAAATATGATGATGACATGTATGACTTATCTTGGCTTATCTAACTTATCTTACTTATCATACTGGCCAACACACTTAACCCTATGTGTAAGGTTGTGCACTGACCCCACATCCGACTACCACAAAGGGGGCCGTTAATAGGATTCTAGAATACTATGTGTGACGCCCCAACCTCCGCTTGGGATGGAACGAAGACTTCGAGCGTCGGGACATGTAACATAAGGTTACACACCCCTATACATGACAGTTAACATACAATGCATCATATAAATGCAACTAGTAGAATACAATATTCCTAGCAAATTAAGGATGACAAAATAAAACTTACGCTTGAATAACTAAAAACATTCCAATTCATTAATAACCATCATAAGTTCAAACCAAAATAGTAGCATAATCTTTATACAGCTAATCATCATAAAAAGTCTCTAAAGCTAGATCCATTGCTTCATGTGTTCTAGAGCATGGGTCAGTGCTATAAACATCAGGATAAGGTCGAATCTTTTCTCGAGATCTAGCTCCTCCTCAATTAGTTGGATCCACGGTTCCATCCAGTCCGTCCTCCTCGAGTCCTGACACAACTTCTATCATTCCAAGTGGAATGATGGTGGGTCCACAAGTAGTGAGATTTACTTCAAATCTCATTAAGTTAAAGAAAACGTGCATAAAGATAAATTATGCATGATGAATGATAAATATGAAATGCATATAATGCGAAAAAAAATTAGTGTATGTCTCACATCTAGATTCCTCAACATTTTCAGGAAAACTTGAGATACACATTTTCTTGCAAAGAACATTTTTTTTCACTTCACTGGCAAAAATATCATAATGTCTCATCATTTAGCAATTCATACTTAATCGTAACATCATAACATGTGGTATCGTCACAGTTCCCCATATGCATTGTGAGTACCTGCTGGTGACTGTAGTACAACTCGCATTGAAGCTACGTTATATGCAAATTTGTTCTCAATGCATTAGTAACATAACATAATATCATAACATATACACCCACCAATCTTAGGTGTCATAATATTTGACTTCGCTCTGCCGTTCTTTAAAAAGAACCCATTCGAAGCTCGTGGATTGTTCTTCATCAACCTAGGGGTTACCACTTCATTCTTATACACTCCAGAGCGGACAGAGCAGTTTTATTAGGATAATTCACCATCCTAGCCTTTAGGGTCCTAAATGATTTTCATGCTATGTTGAAAAATGTATTTCATGACATGTGCATATGTAGCAAGCTTTCATGTGAAAATGACATTTATATGCAATATGCTAAAAATGGTGACAATATCACATATCATGTAAGTATGAGCTTAATGTATCATATAACATGATATTTTATGCTCAAAATGAAAATTATAACATGAATGTGATATTTATCAATAAATCATAAATAATTCATCAATGTGTAAATTAGAGGCCAACTTACAAACTTTCTAAATTTGAAAAATCATAATAGCTGAAATCAAATTCATACTAAGTTATGATTTATAACATTACGGGAAGATGTTCATAATCAAAAGGTTTCAAAATTAGATATTTACAAAAATACCCCTAAACTCTCAAAAGTTGCAAATAAGGCCCTAAATTTTTCACTATTTGCAAACAAACCTCAAATTTAACCAAAATTCATGGACCTCATATTTTTCATACTCTAAAACCATATATACCCTTATAATTGTAAAATTCAAAGTGGAACTAGCTCAAACACACAACCCATGGCATACACTCTAGTTGATGCCTAAGTGTGTTTTCAATTATTGATCCCTATGAATGCATGCTTATACAATTTTCTTTAATCTCAAATAATCTCTAAAGTCCTTAATGACATGATAGAAGCAAAATCTTGGGTGATCAAGTTAATCCAAACACTTAATCATGGCCAAAAACCTTAATCTTCATTAATCCTCCATTAATCAAGCATGATGTTCTTAGCCTAAATCACAAAGGTATGCTTTCAAACTTCACCAAAAACATGTATTTTCATTCTTATCCCAATCACAAGGCTTTCTAAATGCTCACTGATCAACCCTAGGTGAATGAATCAAAACTTCATGCCTTAATCATAACTTAATTAAAAACCAAGCATGCTTGATGATCAACATAAAGTAGAATTAAAACCTATCATGGCATGCTTCTAATTTCAAAATAAAACCTTCAATGATCATTCTAAGAAATTAATATATCATATATATGCTAAGACATGCCATAGCCAAAATTTCCACTTAAAACAATTTAAACTCTTAAACCTTTCTAAATGAACCCAATTTTGAATTAAGCATTGTAACCTTATCTAATCTCAACCAAAATTTATTCCAACACTTGAGAACAAGATTTGACTTGTAAACTAAGATCTAGGGCAAAAAAATGTACAAATTTCGTGGCCCACTCAAGCTTCCAACACAAGAACACCAAGAACTTCAAGAACATTCAAGAACACACACCTTTCGGTTTCTCTCAAGAACTAAGGAGGAAGATGGCTCTCAATGCTTAAGAGAAACTTGGAGATAAGGTGTGGAGAAAATGAGGGGGTGGATGGGCTTCTTATTAGAATGGATAGATTTATTAAAACCATGACACTTAGTGTCATTGTTTATTAAGCTTGGAGGATTAGTGGAGCAAGCCCATTAGTAATCTTAGTAAAGCCCTTCGAGAGTGTGAATGGGCCAAGCTTTTGAAACCTTGGACCAAGCCCCTTAAGGAATGCAAGTCTTGGTAGGTTAAAGGTTGGCCTAAGTTTGAGGTAGAAGACGTTTTGGGCCCAACTTAGTATAGATTTGACCCATGGCCCAATTAAGTCGAAATGAGCTTTTCAAGCCCCATCTTTGTGGGTCTTGAGGCCTCTCATAATCCCTCAAAATCTGGAAATAAAGGCCTCCCATCAACCCACACAAAAAGCTCATAAACTTCCACTCACACTCATGGCCCTTTTAAGCCCAACAAGGCCCAAAGCCTTATTTTGATTCTCTTCGCTCTTCAAATTGAAGCCCAATACACCATACCATGTGTTTCCTTGAGCCCATAGCTTACCCTAAGTGATTCTTTGAACCCAAATTAAGCTTTGGTTAAGACCATTAATCAACTTACCAATGATTAGTGATCTTTAAACCTTGTTTTGATCTTAATCTTGTTTCTTAATCTTTATAGTCTTTTTTGTCTGAATTTTTCTTGTTCCATTATTCAAATACCTCATTCTTAGACCATATTAGAACCCTAGATAATCCTCCACACATGTCATTCAGGAAAATAACATGGAAAACCCCAAACTACACCAATTGGCACACATGTGTGCCCTTTGTGTGCAATGGACCTTTTTGCCCTTAAGCCCAATCTTTTTGTAGGCAATATGGTCCTTAAACACCTCATGAGATCCTTGAAACCCATACCAAGCCTTGGACGAGTTTGGTTTCAAAAACTAAACCAAAACACCAAAACTGAATTGCACCTTGGGTGCTAGTTGGATGAAAACCTAGTTGGTTGAGTTTCAACCTCCCTTCTGCCCTTGGCTGAGCCACCACCCCATGCCACCTCCATCACCACCCAATCCTCAAGAGGTCCCCATCATCATCATGAGCTCTGGACTCATTTTTCCCAGCCAAAGAAAATACAAACCGAAATCTGCCCAAGGAAACCACCATTGAACCCATCTGCTCATGCATGATGGTTGTGTGTTTTTCTTTCTTTCTTCTTCCTGCACCACAAGCAGACCAGCTTCTATAGGCTCAATGTATCACCTAACTTGATGAATTCATGGTGATTTTAGGCCACTATTCCCCCTGCACAAGATGACACAAGCTGATGAAGGAAAAGCTGGATTTTTAAGCTCCTTACACCATCACCCAAACCAACCAATACAAGGGCTAGGCCACCGTCTCCTCCCCTTTGGCTGCCTATAAAAAGCCCCTTAACCCTCTCATTTCCTCCATGCCTCAACTCCAGCTCCTCTTGAGCATTTGAGAGCCATCTCCCCCTTAGTTCTTGAGAGAAACCGAAAGTATGTGTGAGCTTGAGTGTTCTTGAAGTTCTTGGTGTTCTTGTATTGGAAGCTTGAGTGGGCCACGAAATTTGTGAGTTTTCTTTCCCTAGATCTTATTTTTCATGTCAATTCTTGTTTTCAAGTGTTAGATTAAATTTTGGTTCAGTTTAGATGAGGTTACTATGCTTAATTCAAAACCGGGTTCGTTAAGAATGGTTTAAGAGTTTAAATTGTTTTTAGTGGAAATTTTGGTTATGTCATGTCTTAGCATTTTATGATAAGATTTATTAATGTCTTAGAATGATCATGGAAGGTTTAATATTGAAATTAGAAGTATGCCATGATAAGTTTTGATTCTACCTTGTGTTGATCATTAAGCATGCATGGTTTTTAATTAAGCTATGATTAAGGCATGAAGTTTTGGTTTATTCACCTAGGGTTGATCATTAAACATCTAGAAAGCCTTGTGATTGGGATAAAAATTAAAATGCATGTTTTGGGTGAATTTAGGAAGCATGCCTTTATGATTTAGGTTAAGAACATCATGCTTGATTAATGAAGGATTAGTGAATATTAAGGTTTTTAGCAATGATTAAGTGTTGGGATGAACTTTTTCACCCAAGAAATTGTTTCTATCATGACATTAAGTACTATAGTAATTATTTTTTATTAAATAAATTGCATAAGCATGCATTCATAGGGATCAATAGTTGAAAACACACTTAGGCATCAACTAGAGTGCATGCACAGGTTGTGTGAATTTGAGCTAGTTCCACTTTAAAATTTACAATTCTAAAGGTATAGATGGTTTTAGAATATAAAATATATGAGATCCATGAATTGTGGTTAAATTTAAGGTTCGTTTGCAAATAGGGAAAAATCTAGGGCCTTAGTGGCCAGTTTTGAGAGTTTAGGGATATTTTTGTAAATATCTATTTTGAGAAGCCTTTTTTATTATGAACATATTCCTGTAGAAGTATAAGTCCTAGCTTAGTATGAATTTTATTTCAGCCACTACTATCTTTCAAACTCAGGAAATTTGTAAGTTGACCTCTAACTTACACCTCGATGAATTATTTATGATTTATTGATAAATGTCACATTTATGTTATAATTGTCATTTTGAGCATAAAATATCATGTTATATAATACATTAAGTGGATACTTACATGGCATGGGATAATTTCATCATTTTTAGCATATTGCATATTAATGTCATTTGTACATAAAAGCTTGCTACATATGCACATGTCATGAACTACATTTTTCAACATAGCATGAAAAATAATTATTGTCATAACCCCAAAGGTTAGAATGGGGAATTATCTTAGTAGAACTCTTTTGTCCACTCTCGAGTATTTAAGAATAGAGTGGTAACCACTAAGTTGACGAAGAACAATCAACAGGTTTCGAATGGGTTCTTTATAAAGAACGTCAGAGTGAAGTCAAATGTTATGAAACCTAAGTCTAGTGGGTATACATGTTATGATGTTATGTTATATTATCAATGCATTGAGAACGAGTCTGCAAACAACGTAGTTTCAACGTGAGTTGTACTACGGTCACGGGCAGGACTCACAGTGCATATGGGGAACTGTGACGATACCACACGTTTTGATGTTACGATTAAGTATGAATTACTAATATTGATGAAACATTATGATATTTTTGCCAATTAAGTGGAAAAATGTTCTCTGCAAGAAAATGTGTGTCTCAAGTTTTTCTGAAAATGACGAGGAATCTGAATGGGAGACGTACACCTATTTTTTCTGCATAAGCATGCATCTCATATTTATCATTCATCATGCATGATTTATCTTTGTGCACGTTGGTTGTCTAACTTACTGTGATTTCAAGTAAATCTCACCCTTTGTGAACCCACTATAAGTAGAATGATAGAAGTTGTATCAGGACTCGAGGAATATGGATTACATGGAACGGTGGATCCAATTGATTGAGGAGGAGCCAAACCTTGAGAAAATAATAGACCTTATCTTGATGTTCATAGCATTGACCCTTCATGCTCTAGAACGCATGAAGCAGTTAATCTAGCTTTGGAGAATTTTTCTGATGATTAGCTGTACTGAGATTATGCTACCATTTGATTTGGAACTCATATGATTATTAATGAATTAGGATGTTTTTAGTTATTCTGGTATAAGTTTTATTTTACCACCTTTAATCCGCTGCGAATATTGCATTCTACTAGTTGCACTTATAGGATGCATTGCATATTAACTGTCATGTACAGGGGTATGTAACCTTGTATTACATGTCCCAATACTCTAAATCTCCATTCTATCCCAAGCGGAAGTTGGGGGTGTCACATGATTGGTTTCCAAGTGATAACGAAATGGCAGCTAAAAAGGAAGGGGTGAAGGGAAGTGGGTTGCCGAAATGAGAGTGGCTTAATGCCTTTAGTATAGGTGCCGTCTTTGGGTGGAAAAAATTGGTTAAATTCTCATGATGACAATTAGGGCCTCTTGGGGATTGGGTGGTGATGGAGGTGGTGTGGGGTGGTAGCTCAACCATGGGCAGAAGTGAGGTTGAAACTCAATCCATTCGGTTTCCATCCAACTAGTACTTAGGGTGAAATCGGTTTGAGGTTTTGGTTTGGTTTCTAAAACCAAAATCGTCCAAGGCCTGGTATGGGTCTAAAGGTATCATATCAGATTTTAAAAGGCCATAGTGCCCTTGAGAAAATAGCAAAAATAATTGGGCTTAAGGGCAAAACAGTCCATTGTAAACAAAGGGCACACATGTGTGCCGATTGGTGTAGTTTGGGGTTTGATATGTCATTTCTCTAATTTATATGTGTGGAGGTTTATCTAAGATTCTAATAATGATGTAATTGATTAATGAAACAAGAAGATTTTAGATCAAAAAGGCTACAAAGATTAAGAAAGAAAAATTAAGCTCAAAATAACGTTTAAAGATCACTAATCATGGGTAAGTTGATTAATTGTCTTAACCCAATTTCAAAACTTAATTTGAGTTCAAAATATCACTTAGGGTATGATATGGACTTGATGAAACCCATGGTATGGTGTATTGGGCTTCAAATTGAAGAGTGAACAGAAGCAAAACAAGGCTTTGGGCCTTGTTGGGGTTAAAATGGCCATGAATGTGAGTGGAGGTTTTATGGGCTTTGGATTTGGGTTGATGGGAGGCCTTGCTTTCTAGATTTTGAGAGGCCTCAAGATCCATAAGGATGGGGTTTGAAAGGCTTACCTTGAACTAATTGGGCCATGGGTTAAGCCTACACCAAGTTAGGCCCAAAAGGCCTTATGTCTTCGTCAAACTTGGGCCAACCCTTAGCCTACCAAGACTTGCATTCCTATGAGGCTTGGTTTAAGGCTTCTAAGTCTTGGCCCATTCACATTCTAAAGTTCTAAGGGCCTTAATAGGACTGCTAATGGGCTTGCTTCTCTAATCCTTCATGCTTAATCTTTAATCACACTAAGTGCCATGGTCTAAATAAATCTAACTATCTCCAATGCGATAAATAAAATAAATAAACAAAATAATATACTAATAATAATAATATTTAAAGCCCAAAATCATAAGCTTAATCTAAGGGCATTTAAAGATTAATCCTAATGGTTAATTAGGCGAGGTGTTACATCCTCCCCCAATTAAAACAAGATTTTGTCTTTGAAATCAGGATTGTAGTAAAAAGTAAGACATGCATCAAACAAAAGTGAAGTGTGACTCACCCATTATGCTATAGCTCAGGGCTCAATGGGTGTCTCTCATCACCGTCCTCTAACATCTCATCCTGAGTGTGGTAATAAAACTCATCCTCCTCTGAATTATAGAAAGTGTTAACTCTCTCCTCATGGAATCTCCATTGCCTAAATTCCTCGTTCTCGAGCCAAGGGTCTACCTTCTCATAGAAATGAACATTACTTGAAGAAGAGTTAGAAAGATCTGATGATTCAAGGGGAGTGGGATCAGGAATAAGCGTCTCCTACTCGACCTGACACTACTTGGCTCGACTCAAGCTAATTTGGCGTAACTAAGAGAGTCAATCTAATACGGCGTCTAAGCCTTCTGATCCTAGTCTCTCCCATCCACAGGACGGGGTCATAAGGCTTACGCTCCTCATGTGGTAGTGCTCTCCTCATACGGATGCTACCTCTCCCATCATGGTCGAGGATGTGAGTCCTATGGTACTCCATTCTCTTCTACTAAGTCCAAAATGTGTCGACCATACGGTCTAGTCATTTCCGTCTCTACTCGACTCTCAATCCTAAAAAGTCGACTAGGGGTCATATATGTCCAATAGGCGATCCTACCATTACCAACCATGGTGCAACTAAAAATGACAAGAAAGAATGCAGGTCACACAATGAAATAACAATGGATGCTATGCATGCTTGAATGGATGTGAATGCCACGATGTGATGTCAAACAATTTACAAGCCAAACAAATAGAGGTATTTGTTTCTCATATCGACTTCCTTTTCCCACATAGCTTCTTCAATATCATGATTCCGGCATAACACCTTAACCAATGGAATTTTCTAATTCCGTAGTTCCTTATCCTTCTAGCCTGTAATCTGAATAGGGATTTCCTTCTAAGTCAAGTTAGGTTGTAGTAAAATATCCTTTGTAGCTACAACTGTTGGTGTCTGTCCCTCAAATCTCTTCTTGAGGGATGATACGTGGAATACATTGTGAATTCCTTGAAATTCAGTGGGAAGATCCAGTCTATAAGCGACTGCTCCTACCCTTTCCAATATCTCATTAGGTCCTATGTATCTCAAACTTAACTTCCCTTTCTTCCCAAACCGAAAAAACTCCTTTCATGGGTGATACCTTGAGGTAGACACAATTGCCAACGTTGAATTTAAGGCTCCTCCTTTGACGTTCAACATAGCTCTTTTGCCTGTCTTGGGCAGCCTTCATCCTTGAACTTATTATCTAGATCTAATCCTTCATTTCTTGAAGAATCTCTGCACCGTAAATCTTTCCTTCTCCAACTTTATCCCAATACAGGGGAGACCTGCATTTCTTTCTGTAGAGGGCTTCATAAGGTGCCATGTGAATGGTGGCATGGAAGCTATTATTGTATGCAAACTCTATCAATGGCAAAATTCTCTCCCAATCATCTGTCTCTTGCAAGACACGTGCCCTTAGCATGTCTTCCAAAGCTGAATTGTTCGCTCAGTTTGCCCATCAGTCTGAGGGTGATAGGTAATATTGAATTTCAACTTGGTGCCCAAAGCATCTTGAAGGCCTTGCTAGAAATGAGAGGTGAAATGTGTATCTCTATCTGATACGATCATTTTTGGAACTCCTTGTATTCTTACTATTTCTGACACAAACAACCGAGCTAACTTCACCATAGGGTGGGTATTTTTCACTTGCAAAAAGTGAGCAATTTTTGTTAGGCAATCAACAACAACCCAAATAGAGGTGTTTCCTCTTAGAGGTTTTGGTAATTCGACTACAAAATCCATGGATATGTCTTCCCATTTCCATTCTGGGATTAGAAGTGGTTGTAATTCACCAGCGGATCTCTAGTGTTCTGCCTTTACCACTCTGCAGGCAATGCACTTATTAACATATTCTGC
Organism: Carya cathayensis; assembly: GCA_011037825.1. Taxonomy (NCBI): domain Eukaryota; kingdom Viridiplantae; phylum Streptophyta; class Magnoliopsida; order Fagales; family Juglandaceae; genus Carya; species Carya cathayensis. Next base: position 486,140 of record QGSO01000445.1, read on the forward strand.
CACATCCTTCTTCAAGCCTTCCCACCAAAAACTGTTGCTTTAGATCCTAATACATCCTTGTGCTTCCTGGGTGAGTCATGTATGGAGTCTAATGCGCTTAGGGCTGTAAAATGAACAGGCTACTCGATAGGCAGCTCGAGTTCGACTCGATTAAACTCGAAATCGACTCGAATCGAATATTAAATAGGTTGTTCGTAAACATAGAATTATGCTCGATTATTAAACGATACAAACTCGTATAAAACTCGACCGACTCGATTAATGTTCATGAACAAACTCGTATAAAGCTCGACTCGACTCGTGAGCTCGACTCGTATATATTTATACATATATAATATCCAAAAGTTAGATATATATATAAATATATATATATAGATACTATAGATATAATTTAGAATATTCATAATTATGTATATAGAGTCTTACTTATAACCCACTACATATACTATAGATAAATTTATATATTAACTTATAGTCTTATAAAACTACATATACTATATAAATTTATAATATTAAATTTATTAGCATCTATTAAGTTTATTATATTAACATATCATATTAGTACTTGTATTATAGTTTATACATATGGTGGTGTATTAATAATTTAATAAATATATAGTATTATAATTAATATATAACTAGTAGTATAGTTTGGTATAATATAACATTATATATTTAATGATATACTTATATACATATGGTGTTGTATTAATAATTAAATAAATATATAATATAATAAATTAATAACTTATTATATTATATAGTGTTCGTAACTTAGTATTAGAATCAATAATAATACAATTAACTTATATAATATATAAGAGGCTTTTGGATCCGTTGGATCTGTTTGGAGCCGTTAGATCTGTTTGGAGCCGTTAGATTTGGTTGAAGAATCGTAGCCGTTAAAGCTGCGGTGGTATAAAAGAGACTTTTTACAGCCTCAGTTCTAACCCTAGCCGCCCATCCTTTCACTCTGTCCTTCACGCTTCTGCAGACTGCCGTTTCACTTTTACGTTTCACTCACATCTCACTTTCTCTCAGTCCTCAAACTCATCGCGATTGGCGATTCCCTTCCCTGATACGATTCAATGAAGCCTTGAATCAAGGCTTCATTCTTGAAGGTTCTGTGTCTGGGACTGGGAGTCTGCGATTTGTCAAAACCCTCGCAGATGGAGGCGTCGGCCGGTTTTGTTGACTGCAATCTCAATCTCAGAGATGGTAGTCAGGCCTCGACAGAGGGGTCATTAAATGCTAGCATTTATGACTCCCAAGTCCCAACCAACTATATCTCTGATTTCGTTGTTCATATCTCTCTGGTTCGATGTTTGGTTTGTCTATTAGTCGATTGAGTAGGTTATTTTCATGTTTTGTATAGATTTCGTTGGGAAGTTTGGAGATGTGGTCCTTGACCCGTTTACTCGATTGGAAGTTTAGGGTTTTGCTTGATTTTATTGTTACTGTTCATGTTTCTAATTATTATAGTATTTTTTAACCTCTAGTTCTCTCATAACTATTTCACAATTGTAGTATTGTAGATCTGTGTTTGTTTTTTCATGTTTGTGCTTCTATTTGTAAACCCTATGCTGAAATGGTGTGACTCGTGACATCTTCACTGTCTCTGTGACATAAGTCTCTGTTTAATGACAGTTCATATATGATATCCATGTATTGTATAGATCTAATTATTTTTTTCATGTTTGTAAATTGTAATTGAAAACCCTAGATAGCCGAAATGGTGTGACATCTTGACTGTCTCTGTGACTCTATCTCTGGTTATGACTTCAAGCCTTACATCTGTCTTAATCTTGTTGTTGTTTGTACATTGCACTTGCACTATACTATCTGTTTTGAGAATTACTACTGTCATAGTGGAAAATCTCTCAAGTGTTGAGAGAAAAACCTTGTGAAGAAAGAAGTTACAAGGCTAACCGTGTCTTGCTTCTGAAAGTTGAAGCAAAACTTTCAGTCCACAACACTGTGAGTAATACTTATTCTTGCTTGATTTGGTTCTTAGTTTATGTCTGTTGCAAATATGAAAACATGCTTTCTTTAACATGTTTTTTTGTTTATGTGTTTATAATCTGTTCTGTAGGGTGTTTATAAACTGTTATGTTATGTGCTTATGTGTTTATGAAATGTTGTTCTGTGTTTATATGACTATTTACTATTATGTGTTTATAAATTGTTCTGTTATGTAACTTCTGTGTTTATGTGTTTAAGTTCTATTCTATTCTTGTTGATGTGTTTATGAAATGTGTTTTGTGTTTATCCAATATTTTCTATGTCTGTTGTTTTTGTTCTGTTATGTGTTTATCCAATATGTGTTGTATTGGTTGATTAATCTTATTCAACCTGTCCTCTGTTTATGTTCTTGCTTCAAGTATTTAAATATGCTTTCTTGAATCTGTTTTGTTCTGTTATGTGTTTATCCAATATGTTCTAATTTGGTTGATTAACCATATTCAACCTGTTCTCTGTTTATGTTCTTTCTTGAAGACTTAAAGTATGCTTTCTTGAATCTATTTGGTTGATTTTAAATTATTATTTATGGTTCTTACTTCAACTATTTAATTATGCTATTTTTTAACATGATTTGGTTGATTAATCATATTCAACCTGTTCTCTGTTTATGTTCTTGCTTCAAGCCTTTAAGTATGCTTGCTTGAATCTGTTTTAGTTGACCATAAATTATTATTGGTTGGTTCTTACTTCAAGTATTTAATTATGTTGTTTTTAACATGATTTGGTTGATTAATCTTATTCAACATGTCCTCTATTTATGTTCTTGCTTCAAGTATTAAATATGCTATCTTGAATCTGTTTTGTTCTGTTATGGGGTATTAATCATATTCAATCTTTAATTATGTCATCTTTAACATGTCTTGCTTGCTTAATCTTGTCTAATCTGTCTTGTGTTTATGTTCTTGCTTCAACTATGAAATGTGCTAGTGTTTATTATGTTTTGGTTGATAAATTTTATTCAATTTGATCTATGTTTATGTTGTTGAGGTGCCTTGCTTCTGGAGGCACATCGAGCCACTAAGGCAAGATTGTATACTAAAACTGTTCGAGTCAAATTAGTTTGACTTTAACATCTGTTTTAGTTGATATTAATCAACTATATCAGCCTTTCCTTCTGGAGGCACATTGAGCCATCAAGGCAAGGCTGTATAACAAAACTGTTGGAGTCATATTATTTTGACTTTAACATCTTTTAGTATCCTTGCTTCTGGAGGCACCTTGAGCCACCAAGACAAGGTTATTTTGATTTTTGGTCGATGTCTTTATGCTTATTGTATGTTTCTGGTTTTGTGTTTTCAAAATATTAGATCCTAGCAAATGGGTGATCCAGTGAATGAAGTTCATCCGGTAGAAGAGTATGAAAATGAAAACTCGATTGGGATTAGCTTAGTAGAACCCATATCTGATAATGATGGAGACACTGCAAATACTCAGGCCCCTAATACTGTGTCTACTGAGGGCCCTTCCATAGAGGTGCAAACAGTAGCCTATGAAAGAAAAAAAAGAAAGAGAACTTCTGATGTATGGAATGATTTTGTCGAGGTTGAAAGAGATGGGGTTAAACAGCCTCAATGTAAGTGGTGTAAAACTTTGTTTAAAGCTTCTCGATCAAGTTCTACAACTACACTACGTAGGCACTTAGTAACCTGTTTACCATACATGGGGTCTAAGAATAAACAAAAAGTCTTAGCAGTTGAGTCTAAGGAGGCAGATGGAAACTTCACTGTCTCGAACTTTACCTATGATCGTAGTAGGGTCCGAGAGCTTGCTGCTCATATGATACTTTACCATGAATATCCCTTCTCTTTAATGGAGCATGTGGTATTTAATAAATTCATGAGTGCAAACACTCCATATTGGGAAAAAATGTCACGGGCTGTTGCAAAGAAAGAATGCATGAGAACTTATGAGAATGAAAAGTCAAAGTTGAGGGGTTTGCTTAAACATGTGAATAAGGTTCATATCACAACTGACATGTGGACTTCCTGTCAAAAACTTTCATATATGGTAGTGACATGTCATTTTATAGATGCTGATTGGCATCTTCAGAGGCGTGTGTTGAACTTTTGTAATGTGCCACCTCCACATACTGGCCTTCTTATTGCTGATGCTTTAGAAAAGTGTTTCCAAACTTGGGGGATTGAGAATAAAATTAGTTCAATTACTGTTGACAATGCTAGTTCTAATGATGTTGCCATTCGGATCTTGAAAGATGATTTTAGGTTGAAGAAAACATTGAGTGTAGGTGGGAAACTATTTCATGTACGTTGTTGTGCGCATATAACAAATTTACTTGTACAATATGGACTGGGGGAGATTAGGGATATTGTTGATTGTGTAAGAGATGGTATAAAATATTTGGTAGCATCAGAGAATAGGCTAAAACAGTTTAGTGAAATTGCAAAACAGTTGCAATTGCCTTCAAAGAAACTGATTTTAGATGTGCCTACAAGATGGAACAGCACTTATTTAATGTTGGATGCTGCAATTCAGTTCAAAGAAGTTTTTCCTAGATATGGTGATAGAGATAGATGTTTTGAATGGGTTCCAACTGTTGAAGAGTGGGGGCAAGTTGAAAATGTTTGTCAACTACTAGCTATTTTCAATGAAGTCACCAATATTGTATCCGGAAGTGATTACCCAACAGCAAACTTGTTTCTTTCTGAAGTTTGGAGAATGAAAGACATCTTATCTAAGAAGGGTAGAGATGAGAATGAGTACATGAAATCAATGGTAAGGAAAATGAGTGCTAAGTTTGACAAATATTGGGGGGAGTGTAATCTATTGATGTCAATAGCTGCGGTGTTAGACCCTAGATTCAAAATGGTCCTGATCCAGTTTTGTTTTCCTTTAATTTATCAAGTGCCGGACGCTGAACAAAATATTGATCATGTCTCTCAAGTGTTGCATGAATTATATGATGAGTATGTTCATGAATACAATTCAACTCTTGAGGCACAAAGAGAGCAGGATAATGCTCGAATGAATGTATCTGAGTTCTTCCTCAAGTATTGGGACTGGGAGAAGCATGCAGAGTGGCCAGTCATTATTTAAATCTTTTGTTAGAAGTGTTGATACCGTGCAGCCTAGTAAATCAGAACTGGACAATTATTTAGAGGAGAGTATATATATCTGTGAAGAGGGTTCAGATGCAAGTTTTGATGCCTTGGATTGGTGGAAAACAAATAGTCTGAAATTTCAGACTTTGTCCAAATTGGCCCGAGATATATTAGCTACCCCAATTACCACAGTTAGCTCAGAATCAACATTCAGTGCAGGAGGCAGAGTCATTGATCCTCATCGAGCGTCATTGTCAACTGAAACTGTCCAGATGTTGTTATGTGGGTCTGATTGGATTAGAGCATTATATGGGCTTAAAAGATCATCAACAAATTCTGTAAGTGTCATATATTTATTTTAACTGCCTATTATTAGTTTATTATTTTATTATTTTATACTTACTTTTATTAATTTATTTACAACAATACTAACTACTGTTTTTTTCTTGTCAATAGAAGGATGTTCCATCAGAAACTCAGATTCTGTTGCCATAGCCATAGGCCCATACAGACTCAAATTCTGTTTTTTTGGCATCTTTAATCTATGGAACATTTGGGCAGTTCTCTAGTTTTATCTGGTCTGTTTTGGTTAATCTATACGATTTGCTATCTGATATTTGGACAGTTTACTTTGTAATATTATTTTGTCAGTTTGGCTGTTCAATCTGATATGAGTAATGACAGTTCAGGTAATTTCTAAGTTCTAAATCTTCACCATCCAGATTTCCTACATTTATTTAAATGGCAAATTAAATTTTGCATTGCAAACATCCCTTGACAATATTTTCAAGTTAAAAGTACTTGAGTAATTTTGCAAGGGAATAAATATTATATTAATGTTTTTTACATGTATTAGTGTGTGCAGGTTGTCCTGTGGTGATTTTGTTCAAGGTTGGGTCCGAAATTGTTTACTTCTGTCATGGTGAACTCAGATTTTGTATAAGTTTGGTAACTTCTAGTCATTGTGATTTTGTTGGTAACTAAGGTAATTTTGTTTAACAAAAATTAGTGAACTTTTGTATGCCTATTACTACTGCAGCCTGCTGCTTTATATATCTTCTGTCATGTTGATTTTGTTTTGGTAACTGCATGAGAACTTATTAGTGAATGCCTTTTGTTTCATGAGAACTTGTTTTGATAACTGCATGAGAAGATTGTGTGACTTGTGTCGTACTCTTTTGGTTGTTTTGGTAACTTGGTTCAATCTGTCTTGCTTGTTTGGCTGTTTTGGTTAGATCTTTGGCAACTGCTTGTGGTATTACAGTTCAGATGCGGTATATTTTGTTTACCTGCCTGCTAGTTGGGAGATTCTAATCTTCTTGTCTGACTTGTGCCATGCTGTTTTGGTAACTTGCTTCAACCTGTTTGAAATATTCTTTTGTTGTCGACTTGTCTGGCTGTTTTGGTTTTGTTTTTGATAGCTGCCTATCTGCCTGTAGACTGTAGTCTGCCAGTTTGCTAATTTTCATGCTACTACCTGCTTCAACTTGTTTTGGTAACCTGTTTAATTACTCAGATTTTGGTATTGGTGTACCGTGTACCTAATAAGTTTAGAGATATGCCATTTATTTTTCTTGCAAATTAAGTTTTGCATTCCTGTTAGAAATCCCTTGACAATATACTAAGTTAACAGTACTTGAGCAAGGGATTAAAAATCTGTTAACAAATGTTTTTGTGTATTACTGTATGCAGACAACAGGGCAATAATGTATATGGCTCTGACTTCAGGGCTGCATGCAAAACAGATTGAGGACTTCATTGATTTCAATTTTAGAGCCCATGTTTTGTTTTGAAATTTAATGTACTAAGTTTCATTTCTCAATGTTGTCAATTTACAGTTATTTTTCATTCACTAGTTGTATATTAGGAAGTAAATGTCTCAAAATAGTCTCTAGAAGGCTTCATGATGTAAATTTAAATTTAAGTTGCTATTTCTATTATTCTCCATCCAAAAAAAAAAATGTTAGTATTCTGATGTATTTATTTCAATTGTATATTTAAATTCTGCAAATATGATAATAGGTAAACGAGCCGAGCTCGAGCCGAGCTCGAGTTTTGGTTACATGTAAACGAGCCGAGCTCGAGCATCAGCTTCGGCTCGGCTAATAAACGAGCCGAGCTTGGGCTCGACTCGAGTTGTGAACGAGCCGAGTTCGCACAACCCAAACTCGCTCGAACTCGGCTCGTTTACAGCCCTAGATGCGCTTATCTTAATATCTTATCCCTGATCTCCAAATTAGCTAGAATCACCTTCTGGTCTTGGTAGTACAACAATCCATCATTCTTGAGGGTGAAACCATCTAATCCTCCCTTCCTTTCTACCTCCTGCCTGATTTTTGCCCATCTGGGATCCTTCATCTATCGCCTCCTCACTTCTTCCCATTCCATAGTTACAATTTCTTGTACTACGGTCAAGGATGCATCAGCAAGAAGATCCTTGATTAATAAACTTCTCATACTGTGAAGAAGGGACTCCACTTCCAAGGCGGGATCTGCAAGATTATCCTTTCTTGTCTTTCAACTTCACTCATCAGCCACTATGTTAGCCTTGCCAGGGTGATACTTGATCTCACACTGGTAGTCGCTAATGGTTTCCAACCACCTTCTTTGCCTCATATTTAATTTATGCTGACTAAATAAGTACTTAAGGCTCTTGTTATAGGTGTAGATTTCACATTTCACGCCATACAAGTAATGCCTCCAAATCTTTAAAATGAAAATTACGGCAGCTAGTTCCAAGTCGCGGGTGGGGTAATTCTGCTCATGGTTCTTTAGTTGCTTTTCTTGCATGAGCACACATCCAAGTCTTGCTTTGGACATGTCACTAAAAATCATGTAAGGCTTATGGGGTTTAGGTAGAGATAGCACTAGCACGGTTGTGAGTCTTTTCTTTAGTTCCATGAAACTCCGCTCATAATCTTTTGTCCAAAGATACTTAGCATTTTTCTTGGTTAGAGTAGTAAGGGGTCCTGATAGCTTGGAGAATCCTTCTAAGAATCGCCGGTAGTAGCCAGCTAATCCTAGAAAACTCTTAATCTTGTGAACATTAGTCGGACGCTTCCAATTAACCACAACCTCGATCTTGCTGGGATCAACTACCACTCCTTGGCTTGGCTTAAGATCACGTGCCCTAAAAATTTTACCTCCTTGAGCCAAATTCACATTTGCTAAATTTGGGGTACAACCTTTGTTCTTTTAGCCTTTCCAATGCCAAACGGAAATGCTATTTGTAATCTTCTTCACTCTTCGAGTATATCAATATGTTGTCGATAAATATAACAACAAAGTTATCCAAGTAGGGTCTGAATACTCTGTTCATCATATCCATGAATGCGGCGGGGGCATTGGTTAAACTAAAGGACATCACTAAGAATTCATAGTGACCGTATCTAGTTCAAAACGCCATTTTTGATATCTTTCTCCCTAATCTTGAGCTAATGGTAACCAGACCATAAGTTTATTTTTAAGAACACTAATACTCCTTGCAATTGATCCAACAAGTCATCCTTTTTTCAATTCCCTATAATCAATGCACATCCTCAACGACCCATCCTTCTTCTTAACAAACAGAACTGGTACACCCCAAGGTGATGAATTAGGTCAAATAAATATCTTTTTGAATAATTCTTCTATTTGCTCCTTAAGTTCCTTAAGTTCTAGCTCCATGACAAATTTTGTTTCTCTATCAGGGGGTAATCCTGGCAGATCGTCAATGAAAACCTTGGGGTATTCCTCAACTACAGGTATCCCCTAAATCTCCTTATTACCACCATAATCTTCTATCAAAAAAGGTAAGCTATGGCACCACTAGCAACGTACTTCCGTGCTTGCAAAGCTGAGATAAAAAAGGGGGTGGCTTTCACAGTCCCTCCTGTATGTCGGATTTGCCGAGCTATGGGTGATCCGAAGATAATCTCCTTTCTCTGGAAATCTATCCTAGCACAGTGTTTGGATAACCAATCCATACATAATATAATGTCGAACCCTAGTTGGTTGAAGACAATCCAGTTGACTTCCATTAGTCTGTCTTTCAGGGTTGATGGGCAGTTTTTCAACACGCAAGTATAGATGATCGTGCTTCCATCCTTAATATACACTATTATTTATTAACAAAACATAATAATTACTAAATTATTTCATAGTAACTATTTAATTAAATAGAGCATTATAACATGTTTTTCTAGAAAAGTTTGTAACGATTAGTGCCTCGTATAGGTTACAAGCTACGACGTGAGATTGTGGAAATAGCGCTAAGAGGTAATTAGTATGATCATATAATTGCATGTGTACTGTAAATTCTCTAATGGTATATGATAATATGATGTTTGTCTACACTACGCTACGAGCTAAGTCAAGGTTAGATTCCCTTCATGATCTTTGCTGAATTATGACATCATGCTTGTATGAATGGATTGTTGGTTGATGGAGTAAATAATTCTAAAATCATATGGAAGCTATGAGATGTTCATTAAGTCAAGTATTTCATGTAATAAAGTATCTAGGTTATGTATGCCATGCTCATGTAGTACCTAGATCATGGATGCCACGTTCATGTAGTGATTAAATCATATATGCTATGTAATGTCATTTAGATCAAGCATATTATGTAAAGTCCATATAGATCTCAGATCATGTATGCCATGGAATGTTTATGTTTAAATCATATTGTGCCATGTACCAGAATATGTCATGTTATGCCATGCCATGTGTAAGGATATGCCATGTTATGCTATGCCATTTACAAGTATAAGCCATGTTAGAAAAGTTCATGATATTAAATAATATCTCATGCATAAAGAAAGATGAGATATTTAAGAGTGACACAGACCTAAGCGTGTTCACCACAAGCTATGTTAAGACGGTACCACGGACCTAAGCGTGGTCCACCATATTTTAAGTGAAACGCGGACCTAAGCGTGTTTCACTTCAAGTTACGTTAAGGATGACACGGACCTAAGCGTGTTCATCACAAGTTATGTTAAGGATGACGCGGACCTAAGCATGTTCATCACAAGTTATGTTAAGGATGATGTGGACCTAAGCGTGTTTATCATAAGATATATTAAGGATGACGCGGACCTAAGCGTGTTCATCACAAGATATGTTAAGGGTGACACGGACCTAAGCGTGTTCACCACAAGTTATGTTATGCGGTGCCACGGACTCAAGCGTGGTTCACCTTATGTAAAGTGAAACATGGACTCAAGAATGTTTCACTCCATGTCATGACAAGTTATGGGGTGCCACGGACTCAAGCGTGGTTCACCATACAATAAGTGAAAGACAAGATAAATAAGTAAATTATGCATTTACGTTTATATATTCGCCATGATCATGTATGTTTCTGCTCATGTTGATGATGAATAGACATGCTATGAGAATCTGTGAATGATAAATGTTTGTTTGAAGAGTCTTTCAAAAATTAAGTCTTGTTGAGTTATATTTTACAGTATGATGTACTATTTACTCAGAACAAAGAAGAGAACAAACATCATTTGTGACATTTAAATATAGAAGAGAACAAAGAAACAAAGAAACAAACAAAAATGAGTCGAATACTCAGTAAATAGGACATCATACCATAAAATATAACTCAACAAGACTTTATTTTTGAAAAACTCTTCAAACAAACATCTATCATTCACAGATTCTCATAGCATGTCTATTCATCATCAACATGAGCAGAAACATACATGATCATGGCGAACATATAAACATAAATGCATAATTTACTTATTTATCTTGCCTTTCACGTATTATATGGTGAACCACGCTTGAGTCCGTGGCACCCCGTAACTTGTCATGACATGGAGTGAAACATGCTTGAGTCCATGTTTCACTTTACATAAGGTGAACCACACTTGAGTCCGTGGCACCGCATAACATAACTTGTGGTGAACACGCTTAGGAGGTCCGTGTCACCCTTAACAGATTGAGAGAATTGAAAAGTGAGGTTCACGGCTAGCTTTTATGCTTTATACTAGGGATAGCTTCTAGTGTCAGTTTGATAGAAATAGAAATAGAAAGCTATTGAGAGAGAGAGAGAGAGAGAGAAAATTTTAGAGTGAGGAACTGAAACTCACACAACTGAGGGGAAGAAAGGGTGTGTGCGATGGCAATGGCTTACCTGAGGGAGTCTGTGCGATGGTACAAGGCTGGCCGGCAATGTCTGTGCAGATCTGATGGTGCTCCGACGAGGTGGCTGTTCGTTGCTGGGTTGGCTAATATGAAGAGAAAGGCTCGATGGTGTTGTCTGCGATGAGGGGCTTGCTGTGAGCGTGGGTTTCTTTCACTGTGTAGAAGAGATTTCTTGTGTTTAATTCTGAGGGTGTTGTGTCTTTTTATAGATGAGGGGGAGGGAGATAAAGTTTGGAGTTGGGAGTTTGAATTCAACTAAACTTTGGAGAACTACTCCCACGTAGAAAGAGAAAAAAAACTGAAAGGATAAGAGTTTGAAGTGTTTGAATAAATAGTTTTCTGATTAAGCAAAACAAACAGAGAATAAAAAGGGATTTATAGTTATCAAGATGAATCCTATTCAAAACCAAGTTACTAACAATTTTCTTTTTAGCTGAATAATCCTCCTCTTTCTTCTCATCCATAAATAGCAAAAAAATAGATTACAAAGATAGGAAATTCAAAATCTGACTTCCTACCTTAAAGGGATTCAAATCTTGGATAAGATATGTTTCCCATACTTATCTGCCCAATCTAAATATTCAAATTACAAATCCTATACAGCTGTACAAATCTGTCTACACCCAAACTACATAGATAAACATAGGAATTAATTAGATAAACATTGGAATTAATTTAAATAAATATAATCCACTAATAATTACTACCTCAAAACATATCTAATAATAATAATAATAATAATAATAATAATAATAATAATAGTAATAAAAACACTGTGGGTCTGGGTGTTACAATTCCGGACTTTATTTCCCAAGTCATTTGGCTTGATAAACGTCTGTAATCTCCTTTATCAATGGAAGTACCGTTTCTTATCAAAAAAAAAAAAAAAGTCTTGGCTCATTCACATTCTAAAGTTCTAAGGGCCTTAACAAGACTATTAATGGGCTTGCTTCTCTAATCCTTTATGCTTAATAATTAATGACACTAAGTTCCATGGTCTAAATAAATCTAACTATCTCCAATGAGATAAATAAAATAAATAAAAAATATACTAATAATAATAATAATAATAATAATAATAATAAGTATTTAAATCCCAAAATCATAATCTTAATCTAATGGCGTTTAAAGATTAATGCTAATGGTTAATTAGGCGGGGTGTTACACTATGATGGACCAAGCTTAAGTCCATGGCTTGGACGTCCATCCATAAATCATATTAGTACCATGCATAGGAATGGTCATCTGATTAACTGTTCTGAGCTTATCTTACACTTGATCTTATGATATCTTACGTTTTTTATGCAATGTGAAATGTATAATACATACAAAACCATAATATGTGGATTGAAATATGATGAATGACATGCTTGAAAATATCATGGCATGCATGGTACCTAAACATTGGCTTTCAAAGAATTGGCTTTAATAATATATATATATATATATATAACTAATATTTACTCATCTTAATTTTATGGTCAACCTACTAATCTTGTAGTGTTGCTTCCTAAAATTTTTGACACAAAATCGATCACAGTGCTAGACTTGGTATCTTGGGTTTGGCTATTGCACTTATGGAAGTTTATGGTTTTTTCCAAATAACACACAAGAAGGGATATATTTATAGAGACTTTTGGGAGAGGGTGCCGATGAGTTCGAGTTCAAATTCGATTCGGTCGCGATCATTTAAGAAGAGAGTTTGAACTTAAAAATATGATCTAATAGCTCATTCAATGTAGAATTGGAAGTGACTGAGACTGTGTAGTGTAGGGAATTTCAATCAATGATGATTTTAAATTGAAATAAATTTCTCATTGCCCATCTTTAAATTCTAAAAGAAATCTAACTCGTTTAATAAATAATAAGTGGGATTTAACCTAGTTATTGAGCATAATTAAAACTTCTAATCAACCTCAATAATTTATAATTCATGGGCTTATCCAATATAGCCCATTAAATATAATTTAGGTGCAATAAACTTATCAATATTCTAACCTTAGAATTATTAGGCCGGGTCGTTACAAACTTTCCCTCCTTATAAAAATTCTATACTCAAAATTCACTAGACCTCAAATAACTTACATACTTATTCACCACATGCTTTACATATCTCTCTTTTAAATCATCAATCCTTTAATTGAACCTAATCTTCAAAAATTGCGATCGTCTCATGTTTTGGTCTGATGCGTCACTAATGCTTTAGGCATACATGTTAGCATGCTATGTGTCAACCATCATACACTCCAAATTCAATTCAAGACAAAACAAATATCAACCTTAACAATAGGATTGATTTAAAAGCCTAATGATAAATTCACCCAACAATTATCTTAACTCCACATGTAATAGTAACTAACGATCTCCTCATAAATAAAACTCTACACATGAAATAATAATAATAATAATAATAATAATAATAATAATAATAATAATAAAGTTCTCCATCTAAAATAATAACCTCAATAAATTGTAAACTAAGATTCTCCAAAGTTCGGATCCTAAATCTTAAAACTCGTACTTGGCGATCGAATCTTGTTACCTATTGAACATTAGATTACCACCAATCATCATGAAATACCATACACCATACATAAATCTATGCCATAACTTCAAAACCCACTCAATTCATTCATAATTTCTTCAAATAAAACTATACAAAATATAATATCATCTCCTCATGAATAAGATGCATCATCAAAGTTAAAATCAAAGGTTCCTAACCTCATATTTAGAAACTTCCTTACCTTATGCGCTAAAACCCTTTCGAGTAGTATGTTCACTTTGACATGCATGTATTTATACTTTTTCATTCATAATTTTCAGTAAAATAAAATAAAATAGTAACAGTTAAAAACACTCACTACAAAGCAGGGCAAGTCTTTGGGAGACTTCAGCCTAGGATAATTTTTTCTTCTTCTTTTCTGTTTTCAAACAAAAAAAAAAAATTTTTCTAAACATTCTTTCTTTGAAAATTTTTTCATCTTTTATTTTAGAAAAGTCTTCAAAATCTTGACATAGCTTTGATATCAACTATAACACCCCACTCCCCACGCCTAATAATAAAGTCGCTTTAAAAAATTCTTGAGAGCTGGAGGAGCCGGAGAGCCTACTACTAAACTTGACTTAAAAATATTTTCTTTTATTCTAAAGGAAGCGCCAAGTACAAAAACTCCTTATAATAAATAAAGTCTTTTTGTATTAAAATACTAAAATCATAATTGAAAGTGTGCGAAAGTATTTATTAAAAATTCTCAAAGTTCGTCTCATAAAAATCATAACTTCAAATCTCTATATATAATCTAAGTCATTGTTACGCCTCCCTAGAGTAATTCATGTCTTGCAGCTCTACTTTCATAAATGTTTTAACCCCGGAGTGATTTAAAAACATAAAAACAAACTAAAAATGAGTCAATGACTCAGTAATAAATCCATCATAAAGTAAACATACTTAACATAAGGTTTTCATAAAATATTTCATGTTGAGAATTAAAATCATGACTATTCATAAATATGCCGATAACATATATGACTTATCTTGGCTTATCTGACTTATCTTACTTATCATGCTAGCATACACACTTAACTTTGTGTGCAAAGTCGTGCACCAGCCCCACATCCCGCAACCGCAAGGGGGCCGCTAATAGTATTGTAGCATACTATGGCAACACAAAATCAATCACAGTGCTGGATTGGGTATCTTGGGTTCGGCCACTACACTTATGGAGGTTTATAGTTTTTTTTTCAAATAACACATAGAATGGAGATATTTATAGAGAGTTTGGGAAAGGGTGTCGATGAGTTCGAGTTGGACTCAGTCGTGATTATTCAAGAAGAGAGTTTGAATTTAAAAACATTATCTAGTAGTTCATTCAATGTAGGATTGGCAGTGACTGAGACTATGTAGAAGACTTCAATAGGTGATGATTTTAAATTAAAATAAATTTCTCATGGGCCCATCTTTAAATTTTAAAATGAGTCTAACTCGATCAATAAATAATAAATGTGATTTAACCTAGTTATTGAGCCTAATTAAAAACTCTTAATCAATCTCAATAATTTATAGTTCGTGAGCTTATCCAATATGGTCCATTAAATATAATTTAGGCCCAATAAAGTTATCAATATTCCAACCTTAGAATTATTTGGACGGGTCATTACAAAGCACTACCTTGTGAATAGGATTGGAAAAGGAATTACGAGATTCCTAATTAAAATCATGTTCGAGACTGATTCTCAATCAGATCAAACAACTAGTACCATTGACATTGATAAATTGGTATAGTTGCCCTGGTCGGGATTTTGAATTCAAATCGTTGGTTCAATGCAACCTTAACTACAACTGCATTACGCAAGCTCCACCAATACCTACCTGAGTCAAAAAAAAATACCAGCGACGATGACTTTATAAGGTTTATGGATTCGATCCACTAAACTCTCCGATGCCAGAGGAAGGTAGAAGAGTTCATATTTTCAAAGTTCGAGATACCAGAGCTTGGAGGTTCAACTTCTCTAATGTTATAATAAAGCTGTGGTGAACCTATTTCCCCCCAATAAGTCTTTGCAATGTAGTCATGTATATTAAAATATCCAAAATTCTTTCGGTGAGATGAAAATTATTAACATAACTTATGGCTTATATAATTGGATCATCCTCAAGTGATGATCATCTAGCCCATTTTAATGCATTAAATTATGAGTAATGATACTTATCATCATTTTTCTCGTCATCTCATGATGTGAAATTAAATAATTAGAACCAATCATCTAATGCCATATCATGTGATAATTAGAGGAATGGATGATGATGAATAAATTTATTCTTAAATTACAGGCTGCAAATTTTTTCTTTTTCTTTTTCTTTTTTTTTTCCCTTTTTGATTTATTCTTAGATTTATTATATGCTGTTAATGCAAGAAGAATTGAGTAATGAGATTCTGAACAAAGTTTCTTGGGTGCCATAGTTTAGCTGCCATGACTATTAAGATGCAGAAAATGAACAAAAGTTAAGAGCGTGGGGAATCTTCAGCTGGGAACAGTAATCAAGAAATAGCCCCATTCTAGGTCCGATGAGTGTTTGGGTAGAGCTTGGGCTAGGTGTTAAATAGCCCCATTCTAGCTTGAGCCCCTAGTGCTACTGTTTGAAGATATTCTCATTGTGAAGAGGACAAAGCTACAGCTCATTTATGGGAACGAGCTTTGTGTTTCAACTCGTTTAGAGAACTTCACCCAGTACAACTTGGCTCGATCTAACCCTTGGGGTGATTCACCTTCCCCAAAAGAACTAACTTTTCTTTTAGTATTTTTAAATAACTTTGTAATAAATTATTTTTAGTTTTAGGTCAATGTGATCATAGAAACACATCAATAAAGAAAGCTAGAATCAGGCGTTTTGGGAGACCAATCCAAGCGAGCGTGGCTTGGTGCTGTCATAGTTTTTTTATTTTAAAAAGAAAAACACACAGAGAAGAAGAAAAACCCCCCCAATTCCCATCACCACCAAATCCCATCTTTCTTTTCTTTAATTTATTTTTTCCGTTCCTTTTTCATGCTCTTGAATAAAGTAAATGATTCATCCACTGTCCGGAAGCTTGAGCACAAGATCGCAAAGCTTGCTCTAAGATCCAAGAAAAACCAAACTTGCCACCTGCACTCACGTTAGATCATCTTTTATCGGGATTCATCTTTTATTTTTTTAAATAATTTTATTCTCAAACCGGCATATAGAGTACACTTAATAAAATACTTGTATTGCAATGGAATGTTCATTCAATGGCGTGATCAAACCCTACTTGGGGCATGTTTATGATAAAAGAAAAGCTTCTAACAACACGGAAGCAAGACCATTGCATGATAACACCTTGCGCCAAACGGATGTTCTCTCTATCTCCAACCATAGGGGTATTCCATCTCTTGTGGCCCGCTGTCCAACCAGCCTGATTGCATGACGCCAAGCAACCAATCAAACAGAAGATCAGATACAAGGGAGAATTCCTCGAATACTTGAACTGCACGTAAATTAAGAAAAAAGACTAGCGTTTTTGTTTGATATTCTGATAGTTTTTTCTCTTTTTTTTTCTTTTTGTGAACCTTTTGGTTTTTCAAGTTATCCTTCCTAGTGGACTCAATCTGATTCTGGCTGTGTCTCTCACACATCCAAATTTCCTTTGCTTACAGATACGAGATAACTTGGAATCAACATACCTTAAACATTATACTTCAAGGTTGGAGTAGCCCACCAGATCAATTTCACTTGTAAGGTGCAAAAATGATTGATGAGTTGTGACCACCAAACCCAAATGAATTAGACAATGCCGCCTTGACGTCCAGTCTCTCTTTTTTTGGGCCCACCAGCACACTTGTGTTCTGAATTGATATGTTGGCAGCATTAGATAATTCAATGCTTGAAGTTAAATCATCATGGTTTAACTCAAAAAAATCGAACAAACAATGGCGTGGAATATCATGGTATTAAAACAAATTGACAAGGATGCGAAAGGACACACCACGCCTTCATCTGGATTTTCCAGGTTGACATTTGGATGTACCCACCCCGTCCGAATTGCCTATATGAAGAAACACAAAAACATGTCAAAAAGCACAGGACTGCAAAATGTTACGTTTGCTTTCAAGAACTGAAAGTATGCCTACACTTGGAATATGAAAAACAAGTCATATAGCTCCTTTCTTAATACTATGTGACACTTTACAAGAATAAATTTAGGAGAAATTAAACTTTGCAGCCCTGAACCACCCATATTGCAACATGTAACCTAAACTATGAAAAGCTGCAATGTGCACCTTATCTACCATTTGGTTTCGATATGCACTCAAAGTTATGACCTTGCCATTAACATTATGTCACGTGGACTGTTTACTACTAAGCATTTATGATACACAACATATGATATAATCCAGACATTGTGTGCATATTATGTATGAGTTTAAATGAGCTGAAATTAAATGGATTTAGTTTTGGAGAGTTTAGGCGATTCAATATTCAGATCAAAACTAGTTTTTAAACATGAACTAAGCAAGCTGCATTACCGCTTCTTATGACAACTTGGTTTATTTATAGTTTTACTCAGTATCTTCTTTCCTTTTTAACCTGAAGAGGACTCGGCAAAAAAAGAGACTATATTGACGTGCTTATCAGTTCAATTCTTTCCAAGGTTTTTCATTCAAAAGGGATAACAAGCAGATATGGAACATTCACAGATGCATTACAAATAACAAAATTCTGTTATTCACTTCGTCGGTAGGAGATTTTGGAACTCACATTCCCCTTCCAGAAGGCTGGACATGACACTACTTTTCAATTTTCAATTTTGGGCATAAAACAGGTGTCATCTCCCATTTTTCTTCAACAAATGACTAACCAATGGACATAACCTTTACATTTATTATTACAATGTGGCACTGTCAGATAACGTATTTTTATAGATTTGTCACACAATTATTTTTTTTTTAAGATTATACCATGTGGCCTAGTATCAATCATTTAGCGCAGGGGCATACCGAAGCCTAATGGGAGTTTAGGGTGAA
This sequence comes from Carya cathayensis, assembly GCA_011037825.1. Lineage (NCBI taxonomy): Eukaryota > Viridiplantae > Streptophyta > Magnoliopsida > Fagales > Juglandaceae > Carya > Carya cathayensis. The sequence continues at coordinate 504,904 of QGSO01000445.1, forward strand.
CATTGCAATTTTTTGTAGATACACATTGAAATGGAGGTAGTTCTACAGTTGCAATATGTAATTACCCCATAAAGTTACCAAGAATATAGTTTATGAATTAAAATCCCCACATTGAAGAGAAAAATTGTTTACCTGTACTGCTGCAACAGCTTCCACAGCACCAGCTGCTCCTAATAGGTGACCAGTCATAGATTTTGTAGAATTCACTTTCAACTGTAAAAGGAAGAGGTTATTAATTAAAACAACGGTAATCTTGTCAAGAATTGCAATATGGGAATATCAGAGCCCGGTCACATAAAGGTCAAACTCTATGCATCCAACTTACCTCAGTATTCTGGCCAAAACAATGAATAAGAGCATGGTATTCTTTCAAGTCTCCAGCTTGTGTGGAGGTAGCATGCGCATTTATGTAATTCACGTCTTCCCTAGACACCCCAGACTGAGCTAACGCCCTTTCTATGCAGAGGATAACACCAACCCCTGTTTTCGAGGGATACAAAGAAACATTAATTACAAATCTTAAAGGAAGAATACGAGGTAGAAAAGTGTTGATGAATTCGAGATTTGGCCATGGTTCCTTGCGTAACCAATCAAGAAGGTATTCTAATTCGATACGGAAATATCACTGTTAACTTGTGTGAGAGGGAAATGAAAATGCATGCTCAAAAGAAGTGTGTGCAGCATTTTTGGATGTGCTAAGCCAAAGATTTCATAAACATTTTGGATTTGAACTTTGCAAATGTTTTCAAAAAGCTAATAACAATTTCAGGAAGAACAAAGTCAAAATTAATGTTCCAATACTCGGATCTGAAATTTTTGTCATCTATACAGAGAATTAGATGATGATAAACATGAGCACATGTCGTGTATGAAAATCAGTATAAGGGTTGGATGTGAAAACTCCTACCGAAGGCAACAAGAGAAAGGTCAGCTGTGAATCTCTGTACAGAGAATGCCTCAAGTTCCAATATCACAGCTAATGAGAAAAATAATATATGACAGTATATATATAGAAATGTTTACAGAAGATACTTTCCCATCATCATCTAAGTACACTTAATCCAGTTTGGTCCAACATCTTGGCACCTTGGCTGTTTCAACCAACTTAGCTGACAACTAATACATTCTTATCTCTCTTAGTGATCTACGACAACCCCCAGAGCAGGAAGTTTATTTCGCTTTCTCCTTTTGGCTTTTGGACGGCCACCATCTTTGACAGTTCCCCCTAGCTTCCAAGTCAAGTTGTTTGCAACCATGTTAGTTTTGCCTACATATTTCTCACCAAGAGCACTTTCTTGGTACAGATGTCGTCTGGATAGTTCAACTAAGTGGATTTTGGAAATTATGAGATTAATTTTCAGGCTTTATCACCCTTTCTATGCAATATCCACTTGGAGATCAACACGGATACAAAACTGCAAATCAATTTTCCATATATTTTCACTCAAATCTACAGGATAGTTGAGAGTGAATGACGCTATAATAAAGAAGCAGCAGCTTAGGAGTGAATTATTATGGCACAAAGGAACTCAAGGAGAGTAGGTGAAGTATATGCCATGATGCATACTCACCAACGAAAAAATATGAAAGAAACGTGACATTTCAAAGGTTGAATTTTTAAGTACCAAAGAGAAGACACAATACCATCAGGTCGTGGCTCGGTCATGTGATAAGCATCACAAGTGAAGCTTCCACCCAAGAATTCTGCATAGATATTAGCACCTCTTCCCTGCAAATCAACTGATAAAATCATTTACCCAGATGAAACATCTTATCACAGGTAAATAAAAGGAAATGATTGAGCTTTATTATTCCCTAGCAAGCAAGAGCGTGTATAACTAAAAATTTCACTCCATGAAAAGTCAGAGGCGGTAGCAGTTGATGATAGCATGAAAAATCACATGATTCACTTTTGTAAGATGAAAAATAATGGATATACACATGAATAATTGATTTGATATAACTGGTAGAAACTTGAGGAATAGATTAAATGCAACTGAAAGGGGTCAAACCACATAATGGCCGATAATTTATAAGAAAATGATGTCCTTAGAAGGGCTCACTGCTAAAAGGGAACTGCCTACATACATTTTGGCCTTTTTGAGTCAGGGTGAGAATACCTTAGCATGCTCTAATTCTTCTAAGAGCAAAACTCCAGATCCTTCTCCCATAACAAATCCATCGCGATTCTGTTCAACAACAAAAGTAACATATCATGATAGGATTTCATGGTAAGTAATACAAGGGAAAAACGCCAAGGAAATACAAAAGACCAGGATTAAGGTCTTGAGTATCTTTCCGCAAACAACAATCACATAAATGGATAAAGAATAAAGCGTGATATGCTTGTTTGAGGAATTTGCTAGAAATTTATTCGGTAATGATACTAAGGGAGAGTTATGCATCTTTTCTTATTTTCATTTTCTCTATCTGCCAAACAATATTTTATATAAAAGACAAGGAAGCAAAAGGATTGTTGATAACATACAATATCCCAAGGGCGTGAAGCTTTTGCAGGATCACTATTCCTCTGGGAAAGTGCTCTGCATGCTACAAAACCTCCCAAGCCTGCACCAAGTGGAAAATATATTATGTATACTCCATGGTATCACAAGTTGGCACATTCTGAGCAAGTGTTGATGTGGGAAAGTAGAAAAGAGATACCAATAGGTATAACTGCCGCATCTGAGCCACCACAAAGCATCACATCCTGCAGTACAATTTCAGATAGCAACAAATGTTTGGATTCATTTTATAATTAGTTTTTCTTTTCAATGTTAGAGCTCATAAAAATCATTCTACCAAAAATAGCAATTTTCTATAGCAATTGAGATTCACACACTTCTGTGGAAAAGTGAGTCCTGAATGCAAGAAACTTACAGCTTCACCTCTAGTGATATGGTTTGCTGCATTCAATATACAAAAGTTGCTTGTGGCACAAGCGGTAGAGATAGAATAGTTTGGGCCCATCCATCCCTGCAATTTGTTGAGTAGATGAGCTGTTAAAAAGTCAAACCCAAAATTGTACCTTCATCAGGTTTTATCACTAATTTGAAAGAATATTAAGTTAACCAGATCCATTGCAAGCATGGCAGAACCCATATTTGTAGTCGCAAAAGGTACGCAGAAAGGGTTCATCTTCTTGTATGAAACCCTTAAAGCTTCAATTGCATCGTTAAAAACCTGTACAGAAGACAAGATGTTACTATCACTTAAAGTTTCCAGAATGCACGTCTTAATCAAATTGTATATGAGTCAATTGTATATTCTTGTTAGCTTAACATGTTCAACCCTGTTTATTCTAATGAGATATAGCAAACTGCTGAGGATTTGATGCTACCTTCATGCCACCCATTCCCGAGCCAATCAAAACTCCACATTTTCTTTTGTCTAAATTATTCATTACATCTTCTGTAATTCCACCATCTGCCAATGCTTTTTTGCCTGCAGTAAGCATGTAAAGCATGAATTTGTCCATCCTCTTGGAAAGTTTTGGTGCAACCCATCCATCAGTAGAAAAAGACTTGATCTCTCCAGCAATTCTCTGTAGAAAAAGAATACCATGAACAAGCAGCAGAGCAAGCAACAGAAGAAGAGAGACTTGAAATATGGTTTACCGTTGGAAATTGGGAACAATCAAAAGCCTCAATTTCACTTATGCCGCTGACACCCTCAAGCAAATTATTGTAGAAAACATCTGGATCATGACCAAGTGGGGTCACCAAACCCATCCCTGTCACAACTACTCGCCTTTGCTTTGTGAGAGGTCTCTTTTTTATAGCGACTTCCCTGGCAGGTTCCACAGCTACAGCCATGGCTTCCCCTAAAGTATTGATAAATTCAGTCGAGGTGGCATGTTTATATAGTTAGCACATCAGAATAACTTTATTTTCCACTTTATCACATAAGACTGACACATCAAAACAATGAAATCCAAACACCCAATTAAGAGAAGACTAAAACTATGAATACCATGAATACAGAATTGAGTTCATAGCCAAAGAGTAAATATGAACATTGGGGTTTGAAATGACCTGACTGCTGCGAGCCAGCAAAATTAATCTCACTGAACCAAGAAAGTAGGAAGGAAACAACAAAAAAGCATTTGTCAGATCTCTTCAATTAGGATTGGGGCTCACGTTACCCGTTTACAACCTCCACTGATTGCAAAATGGAAGGAGAGCTCAATGCCCGAAAAAAGGGAAAGGGGATCAAGAGTATCAAACTCCAAAGATCTTTTTCCGAAGCTCCCCCCACATGGTCAGTGAAGGTGTTCACAGCCAAGTAAATGCACATCCCGCATGATAGGCAATTAAAAAAGAAAACGATGCAATGATGAATACAGCAGAGCATCAAACAAAGAATCACCATCAATGGCAATTTGAGTTTCAACAGAACATCAGTTCAAGCCATCTCAATGATGCTCATCACTGTCACAATTCTCAAACGAGCAAGGTCCAAAATTATCAAATACTGTAATAATAAGGACTAGGGCACCAGATTCTTGTACCCAAGCCAGTCGCTAGAGAGCAAGAGAGCAGCATTACGCTTGAAATGGGAATTAAAGAGCCACAATGCTTTTGTGCTTTGAAAATCTACAACTTCCATTCCATCCATGTGTTCGGACAAGAAACCACCCGATTTTACTTTTCTTCAGATTACCAGACAAAGAAGCTAAGGGATATACAATCGCAACATGCAAATAGCCACCCTGTGCAACTAGAAACAACTCAAGTTTTGCTGATTCTTTTTTAATAAGATAAAATTTTATTAATACGAAAGAGAGCATAACCCCAGCATATAGGAAGTATACAAGAAATCCACCTAACTAGCAAAAGGAACAAGTGCTAGGAACTCATGAAAGATAGAAATAGATGAGGGTACAATTGTGGACCACAATCCAATAGCAATAAACAACTTTGCTGATTCTTTTTTAATAAGATAAAATTTTATTAATATGAAAGAGGGCATAACCCCAGCATATAGGAAGTATACAAGAAATCCACCTAACTAGCAAAAGGAACAGGTGCTAGGAACTCATGAAAGATAGAAATAGATGAGGGTACAATTGTGGACCACAATCCAATAGCAATAAACAACCCAAGTTGTGGTGATTTACCAGAAATATCACAAAATATATCCAGTCAACTGTTAAAAAGTGCAAATGAATGAATCTCGTTTGGTGCAATCAATTCTCACCAGAGAAAGAGGGAGGGAGGGAGGGAGAGGTCCCCCTCTTAGTAATATTGAAGAACTCACTTTCCAATAAGCCAGAAGCTCCATAAACTTAACTGGAGGTGACTGCCGGTCCAAGACAATAATTAATTTTAGACTGAATTATTAAAATTCCTCCCCTTGTATATTCTTTTCATGCCTCTCTATGCAACTAGAGGAAGTATGAATAAAACCAAATACCCGCACTATGTTAGGAAAACAAATAACACTAGATTAATCTTTAAGCCTCAAAAATATGGAAAAATCTGGATATTCAAAGCAAACCCAGTACAAATTATACACAAGAGCATGTACGAAATGTAACAAATCTTTAAAAAAATTATAGATTTCCAATGAATAAATACATAGAAAGTCATCCCACAATAAAAGAATCACCAGTCACCTATGACAACGCAAACTTAGCATAGTACCACAGGAAGAAGATTACCGAAACGGGGTGGTCGATTCAAACGCCTCTGTCTACGATTCAGAGGAACGTTATTGGATCCGAACAGAGAGGAAAAACCCGTAGAAGAAAGGCCCTTGGAGCTATAGTATTCGTGGCATGGCTCAAAAGCGAGGCAGGAGCTCATGAGGCCTTGAATGCTCGATCCACACAGGGAGGAAATCAGGCCCCTCTGGAATTCAGAGCTGCATTTGGACAAGACACTCGTCCTGCTACGAGCCCATTTGCTCTGTCTCTTGCTGGAACTGAACATGGAAGGGCACGTGGAGTGGTCTGCGCCGCATGTGACCGACATGCAAGCAGCGACCAGCCACGTGCAGAGCGGAGATGTCATAGACGAAGCGGCCATGCGAGAAGGAGAAGAAAACGAAGAAGACCCAGAAACTAAAATCGAAAACCCAGACGGAAAGTCACGAACTTGGATTCGATTATGTTAATCTAGGTGAAGAAGAGGATGAAGATGTTCTTGGATGGTGAAGATGAAAATGAGAGAGGCATAGAGATGAAAGTGTTAGCGCTGGTAAACAGAACGTGAGAAGGAAAAGAAAAGTTGCATTGGTGTTTTTGAGTGTTCGGATTGGGAAAGCTTGGAGACGCCAAGTTTTGGGCAATCCGAGTCGTCCTCAGGAGAGAATGCCAAGTGCTCTCTCTCTCTCTCTCTCTCACTCTCACACTAGCGTATTATCATGAGGGAGAAGCAAAGTTTTTAAATATTGTTTTGGTGAACACTTCAGTTAAATATTGAAACAAAATATTTCGATATTGATATATTTTATTATACTGTTTTAGAATTAATTATATATTATATATAAATTAACAATTAATAAAATAAATACATGTATATGTAAGTGTGTATCATGTATATGTGTATATATATAGAAAAATTGAATATTTATAAAATGAATATATGTTGAACAAAATCATAAACTTGAGTTAAGACACAAAAATAAAGAAAAAATAAAAGGATAGATAAATTATTAAAAATAATGGTAATTAAAAAAAAATAGAGAATGAGGGAACATGTTTAAAATTATAAAAAAAATTAAAACTAGATAAATATATTTATATTTTAGAATTAATTAAATACTATTTGGATTTAAAATTTACAAAAATGTCATCTAAGTATAAGAAAATTATAAAAAAGCACGAAACGGAATTGGGACCGAAATGGGATCGGAATGACCGGAATTTGAAGCAAAACGGAACGGGATGATAGAGTGTATCGGACACTATACCAGAACGGTAAATTCCGATCAGAACGAACGGAATTCAAAATCTTGGGAAAAAGTCCTTTTCTCTTTTTTTTTCTTTTTAAAAAAAAGGCTAACAAATTTAGAAAAGATCTACTATGAGAGTTTTTAGTTTTCAAACCTTTTATGATTACTTTTTACATACAGATATATATATCAACCTTTTTGTTAAATATTCTCAAAAACCCATTTAAATTCTTATTAATTCCAATCTTATCAATGAATATTTCATGGTTTTAAGCTATTTTTTATTTAAATAATTGATTAATAAAATCATTAATAAAACTATTTAAAATATGTCATATTAATTAATGTGATTAAAACTAATAATATCACTAAAAGTTTTTTTTTTTTTTTTTATCCTGTTTTGACCAATTTGGGTGCATTCCATAAATAAAACAGAAGTGCCTACATACATACAGGCACAGTCCATGCAAACAAACTTATAAAATAAAGTGATCTGATGCCATACTTTATATCTCCTATGTAGTAAAAAAATATTTTATAATTTGACTTACTATATATTTTTTTTTAAATGAACTTCTCACTAATAATAAAAGATCAATTACAGGTTTGCCTTCATAAAATAATCGTATATACGGAATAAAATATTTCTCTAAATAAAAATTTTTGAGTGTGAAATGTAGATCAGTCATGAGTTTTATTACTCATTATCCCATGAATCACACTTTTTTTAATTTATTCTTTTTAAATTAATTGAATTCTTCTACTCCTTATCTATACACCACACATTTGATAAGAGAAAAAGTTAAAAATTAATAAATTATGTATAGTGTATAATATAAAAATAATGAGTAGAATTTTTCTTCGGATCTTGGCTATAGCCACCAGCTAGTCCATGTGTCTTGTTGGGAGCAACCAAGGGGGCGGTGGGACTTGGGGAGAACTGTAACTTTTGTGTTGTGAGGTGGTATACCAAATACCAATCATGAGATCAAAGAGTATATGCTTAGATATTATTCAGCAAATTGAGGATTACTAGGGAAACCCTGCATACGGCCGTACATCGAGATTTTGGTAATTTGGTTTTTGATTACGAATCTAAGAATTCAAACCCTTGTTGATTCTTTATGCCGTTTGGGCGCCATGGCTGTGAGCCACTTCCTTCTTACCGTTTAATTTTATTTTATTTTATTTTTTGAGTTTGTATTGAGTTTGAAGAATTGAGAAATTACTTTTATGTTTTAATTTCCCTTTTTTATTTTTCTTCCAGTGATATGCAAGTGTTGTGCATCAAAATGAGATGACCTATGAGTCTATAACCTAGACAAAAAGTTGCATGCAAATCTATATATTACTACATCACTTAACGAGGATTAGAGATGTAGTGGTTATATTAACCAATGTTTTAAATACCGAACTGGATGGTGTACCGGTCAAGGTACTGGAATGAAATATTTCGATACCGGTACCGTTTCAAGATAGTCGATACATGAATAAATTATATATATAAATTATATTTCAAAATAATAGTCTATATATGAAGAAATTATACATGAAGACATATATGTATAAATTATAAATAGTCTGGTCTAAATTGGGAGTCAAAAAATGAGCTTACAGTATAAAGAAATGAAAAAAAAAATAGAGGCCGAAATACCGGCCGGTACGCAGGCCGGTACAAGCCAAAATATAGGCCGGTACGGCCAATATTTCTACGGGTACGAAACAGAGCCAATATCTGTACCGGACCAGTGGCCGGTATGGTAAAATTTTCAAAACCATAATATTAACGGCCTATAATTTAGTGTCGGAATAAAACCGAAAATCAAGTTAAAAGATAAAGTTAAAAAAAGATAAGATAAAAGACTCAGACTTTTAAAAGGAAAATGTTTCACAAGACAAATTGGAATCAATCACTCAAATGAAATAAACATCTATATAAGGCAAAGACTCTTCTCAAACTATGTACACAAGTTCTCTCCACAAAAACTCCATACACTTAGACTCACTACGACTTCTCAATGCCTAGATTAAATTCCTCTATTGTATTGTGAGATATGTGAGGCTATGAGAGATTGTAAAATCACCCATTATAGACAAACCGTAAGCATTATACCAAACCACATAAATCCATGTGTGTCTCTTTATTTACTTTTATTCACATATTTATTATTTATTTTATAGATGAACGCGAAAAACATCATATCGAAGCCCGAATCATCATTATGAGTCGAGGATGATTCTTTTTTTCCTTCCAATCTATTGTGCAAAATAATGCATTAACAGTTAGCGCCGTCTATGAGATCGACTAATCTTTTGCACCAAAATTGGGAGAAGGATGAATCCTCCGGCCATTGAACTCATCTCCAGTAGCCAGACAAGTTTTTCCTACTAAGTCAACTATTTCCTTGTTATTTTTTATTTCATTAATACTTTTTAAAAAAAAAAAAAAAAGAAGAAGAAGAATAGTGTGTGCACATGTGTTTGTAGGCCACATAATGTTAAAAAATAAAAAGGAAATAAGTAAACTTGAGTGCATGGCACGCAGCCATGCACAACGGATGTAATCATGTAAAGGGTGCACGGCAATGTGCACCTAATCATTTTATGTGCAGGCCATTCTCTGCCGCCACCGTGCATGGCATAGCCCAAGTATGGCCCCCTGGGCGAACTACCATGTAGAGCTGGCCGATGTCTTTCTGCCAGATCATCGCCACTGAGAGTCTAGAAGCTAGCGATAGAGTAACCAGTGCAACACTACCTGCTACGCATAGCCCACGGAGGCCACAACTTGACCTATTGGCACTTTCTGCCACCGATAAGATGGTTCCAGACCACAAAGGCTTCGCTCCATGCTCAGCCCTTGCTGCCATCACTGAAGCTTGCTGTAGGAGCTGCCCAACGTCAACACCACCCATGGCCATACCATGAACCTTTGGCATCCTCTATATTCCACCACGGTGGCTCTCGCCCACAAATCGAGTATGTCGTAAAGCTCCTCACAACCATCAACACAGCACTAGGTACATCTGCGACGTATGTAACATGCAGGGTCCAGCGCACCTGCATGGTCCCCTATGAGGATCACTATGCATGGCCCCCTGCGAGGATCATTGTGCATGGCCAGCGTGCTGCCCACCACCTCCATGTGTGGTGCCGCCTAGGTCTGACCAACCAGACAAAGCCGCCCATGGGAGCTTCTTGCCATTCCTTGCTACCGAAAGCCTAAAAATGAATGGAGTGGAGTAGCTAGAAGATAGTGAGCTAAGAGCGACTGCCACCTGACCAGTTGACATTTTCTGTCGCCAACAAAGACGTCCTCTACCGCAAAAGTCCCAACCGCACGAAGGATGACAGCTTGCCATATACCCCTCTAGCTTGTGGCCCAGCGTACCTGCACGGCCCCCTTCAAGAATCACCATGCATGGCCAACGTGCTGCCCGCCACCTCCATGTGTGGAGCTGCCCAGGTCTAGCCTCCCAGCTGACCAACCATAAGAACCACAGGCGAGGAACAATGCCAAAAGGCAGGGCATTCCCACAGTTCTCGCCACCCCCGTGGCAAGTAACAACCTCGCCTGAGGGAATGTGGCCCTTGGCAGTCAATGACACCCCTACTAAGCTCGCCACCCTTCTAGCAGACAAGAAGCATGCAACACCCCTAGCGGGCAACAACCTCACCGTAGTTTCTGTCGCCAGCGCATCGACACTTGATCACCGTAGAGCTCCTCGCCACCTCCACTACCTGCGACAACAGCCCTCCACCACTACAAGTCCCCTCCAGCTTTGAAGCTCGCCCAGACACCAAACCAAAGACAAAGACTGCTATCTTTAATGCCAGTGGTCTTTCACAAAGGCGACAAACAGTGTGCAAGTTCACTGCCCATGCCTATTGCTCCTTGCCACCCTTGTGTCGAGCAATGATCTCGCCCAAGCAGTTCATTGCCCATGTCGGGCAATTGATCATGGCTCCAAGGAAGCAAGTAGACGTGGGACATCCCTTCCATGACCGAGTGGAGCCGCAGCGGCAACACCACACCAAGTTGTGGCGACCAACGTTTGGGGGTGTGCAGTACCTTGCCAAGTCATGGCGACCATCATGAAGCTCCTGGTGGCAGACAACAAGCACACCACCTCCAGCGTGCAACGACCAACATGCATCAACAAGCCTCAACTATAGGCATCTTGTCACCCCCTTGGCCAACGACACCTCACCAGATCCACACAAGTGCAAATGATATCTCCCGGCTATAAGCTGCATACATGACAGGCAACACCTTTTGGCAAGCAATGAAAGCAATTTCATTACTTCCAAACTAGACCAACTCCCCTAAGCGAGCAACAAGACCAATGCTTCTCGACGAGCAAAAATTCAGCAATCTCAACCATGCAAGATTATTGCTACAAAAGCGCTCAAGGATTGACAATTTCTCCATGCAAAAATCATTCAGCAATGAACAATCCCAGTTGGGAAAAATGGAGAGCAGTAGCAAAATTGTTCAAGAATATACTTCGCTAGAAATTACCCTCGCGGTGTAGAACACCGCTTACAAAGCCTCTCTCAAGTATCTTAATTTGTCTTCATCAAAATAGATCATTTTGTATCGTAGGCATCCAAAACCTTCATCAATGCCAAAGTATGGCTAATCATTTGGTATCGCCCATGTGTCACCTAGCCTTCACCACACTCTAGCAAAACGACTCAGGTTTATAAATTCCAAACTTGTAATTTATATTGCACTAACCTATATAGTTTTTGGTGTAAACCTCTCAGGGCGGTCAAACTCAGTTTCCCGCCACAACAATACAGTCAAACATCCTCGTCGAGTCTCTAGACTCACGATGAACAACGACCCTCAAATACCAAAGACAAGTTAAGGACTCGCGGCTCAACCAAATGAGCATGGAGGTCAAAAGACCCCACGACTCCCATACTGAGCTATCAAAGACGAGTCAACCTAGACTCGCGGTGAACAACGGCCCTGCCAAAGTCGAGTCTTTAGACTCATAGTGAACAACAGCCCTTAAACCATCAAAGTCAAGTCCAAAGACTCACGGTGATGAAATGGGCGTGCAAGTCAACAGACTCCATGACCCACGTACAAAGCCTTCTTCAAAAAACAACAAGTGTTTACGCTCAAACTACAACCACCACCAGCGGGTTACCTTCGGGAAAGAGCCTCTTAGCTCCACAACTGCCTTGTGTAGGTATCCTTCAGGAATGAGTCGACGGGCACGGCAATCTCTTAAGATGGACCCAGGGAGTCGACGGACTTCTTGACCACTTAAGCGCGTGTTGCCGCAAACAAACTAAAACACCCACAACAAAACAAGAACACCAACAATAATTTACACCAAGGCACAGAAAATCCACTACTACCAACAATCGCAAAAAGGACCACGAAAATACATCAATCATGAAAATATGCACTTTTTGCCAATAATAAATGATCTCTTAGGAAAATATACACACAAATAAACAAACTCAAAGCAGAACTCTACGCTTACACCTAATGCGGTTGAGTATATCTCCTGCCAAAAGTAGAGCTCTATGCTCACACCTAATGCAGTCAAGTATATCTCTTGCCTATCTCCCCAAACTGAGCTCTTCACCGCTTGGCACAAAACAAACAAAAAACCAGGAAACAAACAGAAAATCAGGGACCAAACAGGAAACCAATGCCCAATTTTCAAAATTTATTCTACAAATTATTTACTTGAAAATTCTCAAGGCCTTCTTGACCAGCAAACTACTCTTAAGAGTCGCAAGCATCTGTAAAGTTCAAATTAATAACCTATAACTTAGCCTTGAAATAAAACCGAAAATCAAACTAAGAGATAAAGCCAAGAATAAATAGGACAAAAGACTCCGACTCTTAAAAGGAAAGGTTTCACAAGACAAGTTGGAATCAATCACTCAAAGGAAATAGACATCTATATAAGGTAGAGAATCTCCTCAAACTGGGTACACAAGTTCTCTCCATAAAAGCTCCCTACACCCATACTCACTACTTTTCTACGCCTAGATTATATTCCTCCATTGTATTGTGAAATATGTGAGACCGTGAGAGATTATAAAATCATCCATTATAATAGATTTCACCTCCAAACAACCTGTGGACGTAGGCATTATGTCAAACCATGTAAATCCTTGCGTCTCTTTTTATTTACTTTTACTCTCTTATTTATTATTTATTTCATGGATGAACACGATGAACATCGTATCGAAACCTGAATCATCATTGTGGGCTGAGGATGATTATTTCATTCCTTCCAGTCTATTGTACAAAATAAGGCATCAACAAAAGGTACTACCCGTACCTCCCAGGCATGCAACCTCACTCCCTATCCCCTACCCTCAAGGGAAGTTGTGAGAGAGAGAGAGAGAGAGAGAGAGAGAGAGAGATCTAGGGCCCAATAGGGCGACGACGAGAGAAAGAGAGTATGAGAAATTAGTGATGACAACATAGAGGGGAAACAAAGAGAGACTGTTGGAGAGAGTTTTTAAAACAAAACTTAAAATAAAACTACATTATTTTATTAAAAAATTATTTCTTAAATATATATATACATATATATATGGCTCGGGCAAGCTTGGTCCATCGACATCTATAGCTTGTGGGCATCCACTCGCAAGTCAGCCGTGTGTGGGTGGGTGCCCTTGGATCGGGGGAGACTGGCGTGCAAGATGCGAGAGTATGTCACCCAACCCTAATGCAGATCCATTGTAGTTTAGAAAAACAATCAAACAAAATCAATTTAAAATTTTAAAATAATTGATATAGAAAGCTTTCACATTAATAGTGTGTTAAGTGTGTAAAAAATAAAGCTTACTAATAATTTGTTTTTATGTTTTTGTCCTTTTTTATTAATACTTGTCCAAAAGCAAATTTATATCTTTTTTAAGGTAAAAATTGGAAATATAAATGAATTAGATTGGATTGTGTAGTATTTATTAAATATTTAATATTACTAAAAGCAATTATATATCTATGTCTCTCGTATTACTGCCCGAATAGAGAGATAGGAGTGCTACAACGTAGTGGCTAATGCAAACCTAGCCAAAATGGAAAAAGAAAAAGGAAATGAATAAGAACTCTTTGATATGTTTAGTTTTATTTTTTCTAAATATTTTTATAAACAATTTTCAACTTCAATTTAAATATCTTTAAATTAAAACTTCTTATTTAATTATTTAAATAAAATCCCAAAAATTAAATATTTGCCTAGATTTGTGTAAAAATATTTCAATTTTATAAACAAAATTCACATTCAATTTTCAAAACTTCTTATTTAAATATTTGCCTAGATTTATGTAAAACATTAAAAACACAAAAGCCCAAAAGATATTATATTTAAATTTCAAATTTCTAAATATTTTTCAAGTCCATGTACGATGTACCTACTTTAAGCTTGATATTGTACCAGCATAAGTAAGTCAGCCTACTTAATAGCTAACAATGCAATTAAGCTTCGTTTGATTACCGACTTCCCCCCCCCCCCCCCCCCCTCTCTAATATACACCTAAATTTTATACATAATTAAATAGATAAAGAAAATGACCCGCTAAAAAAAATTATAATTTTTAGATGTTATTTAAAAGTTTCTAAAATTTCAATATATCTAGAAATGTGTCTCTTCAATTTTTTTTATAGTCCCAAAATTTTATTTAATTTCTATATATTATTTATTTTTAAGGATGTGACCCTCCAAAATTAAAATCAAAACTAAGTTTAGCATAAATAATAAACTTATTAATATAGATCCTAAAGTTTTTTGATATACAATATTGGGCTTTTTAATATGGAATCTAAAGTGAAAATACAAGAAAAATGATTTAAGATCCATGATTTACTTGAAAATTAGTTGAAAAATTTTATCCTCTAGACTTCATTAAGCAAGAAATGAATTTATTTAAAATCTCAACTATAGCATTATATATTTAATGTGATATGAAAATATCTAGACTTTGCATGAAATCTGATAAAGTAGCTTACATACTAGAACAAAATATGACATTCTAAAAGATCCCTTGATAGTTTATATGAATAAAATAAATTCTAAGTATTTTATTTCTAATTATTTTATTACCAAAATAATAATGGATGAATATTATTTCATAAAAAATTATCGTTAGAATCTAAAACAAATATTAAGTTGTGTTTAGAATTTTATTTCTACATGTATGTAGCAAATTACTGAGATATAATTTTATATGTAGTTATGTTTTGATAATTTTTCAATCTCTTTTTAATTTATATAAGAGAAATGATGTTGGCGGTTTTGGAATATGCAAGTCTCGCCCACACCCTTTGAACAAAGTAGGTTAATCTAGGACACATGAAAAAATTCTTTTTTAATAGTGGACCTTACTTTTTTTTTTTCAAATGGAGTGTGTAGAGCTTACACGTCCCACAACTGCATCTAGGATTACTCTTTTATAAATATGCCGAACAATAAAAAAAAATTGGCCCCCCTCAATACAATTGTTGGTTATGCCAGTGAGCATGCGACTTTAATAAGGTGTTTCAAAATACAACTACACATTAAATGGAACCCTCATATTGTTAACCAAAAAGCAGTCATTTTCTCCACTAATTATTCGGTTTTGTGCACTATTGGTGGTTTGGAGGAACCGTCCCCTAACCCTAGCTGTTGTTTTCAACTTAAAGCATGGTGCAAAACTACACATTAAACAAACTCCAAGAGGGCATAACTACTAATGGTGGCTTCATATACATATTCCGAACCAACTACTCTTTTAGGTAGAGGCACTTTGAAATAGAGGAGTGATAAAGGTTTGCTTTCAATTGGTAGCTAAGAAGATGGTACAATGGAGAACAAAGGGAAAAAAACCTCGTATAACTCTCGTAAAACTTAAATTGATGAGAATAGATAGATTATTATATTTATAATATATCTTAACATCTATTGACTACGAAACATTTGTTAATTATATGTAACTTTCTTTTTAAAGAAATTGTGACTTTTTTATTATTGCACAAAGTATAAAGAGTATGGTACATTTTTGTAATTGTATTAAAAAAAAAAAAGCAAAAGATAAGTGGTTGATAATATGTGGATACGCCTATAATTTAGGTAGAAATGGTGAGAATTGCAAAAGCTTAAAAAAAATAATAAATAGAAAATTAAAAAAGCCTAAGCAAAAGAGCCCATCTACCTATGCTTCCAATGAGTCTAATTAGGTTTAACTAAAATGTGTAAGGATATTCCAATGGTCTGATGGCATATAAATCAGTTTAAAAATTCGGGTTTGAACCCTCACCCTCGTATAATAATAATAAAAAAAAAGTCTAACCAAAATGTAAAAACTTTTAAAAGAAATAAATCATACTTTTGAGATGTGATTAAAAAAAATAAATAAGTAAATCACTTATGGCTTAAAATTATAATATCTTGCGATCATTCTCAGTAGTATTGGTCTCTTATTTTTTTCGGATCTTTCATTTTTATATATATATATATATATATAAATTCCATCAAAATATATATATATATATATTCATTATATCATAAAGGATTATTGTAATGAATATTTTTATTATTAAAGTAGGAAACTTTTTTAAAAAACTAGTATTTTTTATTATTTTAATTTCAACCACCCTCTCAAACGAATTTTTTAATACTAAAATATTATTTATTATTTTATCATTACTTTTCATTTACTTTTTATTATTATTTATTATTATTAACTTCTAATCAATATTTATCAATATTTTTTTATTAATATTTATATAATATTTGATATCACATCACCACTCATAGTTCCAGTAATGAACAAAGTCAATTCTCAAGCATTTTCTTGGTGTGGTTGAAGATATTTAGGAAACTTAAATGCAACAAAAACACGAAGAAGAAAACAAAAAGGAGGAGAATCAAATTGGGTATTAAGTCAAAATTGGTGAGCAAAACTCCATCTTCTCAACCAAATTATTTTCAAATTGTCAGTATTCCATCCCATGCCAAAACTTGATAGGAATTTTGAAAAAGATATCAACGATAAGGACATTTAACTACCTTTTCTTTCTCCCACAGCGTAAGGTCTTTAAGTCTCCACCATCTTCAAAATATTGCCTTTTTTGTTTGCTTTTCTGACTAAATATTATAATAACATTTTATTAAACTTTCAATAAAATATCTCATCTCATTTTATTTAAACTGTATAATCAAATGAGATCATAATGTCTTGACAGAACCTAAGCAAAATCTTGAATCTTGTTAAAGGCCTAAAGCGAGAGTGGTGAAAAGGGAATTTAAAATTTGTAGGAGGATTGTGATGCTTATCTATATTTTTCTCAACCACCCTGTTAGACCTTAAACAAGAGTAATGATATTCACATGGGATGTTTTTTTGGGATTTGAAAGAAATATCCACAAATTCTTTTATTTTTTTATTTAAAAAAAATATCATTATTCATTCATTCATAAAAAGAAATTTATATACATGACCAAATTTATGTAAGGATATCTCCATATCAACCATTTGGAGATCTACCAGTTTACTATTAGATTGGTTTGGACTTCATTACTGTTAATACTCTCTGTAGACAAACGTCAAAGAGACAGCACTCTGTTTAAACACTCAACCTCACCCTTCATAGAAATAGAAGACTCAACCTCTATAGAGAAACTATCTAAGTGAAAAACTCATTTTTTATTTTTACTATACAATAAGGAAAATAATAATGAAAAGATGAATTACAGTTTGGACAAATTTATATACATGACGGCGCATGAAGGTAACAAGTTTGTCTATTTTAATCTACAAAAAGCCAAATATAAAAAGATCTGGTAGTGATGATTTTGGTGATCTGATGCTTGTGACGAGAAGAGCTAGCAGAAGGGATGGTGCGTGCAGACTACATGCAATTGTGAGCAGTATGTTAAGATTACGCGTGGTAATTTTTACAAAACCGCCACTATCCTCGTAACGATTTGCGACTAGGGAGTCATTTTGTCTTGTGCATGTCTCTCAAGAATTGCCAGAAAATTATAAATCTAACTTTTTCAATCTTAAAGGAAGAAAAATAAATTAAAAAATGAAGAAAAACGAGGGAGAAGGATGAGAGAATGAGGAGGAAATCGAGGCCTCTTCCTGTAGTGGAACTCGATGCGGAGGTTTGTTTATATTTTAATATTGTAATTTTTTATATTGTTTGTATTTTAGAAAAATTACATAAAAAAAAATTACAATGTCTGTATCGATGGCGACTATGATGGACCAGCACCACCCTTTCAAATAGACATTTTTATTAGAGCGGTGCTAGATCCACCTCACCTATAGCCGGTACCGAATATCAGCAGCATAATTTTTTTCTTCTTTTCTTAAAACATTCCTTTTGTATATATTTTTTAATAAAAAAAAAACGCAATATTATAATATAAACAAACACAAATCTTATCAAAAAAAAGAAAAAGAAAAAGAAAATCAATACAATTTGTGGGTATAAATGATTAAGTATTGTTAGAAAAACAGCTTAAGATGCATTGATGGGCCTAATGCTCGAATTGACTTCGACATTCCAACGACAAAAACAGGCATATATGAAGAGCATTGCTATCGATTGGCCCGTCTATTTTGGTTTGCGAGCTATCTTGTCAACCAACCTTCAGGGACTAATCGGGCTGAACACAATCGTCCGTGGTTGAGCCAAAATATCTCATAATAATAAATATTATTTGTTATTTACTTTTTTAAATAATTTTTATTTTTATTTTCATAATTCACATAAACTCATATGATAACAAAATTCTACATTCTACACTTCTATCCCCCATTCTCACTTATCCCATTAACAAAATAAATTGATATAAATCAAATTCAATGGACTACAAACTAATTTATCCAAAATTCACAGCTATAAAGTTTAAGAGAAATACTTGAGATCCCAAAAATGTAAAAATATTTAAGAATATTTTAAAAATACATTAAAAAAAAAGAAAAAGAAAATAAAATTTCTACACTTGAATTTGGATCCTGAGTCGGTGGCTGTAGAGCTACTCAAACTTTAATAACATATTCGGGAATTAGCAACCAAATCTTTACTACTCTGGTATTTGTAAAATATTATTGCCTGTATTTTTTAAATACATTAAAAATATAATAAATTATATATCAAAATAAAACTATAGTAAAAAAACAGAACATAATATTGTCAAAACGCATTAAAATTAATTTCCCATTCTATCAATAAAGAGAGAGCACAATGCATATCGTATATGCTGTACAAGGTAGAGAGAAAATAGTAAATACAAAATCTGATACTTTTTGATAATGAATTATATCATTTGTCGTGAAAAAAAAAATAATTAAAAAACAATACATAAAATAGTGTATCATTATCTATATATATATATATATATATATATATATATATATATGATGATACAGTGACACTTGAGCCAAAATTGTCTGCAATGGTACAGGGGCATCACAACTTTTAGCTACAGTATTTCCCCATATATGAAAGGGAAATACAGATCGATGGTGGCCACCGATTTCTTTTTTTATTTTTATTTTTTACTTAATTGTTAAATAAATATATTTTTTAATGAAATTCTAATTTTTTTTTATTTTTTAAAAATTTTTAATATATTAAAAAATTATTTGAAAAAAACACAAGAAAAAAAGATAAAAACTGAATTGCCTGTTCAGTGGACATTTAGTGGCCTGTGCATCGGTGAGAGTAGCAGCTCCCTATATGTAAGTCTCCATTAGCTTAGGTAATTATTTTTTTCATTATACTTCTCTCGTCCTAAAACTTTGTTCCTTCTATATGATAAAAGAAAATTTCTAAATGCAGCCACTGAAAATATAGTCACCGCTCACAAATGCCCATGTCATATAAACAAACAATTCGTGTTGCGTTTTGCAATTCCCAAACAATGCTAGGTCCATTATTTCTTTCAAAGTCATATTAGAAATAGTTATGTTAGCACATTAGTTACATTGTATTGGTTGTAATAAGTTCAGTTTAGTTTTACTCTATTTTTCTGATATAAATACTTTACATATATTTCATAACAGTTGTAAGAAAGTATTCACAGTTTCAATTCAAACTCGTGTTCAAGTTCTCTTTCTCATCTTCTACGTTTCTCTCATTCTCAACTTCTCTCTCAGAAACTTCCATGGCAGAATTCAAATTTTGTATTGGTATCAGAGAAATTTGATTGGTTGTTCTTGAATTCTCCATGGATTTAACAATGACCTCTTCTTCTCATTCTTCTCAAATCCATCACGAAGATTTGTCGAGCCCTTATTTTCTCCACCACGGTGAAAACTTGGTGTTGTGCTAGTGATAGACGGATTGAAAGGAGATAATTATCATTCTTGGGCAAGATCAATATCTAAAGCTCTCATTGCACAGAACAAGATGGGTTTTATCAATGGAAACCCTCAAGAAACCCTCAAATGAAGCAGATCTGATTTGTCAGGCATGTATTTGCTATAATGATATGGTAGTATCATGGATTATTAATTATTTTGCAAAGAACATTAATTCCAGCATTTTATACATTGATGTAGCGGCTGATATGTGGAGAGATCTAAAGTAGTGATTTTCGCAAGGAAATCGACTAAGAATTTTTCAACTAAGGAAAGCAATCAGCTTTCTAAAGCAAGAACATAAATCGGTTAGTGATTATTACGTAGAACTGAAGTCATATTGGGATGAATTAGCTAATTTCAAGAAAAATCCAACACTATATTCTAGTGAAACCCTAAATTTTTTTGAAAAGTCACAGAAAAGGAATATGCGATGTAGTTTTTGATGGGTTTGAGCAAGTCTTTTAATAGTTTGAGGAGTCATTGTTGTGTTGATGGCTAAATCTGGAAAACTTGGAAACTCCTCTTCCAAACAATCTAGCTTCTGCAAAGATCGACCTGTGTGCAATCATTGTGGATACACAAGGCATACCTCTAATAAATGCTACAAAATTCATGGTTTTCCACCAGGCTTCAAGTCTAAAAGAGCAACAACTCATTCAGCAAATCAAACATCTTCTTCCTCTGCAAGTTAAGAAAGAAATGAAGTTCCACAGTTGACATTTACTCAAGAGCAAATGTCAGTAACTTCTTGCAATTCTTAAACTTTCTGTTGCCACTCGCCACTCTGGAAATCAGATCATTTCTTCTCCAAAAGAATCAAACTCCACATCTCTTTCAACTAGTATTCTTCCAACTCCACAATCTTTACCTTGTGAGAATTTCTCAGGTAAATCCACATTTCAGCGTCTACAATTTCTTCAAACCATACACCTTGGATAATCGATACAGGAGCTACATATCACATGGTCAATTTTGGTCAATTCTTTTCTTCAATTACCTTTGCAATTAAATCTTCAGTAAAGTTACCAAATGGTAATTTTGTCGAAGTTACCCATATGGGGATAGTTTCTCTTTCTAAGAAATTGGCCTTACACTATGTTCTTTGTGTTTCATCTTTCTCATTTAATCTTATATCAGCTAGTAAGTTAACCCATGATTCATCTTGTTGTCTCATTTTCGTTTCTAATCTTTGTTTTCTTCAGGACCTATCTACATATACAACGATTGGAACAAGTGAGGAAAAAGCTGGTTTATATAATTTATTGCAACAATTTTTAGTTGGTTCTTCTATTGCTTCCTTTGTTCATCAAGATTTTGATTTGTGGTATTATAGACTAGGTCACATCTCTTATTCTAGATTGAAATTTCTCAATAAATTTGTATCAGATATTCAAATGTTAGATTCTACAACTTCCTTTCCTTGTACAATTTGTCCATTAGCTAAACAAAAATGGTTGCCTTTTACACCTAGTGATAATGTTTCTACATCTCCTTTTGCTCTCATCCATTGTGATATATAGGGTCCATTTTTTGTCTCTGCTCTTAATAGCTTTAATATTTCCTAACCATTGTAGATGACTACTCAAGATCTACTTGGATTTACCTAATGCAAAACAAATCTCAAACCAAGACTTAGTTGCAATCATTCTTTAATAAAGTGGAAACACAATTTCAAACACAGATCAAACAAATTAGATCAAACAATGGAGTTGAGTTTCATATGCCTGAATATTTCTCAATCAAGGGTGTAATCCATCAAAGAAGTTGTGTAGAAAAACCTCAACAAAATGGAACAGTTTAGAGAAAATGTCAACATCTTTTGAATGTTGTTCACTCCTTACATTTTCAAGCATGTCTACCATTGGAATTTTTGGGTGATTATATCCTAACTGCAACCCACTTGATTAATCTAACTCCAACTCCTTTGCTGTCAAACAAGTCACCTTATGAAATTCTGCATTCCACTCATCCTTCCTATACTCATCTTAGAGTGTTTAATTGCCTTTGTTTTGCATCTACCTTAACTAGAAATCGAACCAAATTTGATCCTAGAGCCAGAAAGTGCATTTTCATTGGGTATCCATTTGCTGTCAAAGGATACAAACTATTTGATCTTGAGACTCATACTACTTTCATCTCTCGAGATGTTGTTTTTCATGGAACAATTTTTCCTTTTTCTTCCTCTACTTCTCATCCTTCTCTTCCACAAGAATCTTCCTTTGTTCTACCAAAAACAGTCCCAGATATTGCTAAATCTCTTTTCTATAATTCCTCTTCTTCAACTACAAATCTTCCCTCTCCTCCTACCATTTCTCTTCCCATTCGACAATCAACAAGGCCACAAAAACAACCAAGTCATTTGCAAGACTACTATTATCAGTTGGCTGCTTCTCATCCATTACAATCTATTTTCTTGGCAGATATTCCCTCAAGTACAAAGTTTTCTATTTCTAATTTTCTTTCTTATCATAAACTCTCTCACTCTCACAAACACTCTGCCTTAAC
Organism: Carya cathayensis; assembly: GCA_011037825.1. NCBI lineage: Eukaryota > Viridiplantae > Streptophyta > Magnoliopsida > Fagales > Juglandaceae > Carya > Carya cathayensis. Next base: position 527,650 of record QGSO01000445.1, read on the forward strand.
TATTTCTTCACACACAGAACCTACATCTTTTTCCCAAGCCTCCTATATACCTTGGATGGCAAACAACAATGAATGCTAAAATTAAAGCTTTTGAAGACAATGAAACTTGGACAATTACTTCTTTACGTGTAGGAAAGAAATCTATAGGTTGTAAATGGGTTTACTGAATTAAATACAAGGCTGATGATAGTATAGAAAGATACGAAGTAAGGTTGGTTCCCAGAGGATATACTCAAGTTGAAGGTTTAGACTTTCAAGAAACTTTTTCCACAGTTGCTAAATTGACTATAGTGCGATGTTTGTTAGCTTTAGCAACTACTAAAAATTGGTATCTACATCAATTAGATGTAAATAATGTCTTTTTACATGGTGACCTCAATGAAAAAGTTTACATGGATATACCTCCTAGTTATGCACAAAAGGGGGACCATTGTTTGTAGACTTAAAAAGTCTCTTTATGGCCTATGACAAGCATCTAGACAGTGGTTTCAGAAATTATCTACTGCTATACTTGATTATGGGTTTCATCAAGCACACTCAGATCATTCTTTGTTTATCAAATCTGGTGCTTCTTCTTTTACTACTTTGTTAGCTTATGTTGATGACATAATCTTAGTAAGCAATGATCTTCAATCCATTATTGATTTGAAAACATTTATGGATAACAAATTCAAAATCAAGGATTTTGGGGTTTTGAAGTATTTCCTTGGTTTAGAGATGGCCAGATCATCCAAGGGCATCACTTTATGTCAAAGAAAGTATACCTTGGATATTTTGCAGGATTCAGGATTCTTAGCAGTCAAACTAGCAAAATTTCTTATGGAGCAAAATATCAAATTTTTTTCTACTGAAGGTGAGCTCTTGGTAGATCCTTCTAGTTATCGCAGGCTCATTGGTAGACTCATCTACCTTACCATATCTAGACTTGACCTTGCATAAGTTGTTCAAGTTCTTAGTCAATATATGGACAAGCCGAGACAACCTCACCTAGATGCTGTACATAGAGTGCTTAAGTATTTAAAAGGCGCACCTAGTCAAGGTATTTTCTTCTCTACCACTTCTAATCTTCACCTTAAAGCTTTTGTGACTCAAATTGGGCTGGTTGTGTAGATACTTGCAAGTTTGTGACATGTTTTTGTGTTTTTCTTGGGGAATCTTTGATTCTTGGAAATCAAAGAAACAACAAACTCTTTCAAAGTCCTCAGCTTAAGTAGAATATAGGGCCATGGCTTCTACAACATGTGAACTTTCTTGGTTACTTGCCTTATTAAGAGATTTTTAGCTTCGACACTCTCAGCCAGCACTTCTCTTTTGTGACAACAAAACTACTCTTCATATTGTAGCCAACCTAGTTTTCCATGAAAGAATCAAACATATTGAAATAGACTGCCATATAGTCGGGAAAAAATTACAGGCCAATGTGATCAAGACTCTTCATGTTGCTTCTCAAAATCAATTGAGTGATCTTTTCACTAAGGCTCTTGGTTCTGCTCAATTTCATTCTTTACTTGGCAAGATGAGTGTTTTGGATATACACACTTAATTTTGAGGGGCACCAGTAGAAATATCCATGTTGGCACATTAGTTACATTCTATTGGTTGTAAACTTTAGTTTACTCTATTTTTCTGTATAAATACTTTACATATATTTCATAATAGTTGTAAGAAAGTATTCACATTTTCAATACAAACACGTGTTCAAGTTCTCTTTCTCATATTTTGTGTTTCTCTCAGTCTCAACTTCTCTCCCAGAAACTTCCATGGAAAAATTCAGATTTTTTCAGATTTTGATATCATTTCTTTGGATGAGAAAGAACGACTTGAAACCGAAGCTAAAGTTGGTCAAAATGGGAAACTCCATGTTATTGTACGAAAATTAGTGTTTTTCTCTGTGACAACCTAGACTTAGCCAAATTCTCGCCTATTACTTTCATTACGTTTAGCTTTTAGCTCAATTGGAAATTTGGCCAAAGGATAAATGGAGTGAGCACTTAGAGAGGGACACAGGCCCGTCTCACCCCTAGTATTTTAGGCGCCCAAGCCCACTAAGCGGCCCAATGGACTAGTGGCATACGGCCACTAGGAGGTTTAGAGTTGAGAAACCCTAATTAGGGTTTTGGGTATGGAGTAATGCTAGTACAAGTTCCAAGTAGACAAGCAACCATATACAAGCTATTTGTAAAAAATTAGGTCCCACTAATAAATAATAGTTTTTTTTACACTTTTTTAAGGTAGGGTCCCCTTTTTTACAAGGGCTTGCATGAGGCTTATCTATTTAGGGCTTATACAAATCATTTCTCTTTGTTTACATATAACTGGTTTACATGTTGAGTCATGGCTACACAATTTGGTCCTCAAACACACACGGGTTCCATTATTTCATGAGCTTAACCCATGGGTCCTATGGTTTTTATTGGGTATTTGGTGTGATCATGGCCTATTTGTGTACATTACGGATTTCTTTGGACTTAAAAAGTCTAGGCCCCATTTGTTTACCTAAACCTAAACTATCTCATCTCATCATTACAACTTTTTTAAATTTCCATACAATATATAATAAACAATTCAACATTTTCAAATCTCAAAACAAAACTAATATTAAAAAATTATATTATAATAATATTTTATTCAACTTTCAACAAAATATCTCATTTAAACTGTGTAACCAAACGATGTAACTAAACTCTTAGCTTGCCCATATTTTTATATGGGTCAAGTAATTAACAAATTTTAATGAATGTCTTGAATCCAAAACAAGCCCAACTTGTACAATAAATCTTTATGGGCTTTTAAATCATTTATGACCCTATTATCCCATACAAAATGAGCCTGCTTGATCAATAAAAATATAATGGGCTTTAAACAACTAATTGGGCCCAATAAAATTTATAACCATCCAAAATAAATTGTTGGTCCATGTCTTATCCAATATTGTCCAATAACCTCATTTGGGTTTCATATAAATTCATGGCCTTAGACCCAATTCTATATTTTAAAATATGTAACTCTCAACAATGGATACCATTAAAAGCTTAAGAATAATTTCACCCTAAATACCTTAAAACTCCAAATAAAATATTAATACTAAATAAATAGCAAAATAAAACTCTCTGTAAGGTTCAAGTGTTACATGTCTTTCCTAACACTTAATTGTTTTAGGTCAATTGGTAGCTCAACGGTCTAACAAATGGTATCAGAGATAGAGGTCATGAGTTCGAGTCACTTGAGATTATCGTGAGGGAGGGTTTGTTGTGATGGGTCCACAATATCGCTCCCTGCGACTACTCTAAAAATAGGCTTGTGGGGTGTGATGTTGAACACCATAAAAGACATGAGTGCATTTTCCCTAACACCAATTGATTTCAGTTGGATAGACAACTCAACGCTCCAACAACATCTTATACAAAAAATATCTAATCTTACTTAAGGTGTGACTAAGACAAAGTATACCCAAATTTTTCTAGGCAATAACAAATCCTAATCATCATAGAAATGGGTTATTCCCTCCTAATAGTATGAGCACTGTGAGGCTTGGAAGCTTATTTGAGATATAGTAGTAGGTAAGACAGGTTGCGTCAGTATCATATATTTTGGAAAATGTAGAATTCAAATACAGTTTTCACACCATTTTTTTTTTCATTATGTGAATTCTTATTCTATAATTCAAACAATTAATGGATGGATAAAACTCATTTGACTTTTGTAGTGTGATAGGACAATGGATATTAAAGGTAGTGAGACTTTTGGGTTTGACCCAACATCAATGAGTCCATGACATTGTCAAGACTTGAAATTATGGCCATGGAAGCTAATCTTAAGAGTACTGGCATTGGTCGGCTAGCCAAATATCAATGTGTAGTCAAATTTTGGTTAACTTTGAGTAAAAGTGGTCTGTATTAGACTAGTCAAAATTCAAATACTTCACTTAGAGCTACAGTAAAGTCATTTCTTTATCTAAATTTGGCCAGCTACTTTTAGTCTCTAAACAATATTTTACTCTAAAAATATTATGTTGGATAATTAAGTTGAGGAAAAAAATAGTTAGGAAACGATACTTTTAAATAAAAATTAAATTCTTAATTAATATATGGAATGTATTTGCAAAATATAATTTTTTTATTAAAATACATAATATTATATTATTATTTTGACTCTAGCATGGATAGTCCAATGTAGACTAGTTTCTTCAATGGCTTTGACTTTAGCCAAAACCTCAATTGTTTTTCAAATTTTAGACTTGACAAGGCCTAGACCATTGTCAATGCTCTAAGTGAAATGCAAGTAACAATTTCGGAAATACTCTATACATAAAGAGATTACACAAAACCAATTTCATAAGTTAATGTGGCTTTGATGTGGTTTGTCAGTTTATAAAATTACTTTTATTATAAAGTAGATTTAACAGATTGAATGAAACCAAGTCAGTTTGTGAGATTATTTGATGTAATTTGTTTGTGGATATAGCATTACATATTAAACAAACTACGGGAAAAAAAACTGAAAATAGGAATTAGTGTGGAAATCAAAGCAAGTAATTATTTAGTCCAACCATATTTTGTTTGAGTTTATTTTGTTTATGTAATTCCATGCCTAAACAAGTGATTATCTAGAATGCTCAAAAGTATTGGAACCAGCTCACATTTGCTCCTCTACTCATGTATAAATTAAGAGTAATGCTATATGTACTTATAGTTTTACTTACACTTTTATTTACAATACTCATTTTGTTAGTTTTCTTTTAAAATTCAAATTTTGAATTTAAAATCTCATGATTTTCAACATATCAATAACTGAGATATAGAGAAGTAAATTTTTTGTAAATTTTTTTAAAGTGCATTTAGCATTTTTTATAAATTAATATTCTCAACTCAATCAAGACCTTGAAAGATGTACAAAATTACTTTGAGATTCTCTTAACATGGCTTCATTGTTAAAGAGAGGCCTGAAAAATATTTAGGAATTTTAGTTATTTGGAGAGTTTAGGATTTGAAACAGAGAACAACACTGTTCAAATGGTTTGTTGTGACTCACCTGAATTTCTAAAAGTGTAGAGGCTTTTCTTTACTAGGTTACTTTCATGTACATGTTCACACAGACTGGCTCAATGTAAGGCCATTGTCTTAAGCTCTAATTTTATCCAAGGTTCCCAAAAATAAAAGTGTGATGTTTTTTTTAATAAATTTTTGAAAAAAAAAAAGACCATTTCATTAAATAAAATTTTAAATAATTTTTTATTTTTCAATGTATGAGGCCTCTTAATACTAAATTTTAATATTTAATATAATAAATTATTTATATTTTCAAATAAATTTTTAAGATCTTGCTTAATTGAGGCACAAAATTTGCATTGAGACCTCATTTTAATTTGTTGTATTAAATATAAATTCAAAAAAAATTATTTAAATATTTTAATTAAAATATCATTTTATTGAAAATTTTGAAAATATGCCATATAATAATTTATATTTTATTGTATTATAATTACGAAAGACTCACTTAAATGTTGCCTCAAGCCTCAATTTATATTGAGTCGTCCCTACGTACACACACGCTACAACTTGGTCTTTTCTTTTTCAAAGTCTTATTACTCTCTCTCTCTCTCTCTCTCTCTCTCTCTCTCTCTCTGCGTGATAGACTTCAGCTTCTTGATGTCCACTTCTTCCACCGTTCCCAAGACTTCATCAATAGATCAAATAAGCGTATCCAGAAGAAAGCATGTGAAAACTATAGTCATGATCGACCATTGTCTCTCCCTTTCAAACTATAGCCATGTCAATTGTTGCTCCCCTCGTGTAGCATATTGTTTGGTCAATCTCGTTTCTATCACCACCTCTTCCTTCTCAAGTTTAGATAAGCTAATTGCTAAAAAGATCTTCTGACTTTTCCTCCATACATGCCTATCACCCTGATCCTGCATAGAGATGAAAACCTACAACACAAATTATAGGAAAATAATCCTATATCTACGAAGGAGAATACCTCTACTCAGAGTGCTTAAAGAGTAAGATCCTCACTCGTTATTGGCTATTATAATACGAAAAATAATAAACTTAATAAATATGTGTGCTATTATAATCAATGGGTTTTGGAACTTTCATTGAATCTAATTTTGAATCTGAAGCACGTGTTCTATTAAAGAACTCAACTTTTTGGTCAAGTAAATTTTTGACAGAACATCCTAAGCTCTAATACATACAACGTAAGGAAAAAAATACTGACTCATCTTGTGCATTACTATAGATGTAAGATGTAAGTTATTCAATGCATACCTGGTTCGATGTAACATTATTATGTTGGATTAAAGACATTATCTAGAACTAAGTACCATCCATTCTGTGAGCACGCCCACACAGACACACACACACAAACTCATCTTAGCCCTTTAGTCCTTCCATATCACCAAATCCATAAACCCATTCTAAGCCCCTCCAGTTCTTGAAACTACAAAATCCTTAAATCCATCATGATTCACGCTCAAATTACTACCTCCTAACTCAGCGCATATCTTCTTCTACATGATTGTCGTGTCCTCTACCGCAAGATGTCAATTTCTGCACACTTGACATAAGAAGTGCTCAAAGATTACATTCTCATTTTTCTTATTAAACTTATATTTTTTTTCATAATTATATGTGATGGTGGGGGAGCTTTGATTGCAGATATCAGGCATGTTTGGCAATGCTTGGAGTGGTCGAATTCATTATTCCAGAGGCCTTCAACAAATTTGATGCTAATTGTGGACCTAGGGCTGTCTGGTTCAAGGTTCTCTTTCAACTAGCCTACTACATGTGTAACATAAAATTTCCTGTATTGTGAGATGCCCCACCCATTTATTTCCAAAGAACGTAGGCATTGTGAATGTCCAACTCAAGGTATCACAATATGCAATGCAAGGAAATTGAATTTTCTCCTAGTTTTACGTGTAGTAAATTAAACAAAACTATATCTACTAACTAGAAAAATAATCCCTATTAAATTAATGGTGGTTGAAGGTAGCTATATGTTATAATTTCAGACCTATCACAAACAAATACTCAAAGAATCAAATTAACGTAATTGATTGTAATATGCAATTAATATTGAACAAGAGACAACCAAAATTTCAAGAAAATATATGATTAACGTGATCAGTTTAGTTTTCTATTTTAAACACTTTAGAAACCCAAAATCACAGTATATACTTATGCAATATCAAAATAAAAGTAAGAATAATAAAAGAAATGCGAAATCAACACAAGAAATTACGTGGTTCGACCCTAATGGTCTACATCCACAGCAGGAACAGTTTAGGAGTCTTTTATTATTAAAGAATGCATTAAAAAACTTGAGTTTACACTTACAACCTTTGATTACCTTACAAAATATGGATTGGCTTCCTCGTATTATCCTCTAACGAAATCACACAATAAAACACACTTGATCATCTCCTCAAGCTCCAATTTGATCTTGGTAAAATTAGGTTTGAAAAAACCCCTTAAGTTTCTCTCCCAGGATCATAGCTTCAAACTTTTGGTAAAGTGAAATGGTGCTTTGCTTTTCACGAAAGGTACAATTGCTTTTATATTCAAATCAAATATTTACAAGTTTTCCATTAATCAAATATTACAAAAGTACCATTACCATATTACAAAGAAAGTAAAAAGGGCAATGTCATATACATCACTTTTAAATTGACACATCTTCAACGCTATCAAACTTTCTTTTTTATGTTGTGCTAGTTACCATTTTCTTTTTAATGCTAGTGGTCAATTTACATATCATTAATTCTTTTAGACAATGTAGGAGTACTACTCATTGATAGGAAAACCTTGAATTGCTTTGGAAAGAATATCCCCATCAATCTTATTCTTGTGGTCATTGTTGAGGGATTTCTTGTGGTCGTGCAGAGTACTAAAAAATTACTAATGGCTTGGTATGTAGGATTTTGTTACTATTCTTGTCTTATCACAAGTATTATTGCCATTAATAACTACTACTTTTTATGCTTGTACTAGCAATATAAAAAAAAGGTATGGTCACTTATATATGTTAACCACAATTCATACCGTAATATTGAAATTCATAACTAGTATTTTGGAACCTTGAAGTACAAACAAAAATAATTCCCGTGTGCCCCCCTCCACGCCAAACAAAAGAGAGTGAAAATAATAAAAGCCAGCTGTCTGTTCAGGGGTCCTGCGCGTGCCATCTGCTATCCCATTTCTCAATGCATCCTTTTATTTTTTTTTAATAATATCCTGAAACATTTAAGTGGTAAAATTGGAATATTAATTCTAATGTGAAAGAGCTACATTAGAAATATTTTTAAGTGCAAAAACATCAGAATTTTGTCAATGAGTCAAGTACTAAAAATCAGTGCATAATTAAGTACTTAATTCACTTTTTGGTTAAACAATTCATTCACTTAAATAACTTAATCATGCAATTTTAGCACTTTATCACACCCCCCAACTAGCTTATTGCTAGACTCTAGCAAACAAAGCGAATGAATTCATACAAAGGTGAGATTACCAACTACAATTTTAGAAAATCCAAGAATCACATGCTATGAAGTAGACGTGTTGAGTTTAAGAACACTGGAGATAGATTAATCTAAATTTTGTATCAACTGAGAGATTTATACAATATTTAGTTAATCAACCAAGGGAATTGCATGTAACAAAACTTGCTTCTTCAAGTGCATGGGAATGAGGTTAGAATTCCAAGATCGACTACCAAGAGGCATTAACAGTTTCAATCACAACAGCTAATTTGAGAAAACCACATGGTCTTACTCTAATTCAAAACCATTGTAGTGGCGGCTTTCATGCTATTACACTTTGAAAGGCACCTATTTTTTTTTATTTAGTAAGGACCCCGGTAATAGGTAGCCTTTTCCACTACACAAATGTAAATCCTTTTTTTTTTTTTTTTTTGAGATTTCCTAGTGGGGGAATCGGGCCTATGAATCTGCGCCTACCCACACTTTCACAAGTCAGCCCTTACCACTAGTCTACCTAAAGGATTTTTTTTTTTGATACCTGGCTTATCCATTTTCTCATTTAATTCACTTTAGATTCTTCCTAAGCCATTAGGATATGGTTCATTAGAGTCTCAATCAACCGAAGTGTAAATCAACAAACAATGACTCAATGTAGTCTTTCTAGGCATTCCAGGCATGTGTTGTGTGTGTTTTAACAAAACTTTTAACATCTTTTCCTTGGTTTAACAACTAAATAAAATGGATAAGTCCCTCTTTTGACATATAATCATATTTTCACTACATTCCACATGTTCCATGACCTCAACAAATCATTTTTTAGATCACTTTCCAGCATGTAAAATTCAAGAATAGGGAACTTACTCTACTTTCAACTCATTACTAACACTCCCCAAAGTGGACCAAAATATGTCTAAGGCATGCAAATAGAAAAATAAATTCTCTTCCACCCCCAACTAGATTGTAGCATTGTCCCCAATGATGCAAGAGAAATGAAGGAATTTACACAAAGAGAGAAGTTAAGGGGCAAAACAACTAAAAGAAGAACCAAATAGCAAAAGAAAAAAAATGAAGGTAAAAGAAAGAGGAATTACCTGGGAAGCTTTGAAAAGAATGCAGCCAAAATAAAAATAAAAACTGAAGAACAAAAGAAAACAATGAAAAGAAATGGATAGATCAAGAACCATCAATTAGGATCAAGTAAATGTAGAGTAGATTCCTCAGGTGCAAAGTTAGAAATAAAATGCTTGAGCCTTTGACCATTAATCTTAAAAGCATTTCCATTTTGAGGATTGACAACCTCAATAGCACCATGAGGGAAAACTGTTTTAACCAAATAGGGGCCACTCCATCGGGATCTTAACTTTCCAGGGAACAAATGAAGTCGAGAATTATAGACTAAAACCTATTGACTAGGCTCAAATGATTTTCTTTGAATATGCTTATCATGGAAAGACTTCATGCGTTCCTTGGACAGTTTAGAATTATCATAAGCATCCCTCCTAAGTTCCTCTAATTCACAAAGATGTAATTTCCTCAAAGATCCAGCTTGATCAAGATCAAAATTAAAATTTTTGATGGCCCAAAATGCACGGTGTTCAAGCTCAACAGGGAGGTGACAAGCCTTACCATAGATTAACCGATAAGGAGACATACCCAAAACAGTTTTATATGCAGTCCTATATGCCCATAATGCATCGGTTAATTTCAAAGACCAATCCTTTCGGTTAGGACTCACAGTTTTTTCCAAAATGTCTTAATTTCCCTATTAGCAAGTTCAACTTGGCCATTCTTTGAGGGTGATATGGGGTAAAACTTTGTGGTGAATGCCATACTTATGCAAGAGGGCAGCAAAAGGCTTGTTGCAAAAATGGGTGCCGTTATCACTTATGATGGCCTTAGGCATGCCAAATCTAGCAAAAATATTTTCCTTCAAAAATTTAAGCACCACCTTATGGTCATTTGTTTTACATGGTATGGCTTCGACCCATTTTGAAACATAATCAATGGCCACTAAGATGTACAAATAACCAAAAGAAGAAGGAAATGGCCCCATAAAATCAATTCCCCAACAATCAAAAATCTCAATGACCAAAATGGGTTGTAAAGGCATCATGTTCCTTTTAGTGACAACACCTAATTTCTGACATGACTCACAAGTTTTGAGAAACTATATGCATCTTTAAACATATGAGGCCAATAAAAACACTTTGTAAAATTTTTGCAACTGTCTTATGTGCAGAAAAATGACCCCCACACGCCTCACTATGGCAAAAAGAAAGGACAGCTTGTATTTCTGGTCAAGCACGCATTTTCTAATGATTTGATCAGGACAGTATTTAAACAAATAAGGATCATCATAAAAGAACGATCTCACCTCATGCATGAATTTTCCGTATATCTTGAGCGCTCCAATGAGGTGGGGTTTGTCCTGTTACTAAGAAATTAACTATATCAGCAAACCAAGACAAATTTTCAACTAACATAAGATGTTCATCAGGAAAAGAATCAAGAACAAGTGTCGGTTGTTCAGTTTCAGCAACTGTGAGCCTAGACAAATGGTCAGCTACCACATTCTCTACTCCTTTCTTGTCCTTGATGATAATATTGAACTCCTGGAGTAAAAGTATCCATCTAATCAACCTTGGTTTTGCATCTTTCTTTGTCAATAAATACTTGAGAGCTGCATGGTCAGTAAAGATGACTATAGGAGAACCAAGAATATATGCACGAAACTTCTCTAAAGCAAATACCACAGCAAGTAATTCTTTTTCAGTAGTAGAATAATTTTTTTGAGCAAAATTTAAAATTTTACTTGCATAGCAAATGACATAAGGAAGTTTGTTCCTACGCTGTCCAAGAACAGCTCCTATAGCAAAATCACTTGTATCACACATGATTTCAAAAGAAAGTGACCGATCAGGAGGTTGAAGAATAGGAACAGTGGTTAGCAAAGTTTTAAGCCGACAAAAAGCTTCTTGACACTCGGGTCTCCAATCAAATTTTACATCATTCATCAATAGCTTACATAGAGGCTTAGAAGTAGAGCTAAAGTCTTTGATAAATCTCCTATAAAAACCCACATGCCCAAGAAAAGATCTAATGTCTTTTATTGACTTAGGTGTAGGAAGTTTAGAAATCAACTCAATTTTTGCTCCATCTACTTCAATTCCTCTAGATGAAACAATATGTCCCAGAACAATGCCCTGTTGTACCATGAAATGGTACTTCTCCCAATTAAGTAGCAATTGCTTCTCTTCACACCTGGCCAAAACAGCTTGTAAATTGGTTAAACAACTCTTAAATGAATCACCAAATACAGAAAAATCATCCGTAAACACTTCTAGGATGTTTTCAATCATGTCACTAAAAATGCTAAGCATGCATCTTTGAAAAGTTGCTGGTGCATTGCATAAACCAAAAGGCATTCTCCTAAAGGCAAAGGTACCAAAAGGACAAGTAAATGTGGTCTTTTCTTGATCCTCTGGTGCTATTTCTAATTGATAGTAACCGGAGAACCCATCCAAGAAACAATAAAAAGCATGTCCAGCAACTTTTTCTAACACTTGATCAAGAAAAGGCAAAGGAAAATGATCTTTCCTAGTGGCGGCATTCAACTTCCTATAATCAATAAACATGCGCCAACCAGTAGGAATTCTAGTAGGAATTGATTCATTTTGCTCATTTTTAACAATGGTAAGCCCAGATGTTTTTGGAACTACATGAATGGGACTTACCCACTTGCTATCCGAGATGGGGTAAATGATACCCACATCAAGTAATTTCAGCACCTCATCTTTAACCACTTCCTTCATTATGGGATTCAAACTTCTTTGCATTTCCCTAGAAGGCTTTGCATCACCTTCTAAATAAATCCTATGGGTACACTCCAAGGGACTTATACCTTTTATATCAGCCATTGTCCACCCAATAGACTTTTTATGCTTCTTAAGGACATCTAGCAATTTATCTTCTTGTTCACTAGTTAAGTGAGAAGAAATTACCACAGGGAAGGTGCTTTGTGGTCCTAAGAAAGCATACTTCAACTCCAATGGAAGAGGTTTGAAGTCCAAAGTTGGGGATTGCTCCTCCGAAGGCTTGAGGGTTGATGTCAATGGTGGAAGTTGCTCAAATTTTGGCCTCCATGGTGGTGTAACTTGCTGACCTATTGAGGAAACAAGAGATGAGTCATTAACATTATCAAATATTTTCAAATCTTCTTCAAATTCCTCTAAAGAATCAATAAGTTGAAAGTAATGTGCAGAATTTTCATCAATGAAATTTTCCAGCAAATTCACTTCATGAACTTCCTCAACTTCTTGCGGTTGCCTGCAAAGATTGAAAATATTTAGTTCCAAAGTCATATTTCCAAAACTCAACTTTAAAACTCCACTTCTACAATTTATGAGTGCATTAGAAGTAGCCAAGAAGGGTCTTCCTAAGATAATAGGTGCTTGGAAAGTAGAATGAGTAGTCAATTGCATGTCGAGTATGACAAAGTCTACCGGATAGTAGAATTTGTCTACTTGAACCAAAACATCTTCCACAACACCTCTAGGAATCTTAATAGACCTATCAGCCAACTGCAATGTGATAGAAGTAGATTTCAACTCACCCAATCCAAGCTGAACATAAACATTATAAGGCAATAAGTTCACACTTGAACCTAAGTCTAATAATGCTTGGCCTATTTTTGAGCTCCCTATCATGCAAGCTATGGTAGGGGATCCTGAGTCCTTGTATTTGGGAGAAGTGTTGGTTTGGATAATAGCACGAACCTGCTCAGTAAGAAAAGCTTTCTTTTGCACATTCAATTTTCTTTTTACGGTGCATAAAATCCTTTAAAAATTTAGCATAGGTAGGAATTTGTTGAATAACATTTAACAATGGTATATTAATCCTAACTTGCTTAAAAATTTCAAGAATTTTAGCGTGATGCTTATATTTGTGCAAAGGGGTTAACCTTTGAGGAAAAGGTGCAAGTGTAGTGCTTGGGACACTTTCAGATTCCAAAAGATCATGTGACTCATTTTCAGAAGGAGGTTTAGAAGTGTTACCATTCTTTTCTATCTCTTGAGCTGGAACGCCAATCACCTTACCACTTCTCAAGGTTGATATAGCCTTAACTTGCTTGACATTTTAATCTCCTGCCACACTTTGAAATTGCTGGTTGTGGCCTTGGGGATTAGGCTGAGATTGTGCAGGAAACCTCCCTTTCTCTTGAGCACTCATAGTTGTGGTCAATCTTGTGACTGACCCTCGAATGTCAGCAATGGCTTGTGAATTTTGACTGTTGATAGCAGTTTGGCTTTGCATGAATTGCTGAAAATTGGTGGGCAGCTGTTGGAAGTTGGTGGATAATTGCTGGAAATTGTCTTCAATGTTCTTTTTCTGAGCTGGGACCATGTGGTTGGCATATTGAGATGGTATTGAACCTCCTGGGGTAGTGTAGGGTGCAAATTGTGAAGGACCAGCTATGTTGGGTGTAGGTTAAGCAACTTGTTCACCCCTCCAACTGAAATTAGGGTGATTTCTACATCCCGAATTGTAAGTGTTGGAATAAGGACCTGAAAAAGATTTAGCAACCATATTAACAACATTAGATTGATCCAAAAGAACTTCTTTAAAGGCGGGAATGGTTGGGCAATCATTAGTTGAATGCCCTTGGTCCTCACAACTATTACAGTTCAAGGTAATCTGAGGTACAGCTTGTACTTCATTTACTTTCTTCAATTCTATGGTTTTTAATTTCTTAGAAATCATAGCCAACCTAGCATTCAAATCATCTACTTCCCTCAGATTATATTTCCCACCCCCTGAAATTGTCCTTGAACTTTCTGACCTATCATGAACATCAGATGTATCCCATGATTGTGCATTTTCAGCCAGATAATCAAAATATTCAAAAGCTTCCTCAGGTTCTTTGTTAAAAAACTCTGCATTACACATGGTCTCCACAAATTGTCTCATTTTTGGTTGCAAACCCTCATAAAAAAAATTAATGACCCTCCAATTCTCATATCCATGATGAGGACATGCATTTAAAAGGTCTTTGAATCGTTCCCAACAATGATAAAATGTTTCCACATCCTTTTGGCAAAAATTCATGATTTGTCTTTTCAAAGCATTGGTTCTATGCATGGGAAAAAATTTCTTTAAAAACTCAGTTTGCATTTCTTGCCAAGTCCCAATGGATCTTGGTCTTAAAGAATTCAACCATGTCTTAGCCTTGTCTTTTAAGGAAAATGGAAACAGTTTCAATCTTATGACCTTATCAGTGCATGTTCTATCTATGAATGTGGAACACACATCTTCAAACTCTTTGATATGCAAATAGGGGTTTTCATATTCCATACCATGAAAGTGTGGTAACAATGGAATCATCCCGGGTTTGAAATTAAAAGCATTTGCATTAATAGGTAAAATGATGCAAGAAGGTGTGCTAGTCCTAACATGCTGAAGATATTCTCTAAGTGTCCTGTTTTGATTCACCATTTCCCTATCATGATGCTCATTTTCAGCCATGTTACTATCAGTGTCAGATGATGATTCAAGAGAAGGTGATGCAGAGTTAAAAGATGTAAATGATTCTGTCCTAAACAGTCAAAATGTATGGTCTCTAGTCCAACCAGTCATACAAACAGGAGCAGAAAATCAAAGACAATGAAAAATAAACAGAGAGAAGGGAAAAAGATTAGATGTCACCTAGGCTGTGAAGAGGTTCACAGCTCCACAAATGTCCTCTCAGCAGTAGAGGAATGCTCTGATAAGCACCAGTTGTCTCCGGCAACGGCGCCAAAAACTTGACTCGGTCTTGAATATGCTTCCAAGTGTAGAAGTGTCAAGTTGTATCAAGGATAAGTCCAGGATCGTATTCCACAGGGACAAAGGGTTATCAAAGCGTATGTGAGATTTTTTTGGTAACGAATGTGTCGGCTATGAGAGATGAAAATAAAATAAAAATGAAATGTAAAAAGAAATTGAAGATGAACTAAGAAAAAAAGTAAGAATTTAATTCCTGCAAAAATTTAATCAAAAAAAGGAACTAGGAGTTTCTAATTAAAAAGGCAAACTAACAAGCACTTGGGTTGGGTTTGAGACTCTCTTTATTTCGAATTCTAGATAATTTTCTCGGTTAACAACCCAATCAAGGCATTGATAATCAGAAGATAAAAAGTTAAGCTCAAGTTTTTTTTTTTTTTTTTGCAATATTTTCCTAAGGGATTCTCTACTTTACTAGCCAAACACTCATTAACAAACAACTGAGAGAGGCCTTGATAATTTTCAAACTTTTGTTGTGCCTTACGTCAACAACAAAATAAGAGCAAGAGCCGCAATCTATTTTCAATTTAAATCCAACTAGTAACTTAGTGAAATCAACATTCAACAACAAAATATTGCAACAAACTAGAATCCAAAGTAAATTAAATCTCATTCTACAGCTCAAGTTTCAGAAATTAGTTACACATAATATTTTTAGCAATAAAAATTAATCTAAGTTGAGCCATTAAAAAAAAATCTGTGAAAAGAAAATAAAAAAAAAATGAATAAAATCCAGATCTCCTCGCCGGCTCAACGTCTGAACTACCGAGCACTAACCAAGAAAGAATGAGAAAAAAAATTCCAATAAAAACAAAGACGCCGGCCGAAAGATAAAATAAGCAAAGACGCCGAGCTGCGTCTGAAAACTCACACGGAAAGAAAAAAAAGTAATATCAAATATGCTAAACGAAAAAAATAAAACAGAAAGAAAATGCTGACCGAAAGAAAGTAATGAAAAACTCCTTCCGTCTGGAACGAAAAAACTTCAAAATGAAAAATAATAAAGTGCTGCTGACCTTCAGTTCTGGAACCTCAAAGTAAAAGCAATACAATAAATGAAAACCAGCCGATCTTGAGGTCTAGCGTCTGCAGCTCCAGCGTAAACGAAAAGAACAAAAAGAACAAGAAGAAAAACTAAAGCTGCCGCCCGGTTCTGTAAAAAAAATAAAACTAAGAGATAAAAAAACAAGTCCAGCCGCAATGTCTCTCTCTGCAAATCTACCCCAGCTAAAAGAAAAGAAATAAAATAAACATAAAGAAATGAGAGTGTCAGAGAGAGTTCCTCCGCCTCCCCTATGTCTACCACCAAACGAAAAAGTAACTCAAAAAAAAAAAAAAAAGCTCCCTTGTCCCTCCGGTCTGTAACCTCCAAGCTAAAAGACTAAAACTCAAAAAAAAAATAATTCCTGTGCGCCCCCCTCCACACCAAACGAAAGAGAGTGAAAATAATAAAAGCCAGCTGTCTGTTCAGGGGTCCTGCGCGTGCGCGTGCCGTCTGCTATCCCATTTCTCAATGCATCCTTTTATTTATTTTTTAATAATATCCTGAAACATTTAAGTGGTAAAATTGGAATATTAATTCTAATGTGAAAGAGCTACATTATAAATCTTTTTAAGTGCAAAAACATCAGAATTTTGTCAATGAGTCAAGTACTAAAAATCAATGCATAATTAAGTACTTAATTCACTTTTTGGTTAAACAATTCATTCACTTAAATAACTTAATCATGCAATTTTAACACTCTATCAGTCACTTATATATGTTAACCACAATTCATACCGTAATATTGAAATTCATAACTAGTATTTTGGAACCTTGAAGTACAAACAAAATATAGTGAAAATTTTGATTTGCTTTTTGAAGGATCCATAGAAGTAGCATCAAAAGCTTCACCAAAATGCTGCATATAGATTTTCTATATCATGATTATAGGACAAAAGTAATGTAAGCTTGTTATGTTCTTTTATTGGTAGGATTTGGAGGACAAGCTTCACCCTTTGATCCTTGAGGCTTGCAAAGGATCCTGACCAGGCTGCAATTCTAAGGCAATACTTGTGCTCTCATATGAAAATGAGAGTTTAGCTTGCAAAGTTAGAAATAATAGGGCATGGATTGACTGTCCTTAAAATATTCACTCACTAAAAGAGTTACTGTAGCATTTTGCCCATACATCTATCAAAAGAAGGAGCTACTGTATTCAGTTACTGATTGTATACTGATTTCCCTTTACTGATAAAAAAAATTTGTGATTGCACACTGTTATGAATTCTCTCAAATCTTTTTTATTTTGGGTTAGGAAATTCAAAAGTTGGATCTTAAAATATATCTACTTTTAAAAAGATTTTTTTGTCCTTAAGCTATTTTGCAAAATATCATATAATATTAATTAATTCACTACAACATTTTTGTCTTTTTGTGTTGGTTTTTATTGCAGCTAATACCACAAAGGTCGCCGTTAATAATAATTAGTGTCCACTGTGTTTCACTACTACATGGTCGGTAGTCCTTCGTCTCAAAAGAGTTTATATAGCGCACACATGAAGCATTGCAAAAGTTAATTTATTCGGGTCCATTTTGATCGCCCCAAACTAGCTTCTAGCATAGATGCAAAAAGTAATTTTCCATCTGAATATTGCTTCATTAACGTCCACTTTCCTAACTGGAAAAGATTTATTTGCGTCGTAAATAAGTATTTATAGCGTCGCACCCTCTTTGTCGCCAGTGTGCAGATGTATCCTCATGCCATTTGCGTCCCATTCTATAGACGGAAATGAATATTTACGTCAATAGATTTTACTGCGATATTTATTTTTTCCCAACCCAATTTTCCTGCTGTGAATGTTCGTGTACTCAAGAAATTTTAGTCTCAAATATCAATACAATCAAAGCAAATAAACAACATTCTTGGTTGCAAATACCAAAGAAATTCACAGGTAAAACAAACATATGGATCTCAAATACCAAATTACCCATGACATTCTCAATTGTATTTTTCCGTCACGAATAATTTTGCATTCATCTAATATTTGTCACAAATGTCAATAAATTGGCCGCAAAAGAGAACTATAGAGTCGCAAATGTCAATTTATTTTTTGCGTCGATAATGATTGTATTGCTACTACATTTATCCGTTGTGAAATGTTTTACATTCATATCATTATGGTCACAAATGATTGAGTTTATCGCAGCAAATAGCTAGCTTCTTGGTTGCAAATAGGAGGTAAATTCGCAGAAAATTGTGTTATAGTGGTCGCAATTTGTAATAGATTTTTACGTCCATAATGAGTTTATTGCAACTGGTCTTTTCTGCTGTGAATTGTTTTGCATTCATCTAATTCTAGTCACAAATGAAAACATATTCGCTGCAAATGTATTTTTTCCATGTTGCAAATGTATTTTTTCTGATCACAATTGTCGGTAGTTTTGCAGGATAAAAGTAGTAGTTGCTCGCCAATAGTTTTTAATTTGCAGCAAAAGTGAATAATAAGTCACAACTGAATTAATCAAGGGTCACAAATATTATTATTGCTGACCCCAAGTTTTTGCAAAACCCATCCAAACCCCAATGTGTTGATGCTCTAGATCAGTAACAGTACATATAGAATTTTACCTAAACTAAAGTAAAATGTCACCTCAAATTGATCATGATCATCAATATCAATTTGTGTAAGACAAACAGTCTAATATTTTCCCACTTAAATATACCTAAATAATAGTATGCAATATAAATTTCTAGGTTAGAATTAGGTGATGAGCCATGGCCTAAATATAAATAAGCCTTATCTAGGTCGAAAACCAAATCATACATAAACCTGCAAATGGTAGAAATAGATAGCTAGCTACTTAAAGCTACAACTTAAAACATGATTAACATGTTTTCCAACCTATTCATGGTCTCAAACAGAAATACACATCTTCCAACTAATTACAATAGTATCATTTATATTCCAATCAGTTCATATGCACTGAAAGCTATCATAGTTTTGGTGTACCATAGATTTGATCCGTCTTCATCCACTACCAGTGATTTACCAATCACTCTATTACATATAATAGCAGCAAGGAAACAACATATATACCTAAATTAGCAACTTCTTACTGTGCAGTCACATATGAGGCAATAATTTTTGGACATTTAATACAAAGCAACTATAATTATCAGATATATTCAAATAGTGTACCCTAGCAGACAACATTTGAGTCCTTTCAATCATGGAACCATCAGTATCCCTTCCTCCCAGAACCATAAGTGCTCCCATCTTCGTACTAGTTTCACTAATCACCCATCAGCCCCATCTTGTCCAACAGTTTTTCTTGCATCCAAATTTAATATCAGCCCATTGGTTAAATATTTCAAGTAATATAAATTTTCCACAAACTACATCCTTCAGATTACATTGCTTTTTAACTAAACATGTACCTGAGGTGAACATATTTTAATGTGGGGAACCTAAACCATCACAGGTGAGTTTACCCTGCTCATACCACTTAGAAAGAATTGGTTAACCGTGCTATTAAGTCCCCCCAAACTGCTTCCTCAGTCCATTCAGAACTACCCATTCTGATCATAAGTGTATGTAGTAACTAAAATTACTTCATAACTAACATTATTATAAAGATCAACTTACCCCATAGTTCAAATGGATTATATAACAGAAATTACCCTTTCAAATGAAACAGCCATTTAAATGCTACTAATTTAATGCAACTTGAACTCAGTACCAAACTAGATGCTAGTAGTTTTCGATAAATACCTGTTTGAAAGGGTTGTCGCCCCCACATGTATCGGCGATGTCGCACGTATCAAACTTCACTACCATCAACTTATCAACCCAAATCCCAACCTGTCTATATAGACAGGTTGGGATTTCGTTACTACCCATAAAGTTCAAATTAAAAGCAGTACTTGTAAAACCCCATCTTTGTTGCCCAAACAAAAATACATCCACCTCTTTTTTGTACACCCATCCATGATAACTCCAGAAAGCCACTCACAAAATATCTCAATGTTGTCGGCCAATGTCCATATATGTACATTACCATATCCTGTTGCCACTCAAAATAGTCCAAAAGTCCCAAAAAACCTGCCTCAAGACTATCTTACACAGCCCCCCAGAGTCTACCTCGGAGACTCCCCCTGTGATTGTTGTTGTGATTGAGTGTATGTCATAAATTTATCAAATTCCGCTCGCTTTAGTAAAATCTCCTGAACATTTGCCTTCAATCCCTCAAACTGCGCCTTCCAATACTGTGCATCCTCACTCAATACACCTCCATTGTCACTAGTTTGGGTTATTCCATGTATTACAGGCATTACCTTCTCCCCTAAACCCCTCTCATATCCTGATCTCCTTCCTAGGACCTCCCTAAACACTGTAGATGCTGCCTCTTTAGTGTGCTTTTCCGACTACATTTCATTTAGCTTTTCCACCATTTTTTCCTTTCAACATGAAAATGCTTCAGTTTTAAATATTTGTCTTGCTACGTGTAACAAGTAATGCCATATAACCATATTGTAGGTATAAATAATTTTCAACAGTTTTAAATATGAAGTTTTACAAAACAAATATACATGTTATGTTAATTACAACAGAAATATGAAGTTTTAAATAATATTACTGGATACTCACATACAGCTCTTCACTCATGTTGGTTACAAACCCGTTCTTCTTCTTTGACCATCGTGTCTCTTTAAAAAATTCCACCAAATTATTAACACTCTCACGCTAAAACATACAATTAAAATTAAGGAATATGTTCAACCTAAAGTTCCCATAACCATATTGTAAGTATAACTTCTGATTACAATTCAATTTAATTAGAATCATACATGAAGTAACATAATAATTACCTGCTCTTCGAGTATTCGAACAAAGGATTTCCTGCCAGCAGTATGGTTGGGGAGCTGTTTGCCTCTATTAGCTTTGTTTTGTAGCGACAAGGCCTACTTCAGGAAGTAAATTATCAGCAATGAGCCTTTTTGAACAGCTATATAGGAATGTTTCATAAGTTGCAATGAAAGTTAATGGAATATTTATAAACGCTCGGAAGATTAATTTCAAAGAGCCTTGCAGAGTTATTAATGTTTATACCTTGAACTCTTTGCTACCTCAGCGCATGCACAATTTCCTTCACACCGCATGATCTACCAAATCGGTTCCTCTTGCTAGAGCAACTTTCATACTCCCATACCCAAGGTAGATCTTGTGTAAGTCATAGTGGAAAGAATTAAACCGTCTATGTAGTTGCTCAATAACAGTCTTTCTATGGTTTTCTTTTTCCCATTGAATAATAAAGTTAGCCTAATCAATCACACAGAAGTTCAAAATTCTTATCAGCTAGTATATATGCAATACAAAATAAAAGACATTAATCCCGATATATTGTGATAAGTAGTATTGCTTACTCGAACACGACCACACAACTCCTCATGTTCAGCTTATGGCACTTTATTCCAACGGTTGTAACCCATGTTAGTATAGTGCTTTATGATCCATGTCACCCATCCACTGAAAATATTTGCATTTTGGTATGACACCTTAGTGTCTCCATTCTTGATAAGCAACGGAATCAGGCCCATTTTCCGGAGCATGTCAAATTTTGTATTCTTGGCTCGTCCATGGCCTCGTTTCTTACTCACAGCTACTCATGTAACCAAATTATATTCACAATTAAAATTACTATAGTGGTGTAAAACCCAACATATCACTGAAGTGCATAGCATGGGGTAAGTATTTACTCTTGTAGTAAGTAAATTAAGGCTGGAATTTATTACAAAATATACCAGAGATACTTGTACCATCCAATTATTCTGGGAACTCAGTCTCAAAGATGACATCGGGTGGTTGAGTTGAGTCGTTTGATGACAAGGAGTTAACCTCGTCCCCCAGGGTCGGTTCATCACTTCTGGGTGGTGACTGAGCTTCTTGTATAATTGGCCTGTGCACTGATATGCCCCGAAATCCTCCTCCGCGTCCACAGACTCCTCTATTGGATAAACTTCGCACCATATCGTTATTAGCTACAGATATACCTCCTGTTCTGATACACCTGATTTTACTGCAATCTCGGAAAATCAGTAGTTGTTACAACATGCATATACATCGACCATTTCCTATTGTGTTTATGTTAACAAGTACCATACTCCATGAAAATGACATGATGTTTAAACTGGGGGACCCACAAAGAAAAAAAAGACCCATCAAGCATCTTCCAGCAGCTTCTCAAAGGTGGTTGGGTCGGGTTCAACCGTGTTGGGCTCCCCGGGGTGTGGAGCCATGTCTTCTTCTTCTCCTAAATTGTTTTCCGCATGAATGTCACCCAACATATCGTTGATGTCATAAATATAACTATTGTCACCACCATCAGGTATATCATCTTCGTCCTCGGACATGAAATTAAAGGGTTCTTGCTCCCCATGAAAAATCCAATTAGTATAATTTGGATCAATACCAGTAATAAACAAATGTCTTTCTACCTTGCTGATTGACAAGAAGGAATTATTATGACATCACTGAAGTGGACACTTCACTATTGTACTTCTTTGGGCATGAGCTCGAGTCATTGTGAGGAATTGCCTAACCCCAATGCCATATTTCCTTGACCTAAACTTATCGGTGAGGTGCATCCAACTTTTGTCCATCTGAAAAAGGAATATTTCAACACTTGGTTTTAGATGTTTATAGACATCGGATCTCACAAACATCTAATGATGCAGGAAAAAAAAAGAGATATATTTCATAAGAGGAATAGTTGGTGTTTTTGCTCGTTTAGAAAGCACTCTAGTGGTGGTATAGAAAAATAAGAAGTGTATAGATGTTTTATGAACTTCTATATCTATAAGAGATCAAGTATAGAACTTCAATATGGGGATGAAGTCTGAGAAGGTATTTATGAAGGGATCCTGATCCCTCGAAATAGGCAATAGCCATTGGTCAAAATTATGGACATGTCTAAATAATCCTAACTCCCACGTCAGTTGGTATTCACCATGACAAAAATGTGTAAGTATCAAAAGACTTGTGTGGCAGTGGGTGATTTTGTTTAGAGGGACCAAGGTTTGCATAAAATTACATTGTTAAGTTACGATGATTCAGGAGAAATTCTAGATGCAGAATCTGAAATGTTCATGCACAGATTTTAATATCAGCGTTGGTTTAGGTAAGAAGCAATCACATATGAACATCAAATGTTTTGGTTGTTTAGTTAACCTAAATCAATGAAAGAGTTGTTTAAGGGTCATCAATAGTACTAACTTGTACTAAAGCGAACATAATGGTCTACAATTATCGGCTGCCAAACTATTTTTGAAGGGACATATTATTCGAACAGAGAAATTCAAATTAACAAAAGGATCCAATGCAGTAAGCAACAACTAGTCTAGATGGCAAAAATTCCAATTGTCATGGGATACTCATGTATTTCAGCATGTATTAAGCACTTGAAAACATAATAATTTCAAACTGACCAATTCAACAAAGAGCAAAACAAACGACAAAATTAAATATGATTGATTATAACCTGTATGCAAGGGAACACTACTTACTAATTATCATGATTATCAGCAACATCTAATGAGTTCATTCACATGGGAAAGACGTAGTATATATTATTTGACTATTATACATCAAGGTTGATAGATGTAACATATCCTAAAAAATCGTAAAAAAAAGAAAAAGGGAGCCTAGAGATGCAACATGTCCAAACTCATGGGTATATGTAGGAGAATAGTTTTTCCTATAGGGAAGTCATGAATGTGTCAAAGAGACGATGATGGCAGGGTCGTCGATGAATTTTACTCCATTTCCAGCTATCAATTAAGGAATATAGATCAAAAGGTCGTAGTAAATTATGTTCAAGTATTGCTACTTAAGATGTCAATAACCCCAAACTAGCTATTGTTAGACTAATTTAGAAGACACACAATAGTAACTTTTGTGTGTCACTAAGAGACCTTGCAAATAAGATAAATATTTCATAAGAGAAATATTTGGTTCACAAAGAAAGACCTCACAGTACCAAAATTTACAAACTCGTTGTGGTTAATTTTAAAGTTGTAACATTATTTTTAGTAACCCATTGATCTAATAAGTCCATGTTTAGTTCCATGTTTAGTAACCCATCTAGCTGTCATATATTCTAATCAAGGCAGATAAAAAACTTTGCATTACTATATATAATTTGGATAAATTGAAATTCTAATTTTCTGACTTTCTAATTTGAATTGACTTAGCTTACATCGACCATTCCATGACTTATAACCCCCTTCCCCCAAGAATAAAAAAAAAAAGAAAAAGAAAAAAAGAAACAAACGAGATCTATCAGAATCATTATCATGAGCATTGTAGATGGAGATGTGCAGTAATGGAGGTAAAAAAGCACTTTTTTAGATAGATGTACATGGTCACAGAAATTACAAGTGTTGTAGTTTAGTAAAATGCTCAATAATTTCAGCTAAACCAAATTAAACAGAGCAAAATGAGGAGCGAAATAAATCTTCTTCAACCATAGGAAGTGTACAAATAAATAGAAGGAAATCTGAAAATATTCATCTAAGTAATAGAAAAAACTAAATCCACAATACACTACAAGAAACACGTCAAAAATCAGGAGCAAGGGCAAGAGGTACAGAGAGGGGTGAAAATCATTGACTTAATGCATCCCAGAAAACATCCGAAGAGTATACAAAATGCATTTTCTATAGATGAGTGGTTGAAATTTATATATATACCTTAATATTGTTGCGGCAGCGGGATTATGGATTGACGAAATTCCTAGCTGGAGTTAAAGGTGAATCTCCCAATTTCCCAAAGTTGTTTGATCTGTGCTGCAAATAGAGAGATGGAGAGAGGCCGAGAGGGTCAAACCATTACCGAGAGAGAGAGAGAGAGAGAGAGAGAGAGAGAGAGAGAGAGAGAGAGAGAGCGAGAAATACCTACTGGGTGAGGCGGTGATGCAGCGGCCTAGGAAGATGCGGTCTGAGGGAACACAGGGTGTTTTTCAGCTGCAGATGTGTAGGCATCGGGCTTGGAGAGAAGGAAAACAGGGGATTAAATAATTCCCATGTTTTTCGGCGAGAGCATCCACTGCAACAAGTAACGCTGAAGCAAATTTTGTTGCGTCACACAAAAGTAGCGATAATAAGCTCCAGACCTACCTTATATTGCATATCGCAGTCAATTTTGCAGCGGCGAAATAATTATCGCCGCAATATGTCACCTATTGCGTTATTATAATGATCGCCGTAAGAAAATGGATTACACATGATTCTTCCGTCAAAGGCATAGAACATCGGGAAAAAAAACAGCCGCAAAAGCTGTGATATGTTGTAGTATAACCTCAATTTCTAATAAAGTATGGTCTAAATTTGTACTCTTTGCCTGGTTTATTTGACTCAATAATGTCCTCAATTTCAATTGACAAGGCCAACAAGGAGAAGCACTCTGACTCAAAAAATCCTTCAACCAAAACTACTTTCATGCCATCTCTATGTGAAGGAACAATATAAGAGGATTATACTAGATATAGGGCTCTATGCTTATTGTCCCCACTTTTCTTATTATTTTGTAACGTGGCACATCACTTAGTTTAAATCCAAGTTGATGTCAATTAAGGCTACCATGGAATGTTGTCATGTGATATGCCATAAGTAACTTAGTGCGTTGTAATGTAGTGATAATGTATTCCATTTTTAACGCCTAGGAGTTGGCTCAAGTGGTAAAGGTCTTGGACTTGGGATTATGCTCCCCCTAGGTCTAAGATTCAAGTCTCCTTGAGTGCAAATAATCTCTAGGGGTTATTGGATTAGAGACTTTTCTCCTTAAATGACCTGAGATGCACTTACGAGAAACTTCTTGCCGAAAACCTGTGCACCATCAAGATTAGTCGAGACGTTGTTTCTGGATACCCGGTGCCAATAAAAAATAATAATGTATTCTATTTTGTAATGATAAATTTGGTGGCATTGAAATGAATTTTTAATGTGGTATTTTCTTATTTGTAATGTGGCACCACTAATGAGTTTGCACAATTTTGTTGTTACTACATATCACTACTACCAGTAGCCAAGGAAGAACCTAGACAAAAAAATATGCTATTATTATGTATTCTCAACAACCCCCCCCCCCCCCCCCTTCACTAATGAGATATTGTAAATTCCCAACAGATCTTGTAAATTCATTGAAGTCAAACTCAACTTCATGAACTTTTAAAGCACTCCAACATAAGTCCAACTTAATTGTAACTCATCATCAAAGGGATTACTCTGAAAACCATTCCATCAATCTGCTGTTTATAATGCAAAATTCTATAACTCAAACCAAAAAATCAAACTTAAAAGAGTAAAAAATAGCAAATGTTCAATTCATCATCACATTTAAAACCAAAAACCATTCAAGATTAGTACATCCATTGTTCATATTGCAAAATTCTATTCGAAACCATATCATTATACTCCAACTTCCTCTTCGATTTGTTCATCTAACTTTTTATGCCATCTCATAAATTTTGCTTTTATGGGACTTAAGATATGTGTGTGTAAGTACCTGTAACGCCCGTCCTTATGGTGGGTCCTTCTCATATCGATTTTGATAAAAATCGACTGGAATTACTATTCCTTTTTCTTTTCTTTTCCATTCATGCCAGGATAAAAAAGACTTCCATGCTATAAATAAAATTCATTTTTCTTTATTAAAAGACTTAGCGGAAAACATTAACTTTCGTAATTTAAGTTTTCATATAAAAACATCTTGCCTAGGCCTCCGTGCTCTTCCCCCTTGGGCTGTGTCCGTCCTGACCTGTCATGCTCATCTTGTGCCTGGGAGGGCACACATAAAAACTAAAATGAGTCGATGACTCGTAAGCATTACTTCATACAGTTAAAATATTATAACATAGATTTTCAATCATGCATTCATCATTCCGTACATACATATCGTACATAGCATGTATACGTCTTTCTTTTCTTTTAAAAACGTTGCGAGGTGGGGGTTTTCTTCTTTTAAAACGTGCTTTCTTCTTTAAAACAGTTCCCCACGCCTTACTGCCTTCATTTCTTAAAGAATATTTTCATGCATTCTTTCTTTTACAAACATTCATGCATACATGCATTCATTCATTCGTTCCTCTTTTCTTACTTACGTACATTCATGCATTCCGTTCATCCATTCATACATGCATTCATACTTAACATGCATTCATTCTTTCTTTTCACTTTCATTTGGCCCATAGCACACTGTTACGCCCCGTGTGCTGGGGTTAGCAGTCTTTTGGACCTGATTCCGCCCGTGGCCGCGGGTTTGGGAATCCATTCCGTCAGGGTGCAGCATTGGGTGCACTACCAGTACTACTTACCCGGCATTACAATCTGCCCCGTTCAGTCCATTCCTTTGGTACCATATCCTTTTCAGTCCGTGTGGCCCTTACGTATCTTCATACATCATCCATTTCATTCCGTTCATTCCTTTACAGTCCTTTCGTTTCCTTTACAGTACATTCTTTCATTACGGTTCTTACATTTTTTACTGTTCTTACGTTTCTTACGATTCGTGAGAGTTTTATTTGAGAAAAATGTTTTCCTCTCTTTCGTTTTGTAAAAGTCGTTTTGAAAGGAGTTTTCCTTGAGATAAAATGAAAGAGAGTTATTTTAAAAATTTGTTTTCTTTCTTTTCTTTCCTTACGTTCCTTAACGGTTCTTGCATTTTTTAAGGCTTCGTTTCGTTTCCTTTTCATGAAAATACATACAATACGTACTACTTATAGCATCCATTCACATGCATACACGTACATACTTTGGGTGCGTAAAGAGGGGCTACCAAGGAAAGGCCGATACGTACTTATACTTGAAAACTTACGTTTCTTCTTCATTTTCCCTTTAATTAAAAAGCATTTCTTCTTCTTCTTCTTCATTTACGTACATAAAGACTCTAGAAGAGTATGAACGTAATACTTACTTGGACTTCATGCCATACTCATTCCATGCAGTCCATTCGTGTGCTTGTCAGATGGCAACCTACATGCATACACATAACCTTACATCATCATCTATTTAAATGCATAAGTAACTATTCTAAACATAGAACTACGCCTCACTTGGAACACTCTTCGTCCATTCCTGGGCTCTCATATGCCATTTACTATACTAAAACCTTCCGGGTCTTATTCCTTAAAGCGAACCCTTGTGATTCACCTTAGGGTTAAGACACTAAGACCTCCGTTTCGTTCTTCTATTTCCACAATCTGACGCATGATTCCGACCGACAGAGTCATGCGTCCCAACCTTAGACTATTTACCCGTTACCACCTTCACGTATCCTAGCCCATACTACATCCTCCTTCCCATCCATTCAGGCTACATCAAGTTAGCCAACTCTTAGGCTAATACACCATGTAACCATGATCAGGATAGATTACCCATTACATATGGTAAACCTGTCCGGTACACGTGTCTCGTCAGAGACACTTGTATCTTACTCCCCTTCTATCACCTAAGAGCAACTTATAACTCCACAGAGCACCTGCTTGTATAAACAAGCTCCATACTCCAATACCAACTTGCTCAGACTCGGTTGATAGGATTCTTCCTACTTCCGACTCTGTACAAGTTCATCCCAACACTTGATGGGAGAGGATTGCATCCACAATTGCACCTCTGTCACGTCACGCAGCTCAAGACTAATCCTGAGTCACGTCACGATACCCATCATGCTTCCGCTACACTCTCTGATACTTCTCCATCACTTCCTTATACTCTCAGTTACAAGTCAGTCTCAAGGCAATATCTGTTACCTTGGACTACAGGCCACATCACTACTACTTCGGGACACTGTTACACAGTTCCCACCATTTGACAAGAGGACTTCATCCTCAAATGTGCCTTTGTCACATTATGCAGCTCAAGACAAATTCTTGAGTTACAATACGGGGCCCATCGTGCTTCTGTTGCACTCTCTGATACATTTTCACCACTTCCATATACTCTTAGCCATAGTCAACCACAAGGTGACACCCGTCACCTTGGACTACAAGCCATATCGCCAATTGTTTCGGGACACTATTACATAGTTCCCGCCATTTGACAAGAGGACTGCATCTAGAAATGCACCTCTATCACCTTATGCAGCTTGAGATATATTCCCGAATAACAGCACGATGCTCATCATGCTTCCGCTGCACTCTCTGATACCTTTTCCACTGCTTCCCACTTACCTTCAGTCACCAGTTAGTCTCAAGGCAATACCCGTTACCTTGGACTACAGGCCATATCACCTTTGCTTCGGAACACTGTTACACAGTTTCCAGACAGTATACCATACGTTCCACACTTCTCTGTTACGCCATCCGACTCTTCGTGACACGCCATCCAGTGTATCACGACCTAGTATAGAGCACACTCACGTGAACTCTCGTCCATCCACACTACAACACCCATCAGTACGATACACACCTCACGGTGCATCGCTATGTGACATGGAGTACGCGCCACGCGTACTCTCTTCGCTACAACACTCATCATCACGATGCACATCACACAGTGCATCGCTATACAATACGGAGTACACTCCACGCGTACTCCTTTCCTTCTACGCCACACATCATTACAGCGCATGTCACACAACGCGTCGCTGCAATACACAGAGTACGTTCCACTCGTACTCTCTTCGCACTACACGCCGTATCACAACTACGGAATCCATCTCACACCCATACTTCACAGTCCACAAAACTACACAATCAAGCCCAACACTTCACAACCACACTTCACTTCACAACTACGCAGCGAACTCCACAAACACTATCTACGCAGTCTATAAACCAACCAACTAACTACTTTAAACGTAAATAACTAGAGATAGAGGGTTATACCATCGACGGAATAACCCGTGCGTCGCTCGCTGCTCATCACGATCATGCGTCGGAGGAACGTACGTGGCGGTAGCACCGCGTATGGTGGTTGTCCACCACACAAAGTGGTAGTTTGGGCTGAGAATAGCTAGGCGTGGTCTTGGAAGGCTCATGGTGGCCTCGTGGTGGTTAAAGGTGGCAGAGCACGGCGGCATCAAGCCGTGAACAGTAAAACCGAATGGTGGGTGTTTGCTTGAGGTGGATGAAAGCCATAAAACTTCATGGCAAGCTAGGGAAAGGTAGAGGAACATGTGGTGGAGCTGTGGTGGCGAGGTAGTGGTTGTACAGTGGCTAACGGCGGCGGATCGGCCGTTTGAAGCCATTTTCGGCCTTGGAGAGTGAGGGAGAGTGAGAGCTCTACATAGCTCTGTTGGCCATGGAATTTCTTGGAAAAGTTCATGGTGAGGAGAGGAACAAGGTGGTGGTGGTGAAACACCATGGGTGGCCGTGTACGGTGGTGCAACCAAAACTAAGGCTAGAGAAACCCATATGAGAAAGAGAGAGAGTTAGGGAGAAAGAAAGACATGGGGAGGAAGCCCTTGACATGGTGGTTCCAATGGTGGTGCTTGGTGGCCGTTTTGGCCGTGTATGGTGGTCCAAAGAGGAGGAAAAAGCATTAAGACCCATTTCTTTAGAGGGAGAAAGAGAGAGAATGGGTGACCGGTTTAACTCACCACCGGTTGGGTAGTGCTTGCCGGCGGGAGGAGAACACGCCGGTATGGGAGGTGAGGCACTGCGGCCGGAGGTGGCGCCGGCTGGAGCTTCAACCGAACGGATATGGAGGAACACAATGCACGGGCTGGACGTGCATGGGAAGAGAGAGAAGAGAGAAAAAAAAGAAAGGAAAAAGTGAAGGGAAAAGGGTAGGGCCTGGTTATTTATCTTCAATCCTACGCTTCGGGATCCTCAAACAATCTAACGATGAGTTTAAATACTGATTTGAAAACGCGTAAGTGTTTTATTTTAAATAAAACGTTACGAGGAATTAAGGTAGAATATTATTTTATAAACTAAAGTTTATAAAATAATATTTCCTCATCATTATTTAAAATGATAAAGTACCGTTAATTAATCGAAGAGGATAAAATCATTTAAATTAAGAAAACACTTAAATACAACACTGAGAGGAATTAAGATAGAATATTATTTTACAAACTAAGGTTTATAAAATAATATTTCTTCATCATTATATAAAATGATAAAGTATCGTTAAATCACTCAGAGAGAGTAAAACCATTTAAATTAATAAAATACTTAAATACAATACTCAGAGGAATTAAGATAGAATATTATTTTATAAACTAAGGTTTATAAAATAATATTTATTCATCATTATTTAAAATGATAAAGCATCATTAATTACTCAGAGAGTATAAAACTACTTAATTTAAATAAGAGTTTTCAACGTAAAGTTAAACCTCTTAATATCTTAAAACAACTAAAATATTTAACTTAAGTAATTATCCACAATTATAATATTTTCAGAGCCCATTAAAATATTATAATTGTGCTACTTGAAAACAAACTTATCTAATAATACTGGAAATATCTCCTATAGATATTTCCATAATGCTTCAAATATCTGTAGGCTATAAAATATCTTACTTTGAAATCCGGTGGATAACTTCCGGAATACGCCATCGAGGTACAACGCTTAGGATAAGGTTCAGCACATAGATCGAGACTCAGTACGTAGATTGAAACTCGACACGTAGAACGAGGGTCGGCATATTAACCGAAGGTTGACACGTGGATCGAGGCACGTACGTAAAGAAGAAGGAAGAAGGAGCGGATATCACAGTACCAAACAAGACAAATGAAAGCCTCTATCAAGACTTACTATTGCATTTATCTTATCTTTGCAGCCAAAGCTCCCCATTGCTCTTGGCTTTAGAATATTTGAAGATGTGCTTATAGATGTGCCCTGGCAGACACACACGAGAGTAAAACATTTTAGCTTTCCATCAAGATCAGTTTTAGAACTTCTTCTTGTCACACAAAAACCAACTTCTTTTACATACTTTGTATGGTATTCCCTCACTTCTTCTTCTGATGAAAAATATATAACATCCAAACCGTTGGTTCTTTGACATGAGTATTTCTACCTTCCCTTTCATTCTTGTCCAAAATATCACCCTCATTATGTTCAACATTTGCTTCCATTCTCTTATGGAAAGCAAATCAATCTAGCCAAAAGAATGAACACCAATTAATTTTATCCCCTTGTATGAGGACATCAAAGTCATTAATATAAATGTATTGACACTTCATGAGAATATAATTTATGCCATTGTGTAATTTATACACATAAAATATATAAAATATTGAAAGCTAAAATATTGCGAGTTCAATTTTTTAGAATACATACTAAATATCTAATGAACAACATTTGTACACTTCAATTTAAGTACATGATAATCAACATATAAAAATTTCAACTTAATCAATAATA
This sequence comes from Carya cathayensis, assembly GCA_011037825.1. NCBI lineage: Eukaryota > Viridiplantae > Streptophyta > Magnoliopsida > Fagales > Juglandaceae > Carya > Carya cathayensis. The sequence continues at coordinate 560,305 of QGSO01000445.1, forward strand.
AGTAGCAATTCAACACTTCATTTAAGCAACCAATAATCAACATTTGAGCACTTGCTTTAACTAAATTTAACTAAATCATGGCAAATGACAACCTCCATTTCTGTGACAGTGTGATTAAGATAGAGAAAAACTATGTAAAATAGCAATAAACCATGGCGGCCATTTCCTCGGCTACTCTCTAAATGAAGGTTAATATATTTACACTTTCATTTTGGCATAAATATCTATGTGTTTTCATAATTTGTTTCTATTCTTCTCAACACTATCATGCAACTTACAGTGGAATCTATAATAAAGTTGATTTGGTAAATAACTACATCACATCACTTACATTTAAAGGTATCAGAGAGTTTGTGTTCTGTGAACACCTGTAAGGTATAGAAGTCAAGAAAATGAGCACACTAGATATTGAATTGTAACAGCCCGCTAAAATTATCAGTTTTGGATTATTTCCCGACAGCAATCACATCTCTCTTGTCTTTACCCTCATCTGGAATCACGCGTATAGTTTATCTTTTCCGTAAATCACGTATTTTGTTCTTCACCGACAGCTGTAAAATCATGAGTCTTCCAAGACCACGCCTAGCCTTTCTCAAGCCCAAACTACCACTTTATGTGGTGGACAGCCACCGTACGCCGCCACGTACGTTCCTCCGACGCATGTTCGTGACGAACAACGAGCGACGCACGGGTTATCCCGTCGATGGTATAACCTTCTATCTCTAGTTATTTTACGTTTAAAATAGTTGGTTGGTTTGTGGATTGTGTAGTTGTATTTGTGGAATTCGTTGCGTAGTTGTGAAGCGAAGTGTGGTTGTGAAGTGTTGCGTTTGATTGTGTATTTTGTGGACTGTGCTGTGAAGTATAGGCGTGAGATGGATGCCGTAGATGTGATACGGCGGGTTGTGTGAAGAGAATACGCGTGTAGCGTATTCTGTGTAATGCAGCGACGCGCCGCGCGACGTGCACTGTAGTGATGTGTGTCGTAGAAGGAAGGGAGTACGCATGTAGTGTACTCCGTGTTGTATGGCGATGCATCGTGTGATGTGCATCGTGTTGATGAGAGTTGTAGCGAAGGAAGTACGCGTAGCGCGTACTCCGTGTCGCGTAGCGATGCACCGTGAGACGTGTATCGCAGTGATGGGTATTGTAGTGTGGATGGAAGAGAGTTCACGTGAGTGTACTCTGTATTAAGTCGTGATACATCGGATGGCGTGTCACGAAGGGTTGAATGGCGTAGCAGAGAAGTGTGGAGCGTATGGTGTAATGTTGGGAAACTGTATGACAGTGTCCCGAAGCAGTGATGATATGGATTATAGTCCGGGATGACTGGTGTCATCTTGTGGTTGACTATGGCTAAGAGTATATGGATTGAGAAATGAGTTGTTTGTTTGGTTGTTATTGATAATTTTAATGAACTTGTTTTAGTGCAAAGGCTTTCTGAAGTCAATTTATCTCTTCCGAGTATAGTGAAACCTCAAGTTGGCCGTGGTGTTGCAAGTGCTTACAATATGGCAATTGAGTTCAGAAGTGAAAATCTTAAGGACTGAGTGTTCCTCTTCCAGCTGTTGTGCAGTTCCTCGTGTCTCGCGCTCTATTCTCATAGAACGCGACGATCGAGGTAAGTTAGCCTCTAACTTACTATCAGTTTATTGTGTATGTGTGATGGGTAAGAGAACTACAATTTATGTATGTATGTTATCGTATATGCCATGTCATGCTATGTCATTACATGTTTATCTGCTACGTATGATTTAATCTCTCATGAATAATTATCTGTTAATAATCTTTTCTGTCATACAATGATGTATGTTATAAGTATGCCATGTTAAGTATGCCATATGATAATTATGCCATGAAATGTTTATGATTAAATCATATTGTGCCATTTACAAGTATACGCCATGTTAGAAAAGTATATGATATTAATAATATCTCATGCATTAAGAAAGATAAGATATGTTATGTTACTTTAATACGTGGGGCCACAACAACTGTGGAGTACGTATTATATTTTATGTTATTATAATGCGTGGGGCCACAACAACTGTGGAGTACGTATTATATTTATGTTACTTATAATGCGTGGGGCCACAACAACTGTGGAGTACGTATTATATTTATGTTATGTTACTTATAATGCGTGGGGCCACAACAACTGTGGAGTACGTATTATATTTATGTTATGTTATTTATAATGCGTGGGGCCACAACAACTGTGGAGTACGTATTATATCTTATGTTATGTTACTTATAATGCGTGGGGCCACAACAACTGTGGAGTACGTATTATATTTATGTTACTTATAATGCGTGGGGCCACAACAACTGTGGAGTACGTATTATATTTATGTTATGTTACTTATAATGCGTGGGGCCACAACAACTGTGGAGTACGTATTATATTTATGTTATGTTATTTATAATGCGTGGGGCCACAACAACTGTGGAGTACGTATTATATTTATGTTATGTTACTTATAATGCGTGGGGCCACAACAACTGTGGAGTACGTATTATATTTATGTTATGTTATCTTATAATGCGTGGGGCCACAACAACTGTGGAGTACGTATTATATTTATGTTATGTTACTTATAATGCGTGGGGCCACAACAACTGTGGAGTACGTATTATATTTATGTTACTTATAATGCGTGGGGCCACAACAACTGTGGAGTACGTATTATATTTATGTTATGTTACTTATAATGCGTGGGGCCACAACAACTGTGGAGTACGTATTATATTTATGTTATGTTATTTATAATGCGTGGGGCCACAACAACTGTGGAGTACGTATTATATTTATGTTATGTTACTTATAATGCGTGGGGCCACAACAACTGTGGAGTACGTATTATATTTATGTTACTTATAATGCGTGGGGCCACAACAACTGTGGAGTACGTATTATATTTTATGTTACATGAAGTATGGGGCCACAACAACTGTGGAGCATACACTACATGAGACACAGCAATTGTGACATGTAGAATACGTGGGGCCACAACAACTGTGGAGTACGTATTATATTTTATGTTATGTGAATTCATGGGGCCACAACAACTGTGGAGCATGAAGTATGGGGCCACAACAACTGTGGAGCATACACTACATGAGACACAGCAATTGTGACATGTAGAATACGTGGGGCCACAACAACTGTGGAGTACGTATTATGTTTTATGTTACTTGAATACGTGGGGCCACAACAACTGTGGAGTACGTATTAATGCACATTATTTATCAAGACAATTAAATAAGATTCCAAGTTTATGTTAAGTCAAGTTTCAGATCAAGTTCATGTTATATTATACTCACGTACATGTTATGTTCATGTTTATGTTATGTTCCAAGTTCATGTTCACATCATGTTATGTTCACTTTTATGATATGTTCAAGATCACGTTCATGTTATGTTATGTTCATGTCCATGTTATGTTTCACGTTCATGTTATGTTGTTTGTTCATGTTATGTTTTAAGCTTAAGTTTATGCCATGTTAAGTCAAGTTTCAGTTCATGTTTAAATTCTGGTTAAGTCATGCTATATGTCAAGTTATACTATGTTTATATATGACTATAATTATGCATTTATGCTTTTACTGCCATGCATGCATTTTTAACCTGTGTGTGAGTTTTATGTTAACTTACTGAGATTTGTAATCAAATCTCACTGTGGTAGTCCCAACTACCATTCCCCCGAATGGTAGATCTTGTTACAGGACCCAAAGGAGAATTGGAATCTGACCAACTGAATACGGTCGACTAGGCCACGGTGCGATGTTGATGATGGTATAGTATTTAACTTAGGTTAATACTTGTACTTTTGGAGTTGTATCTCAAGTATTCTTTTGATCACAACCATTTTAGACTAGTGTGGTGATCACGGCTTTTTAGTATGCCTTTATGTATGAATATGTTTCAAGTATTTGGGATATATTTAGTTTGGTGCATAGTATTGCTAAAGAAAAAGAATTATCCGCTGCGAATATTGCATAATGCTAGATGCATGTTAGAAACATTGCATCTTATATGTCATGAACGGGGGCAGGTAACCTTGTGTTGCATGTCTCGACGCTTCAAATGTCCGTTCAATCCCAAGCGGAATTTGGGGGCGTCACAGGGTGGTATCAGAGCAATACGTCTCTGGGTTGTAAATCCACATGTCCTTAAGAAATGCACCAAATACTAGGCTTGAGATTTTAGTTTTCATTAGGCGTGAATTTCTTTGAGATCATGTGCTGAAAAGCGATATAGTGTTAGAGTTCACAAACACATTGATCAGTTAGCAGATTTTTTCTCGCAAAACCTTTACCAGAAGATAGATTATATATGATTAGAAGAGAAATAGGTATGAAGCATGTTACGAATATCTCTTAAAGGATAAAACCAGAGTTCATAAATATAGAGAGATATTTTTTTTAATAAAATGCTTCTACATAAACTTGAGGTTCTTAGCCTCATGTTGGAGACGCTCACTCTCTTCATACAATATCATATCATCCCTATTCATGGGAGCTGGCAAGCGGAATGAAGAATCCAGTAGAGTTTTCAGCTGTTTATTCTGCTGCCGAAGGATTCCTTCCCTGGTGTGAGATTCTTGAACAATTCGTTGAAGTACAACAATTTGTTCCTTAAGCCTTTCAACCTCATGGTTTTTGGCTTGTACCCGCTGGGAAAAAGCAATTATAGAAGATGAGTAGCGAGTCCCAAGACTCACCAAGTCGTAGACAGCATCAGAGTCTGACTTATTAGCCATACTAGTATTTTCTTGCTGCAGCATGGCACCAATGGCAGCTGCAGAAAGGACAGGAGGTTGAGGTGCTGAATACCTCATGGATGGATCTAGGGAAATGTTAGAAGATTGAGCCATTGAGAAAAGAACTGAAAACTTAAGGCGAGAATGTTGAAGGAATGCAGAGGAGTTATAGAGATGAGAATAAGTTTTGATGCATATTGGATTGAGTTGAAGACTGACTTTATAGAGATAACATAAAGAAGAAGACAAACTAGTTTCTCTTCAAATTTTATTTTAGTCAAAAGAAATACAAGCTATGCTGGACACGCTTTGTCAAAAGTTTCTTACTAAGCCAGCTAGATTAACAGTAGTTTGTCCCTATTTCTCTAGAAAACGATGAACCTCTGCTGTTATCTGTCGATGTTGACCCTGTATCTGAATCCTTTCTCGTTCCAGCTCTTCTATTCGTGGTTGTAGATCATGAGCATACCAATCTGCAAATTTCTTCAACTCTTGGTTTTCTTGCTGTAGCCTTTTATTCTCCATATCCTTATTAGCAAGTTTCTGTTGTAACTCAGATATTCGGATGTTAAGATGATCAATCTCACTTACCCTCGCCAGTAACCTCCGAGACATGATCGTAACAGAGGCAGCATATTGACTACTGAGCTTCCATGATTCTGTAATAATCTCAGAATCAGTCCTACTAGAAGAACAGTTCGCTGCTCCTATCGTAGTATTGACGACCTCAGGAGAAAAGATTGATGGTTGATTCGTCAAGGGTTCCTGATTCAAGTCTGGAACATTAGTGGAAGAGTTTTGCCCAGCCATTATTTTGTTATGGAAAAACAAAACACAGATCAAGAAACGATGTTTTTTCTTTCCGATGGATGAAGATGATCCTGTTTCTTTATAGAAACTCAAAGCCTTCAATCACGGTTGTCATCAACATCAGGCGTCTGTTCAAATCACTAGCCGTATTAAATTCATAGAGTAGGCCCCGAGACTTTGCAGCACTTGTCGGGTCACGGACGGTTCTTTTTTTTTCAAACTATCTACAGTGTTTTAAGCGTGTTTTACGTTTGTACTTGCGTCGATTTCGAGGACGAAATCTTCTTTTTAGGAGGGGAGGATGTAACAGCCCGCTAAAATTATCAGTTTTGGATTATTTCCCGACAGCAATCACATCTCTCTTGTCTTTACCCTCATCTGGAATCACGCGTATAGTTTATCTTTTCCGTAAATCACGTATTTTGTTCTTCACCGACAGCTGTAAAATCATGAGTCTTCCAAGACCACGCCTAGCCTTTCTCAAGCCCAAACTACCACTTTATGTGGTGGACAGCCACCGTACGCCGCCACGTACGTTCCTCCGACGCATGTTCGTGACGAACAACGAGCGACGCACGGGTTATCCCGTCGATGGTATAACCTTCTATCTCTAGTTATTTTACGTTTAAAATAGTTGGTTGGTTTGTGGATTGTGTAGTTGTATTTGTGGAATTCGTTGCGTAGTTGTGAAGCGAAGTGTGGTTGTGAAGTGTTGCGTTTGATTGTGTATTTTGTGGACTGTGCTGTGAAGTATAGGCGTGAGATGGATGCCGTAGATGTGATACGGCGGGTTGTGTGAAGAGAATACGCGTGTAGCGTATTCTGTGTAATGCAGCGACGCGCCGCGCGACGTGCACTGTAGTGATGTGTGTCGTAGAAGGAAGGGAGTACGCATGTAGTGTACTCCGTGTTGTATGGCGATGCATCGTGTGATGTGCATCGTGTTGATGAGAGTTGTAGCGAAGGAAGTACGCGTAGCGCGTACTCCGTGTCGCGTAGCGATGCACCGTGAGACGTGTATCGCAGTGATGGGTATTGTAGTGTGGATGGAAGAGAGTTCACGTGAGTGTACTCTGTACTTAAGTCGTGATACACTCGGATGGCGTGTCACGAAGGGTTGAATGGCGTAGCAGAGAAGTGTGGAGCGTATGGTGTAATGTTGGGAAACTGTATGACAGTGTCCCGAAGCAGTGATGATATGGATTATAGTCCGGGATGACTGGTGTCATCTTGTGGTTGACTATGGCTAAGAGTATATGGATTGAGAAATGAGTTGTTTGTTTGGTTGTTATTGATAATTTTAATGAACTTGTTTTAGTGCAAAGGCTTTCTGAAGTCAATTTATCTCTTCCGAGTATAGTGAAACCTCAAGTTGGCCGTGGTGTTGCAAGTGCTTACAATATGGCAATTGAGTTCAGAAGTGAAAATCTTAAGGACTCGAGTGTTCCTCTTCCAGCTGTTGTGCAGTTCCTCGTGTCTCGCGCTCTATTCTCATAGAACGCGACGATCGAGGTAAGTTAGCCTCTAACTTACTATCAGTTTATTGTGTATGTGTGATGGGTAAGAGAACTACAATTTATGTATGTATGTTATCGTATATGCCATGTCATGCTATGTCATTACATGTTTATCTGCTACGTATGATTTAATCTCTCATGAATAATTATCTGTTATATAATCTTTTCTGTCATACAATGATGTATGTTATAAGTATGCCATGTTAAGTATGCCATATGATATAATTATGCCATGAAATGTTTATGATTAAATCATATTGTGCCATTTACAAGTATACGCCATGTTAGAAAAGTATATGATATTAATTAATATCTCATGCATTAAGAAAGATAAGATATGTTATGTTACTATAATACGTGGGGCCACAACAACTGTGGAGTACGTATTATATTTTATGTTATTTATAATGCGTGGGGCCACAACAACTGTGGAGTACGTATTATATTTATGTTACTTATAATGCGTGGGGCCACAACAACTGTGGAGTACGTATTATATTTTATGTTACTTATAATGCGTGGGGCCACAACAACTGTGGAGTACGTATTATATTTATGTTATGTTACTTATAATGCGTGGGGCCACAACAACTGTGGAGTACGTATTATATTTATATGTTACTTATAATGCGTGGGGCCACAACAACTGTGGAGTACGTATTATATTTATGTTATGTTATTTATAATGCGTGGGGCCACAACAACTGTGGAGTACGTATTATATTTATGTTATGTTACTTATAATGCGTGGGGCCACAACAACTGTGGAGTACGTATTATATTTATGTTATGTTATTTATAATGCGTGGGGCCACAACAACTGTGGAGTACGTATTATATCTTATGTTATGTTACTTATAATGCGTGGGGCCACAACAACTGTGGAGTACGTATTATATTTATGTTACTTATAATGCGTGGGGCCACAACAACTGTGGAGTACGTATTATATTTATGTTATGTTACTTATAATGCGTGGGGCCACAACAACTGTGGAGTACGTATTATATTTATGTTATGTTATTTATAATGCGTGGGGCCACAACAACTGTGGAGTACGTATTATATTTATGTTATGTTACTTATAATGCGTGGGGCCACAACAACTGTGGAGTACGTATTATATTTATGTTACTTATAATGCGTGGGGCCACAACAACTGTGGAGTACGTATTATATTTTATGTTACATGAAGTATGGGGCCACAACAACTGTGGAGCATACACTACATGAGACACAGCAATTGTGACATGTAGAATACGTGGGGCCACAACAACTGTGGAGTACGTATTATATTTTATGTTATGTGAATTCATGGGGCCACAACAACTGTGGAGCATGAAGTATGGGGCCACAACAACTGTGGAGCATACACTACATGAGACACAGCAATTGTGACATGTAGAATACGTGGGGCCACAACAACTGTGGAGTACGTATTATGTTTTATGTTACTTGAATACGTGGGGCCACAACAACTGTGGAGTACGTATTAATGCACATTATTTATCAAGACAATTAAATAAGATTCCAAGTTTATGTTAAGTCAAGTTTCAGATCAAGTTCATGTTATATTATACTCACGTACATGTTATGTTCATGTTTATGTTATGTTCCAAGTTCATGTTCACATCATGTTATGTTCACTTTTATGATATGTTCAAGATCACGTTCATGTTATGTTATGTTCATGTCCATGTTATGTTTCACGTTCATGTTATGTTGTTTGTTCATGTTATGTTTTAAGCTTAAGTTTATGCCATGTTAAGTCAAGTTTCAGTTCATGTTTAAATTCTGGTTAAGTCATGCTATATGTCAAGTTATACTATGTTTATATATGACTATAATTATGCATTTATGCTTTTACTGCCATGCATGCATTTTTAACCTGTGTGTGAGTTTTATGTTAACTTACTGAGATTTGTAATCAAATCTCACTGTGGTAGTCCCAACTACCATTCCCCCGAATGGTAGATCTTGTTACAGGACCCAAAGGAGAATTGGAATCTGACCAACTGAATACGGTCGACTAGGCCACGGTGCGATGTTGATGATGGTATAGTATTTAACTTAGGTTAATACTTGTACTTTTGGAGTTGTATCTCAAGTATTCTTTTGATCACAACCATTTTAGACTAGTGTGGTGATCACGGCTTTTTAGTATGCCTTTATGTATGAATTATGTTTCAAGTATTTGGGATATATTTAGTTTGGTGCATAGTATTGCTAAAGAAAAAGATTATCCGCTGCGAATATTGCATAATGCTAGATGCATGTTAGAAACATTGCATCTTATATGTCATGAACGGGGGCAGGTAACCTTGTGTTGCATGTCCCGACGCTTCAAATGTCCGTTCAATCCCAACGGAATTTGGGGGCGTCACATGAATCACACACACACACACACAGAGAGAGAGAGAGAGAGAGAGAGAGAGAGAGAGACATGTGCCGAGCTATGCCTTATGATGGGTGGACGATGATGTATCACATTGCCATGTAATGAAGGTGCTATTCCTGAGATGGAAGCATGAAGTTCACTCGTGGAAGGATGATAGTGGTGGTGGTGTCAGACTTGACTGGCGTCGACGACTACAACAATAGTAGGACAACAACAATTTTTTGTTTTTTTTTTAGATCAGAAGCACAATACGTAAAAAAGATAATATGTAATGTTGGTCTAAGACCAGACCGGCATTGATGGGTTGTCATGGTTGATGGAAGTGGCAGCAGGGTGACAGAGGAGAAAAGTGCACCAGTAAAGTAAAAGATGAACGACGTCGCTAGATTTTAAGGATTTTGAAATATTTATTTTTAAACGGTATATATATATATATATACCTTTATATATACCTTCTATAATTGAGGGAGATGCACATCACACTGTAAACTTCATTACATTAAATGTTAATGTGGACCCTGATAATAAATACAATGAGCCCACACGCTCTATCTATTAGTATTTACAAGAAGGATTGGAAATTGGGACGACAGCCATGGCTTTCGTTATTTTAAAGTTACTACATAGTTATGATTGAGGAGGGCGTGAATCCATATTTGGAGCTCATTAGAATAAGCACGGGGGGAATCATTATTGGAATGTATTTTTGTCATTTCATGAATCATGATGATCAGGATTAACAGTCTTAAACATACTTTTCCTTTAATAAATGGTCAGCTAATTATGAAGGTCCTACTACAAATTGCTGCTTGCTACCTATAATATTCCTTGAACAGGAGCCCATACTAATAAAACCTTAACCCACCATTAATTATCACTCTCCCACGTGACTCACAATAATAGCAACTAGTTATTTGATGTCAACATCAACTTCTTCAATTTTAAATCACGCTAAATTAAACTTTAAAAAAAAAAAATTTCTAAAATCCTAAAATGTAATCTTAAATTTTTAAAAATACTAGTAATTTTAAAAGTTTACTGGATCGAATTGGATCGGACCGATAAGTATATTGATCGGTTTCGATCCATATAATCTTAAAATTTTGATTTTTAGTTCAGTTTCAGAATGTGGTTTTTTTAGACTGAACTGGACCAGATCAGACCGATCGAAGTATATATATAATTTTTTAAAATATTTATATATATTATTTTATATTGTAGTTGTATAAGTTGATTATGTAATTTTCATCTAATTTATTACCATTGACTACATGTATTTGGAGCTTGGATGATATTGTATTTTTCAACTTCATTTTCTATATTTTTTGTTTTTAACTTTATTATGATGATGGGTAATTCTCATGGATGGATATGAATAATTTTGATAATTTTTTCAACTTTTTTTAGGTTATTTTAAAGTATAAAATGTACAAATATAGTTAAATAGTTTATATTTAAAAAAATAAAATTTGTGGATTTCTTTGTATCGTTGAACTAGAAATAGATATTAAAAGTAATTTTGAGCTTTTTATATGTTCGGCCCATTTTACATTAGTTCGAACCGAATGAATCAACCCGCGGATTGATAGTTAATGATACGGTCTAGTCCGATCTAGAAGAATAATCAGTCTGGTCTCAATCCGGAAAAAGAGTATATTAAATTTTTCAGTCCGATCTAAATATCCCCTGTAGACCTACTGGAGCAGACAAATTACACCTCTACTAATTATAGTATTTTCTTACCGTATTGCTCGAGATTGGAGTTAAAGAAGCCGTAGGGGTACTATTTTGGACTAAGGTCCGACGAGTTTAAGAAAGTATTTTTAATTAGTGAAGGATAAATATATAAATGATTCTTACAACATTTATTAAATTTAAATCTATTAAAAAAAATTATACCGTAATAAAATACTCAAAAGATCACTCACAAAATTCATAATGCTATAGGTAATGCTGATCCCAGTCGCGTCATGATAAGTTTGACGGGATACTTCTTGCATGATACTGTTATTTTAACTTCTTTTTTGGATATATTGCATGATAAGAACAGAATCGGTTTTCACCATTATTTTGAGATAAAATTTGAGATCTTTGGCTGGATTGTCAGGGATTCAGTAAATATATATATTTATATAACAAGAATGAAAAATCTAGAAATCCTTCGTATTCAAGAAGCCATCCGAAACTGTTTAACTGAGTCTGAATGTTAAGAGTACAAGCATTTATACAAATATCAAAATAGACTAATCTACCCTTGAGTAGATATAAAGACTAAAATGCCCTAAAGAAAAAACTATACAACCTAAAGAAATACTATACAACCTAAATAGAAACTATGCAGTATAAAAATACCAAATAACATAATTATACATGTGTAAAAAATAATTTTACAACTATTTACAACTTAACTCCCTTCAAGATGGAGAGTAAATTAAATGAACTCCCATCTTGGAAATAATTAACTGAAACTAGTGAGAGCCCAAAGGCTTGGTTAAGACATCAGCAAGCTGATGTTATGATGCAAAATGAAAGGTTTTGATGATCCCAGCTTGGAGTTTGTCTCGAATGAAATGGCAGTCGAGTTCAATATGCTTAGTCCATTCGTGAAAAAGGGATTGGCAACAATGTGAAGCGTAGCTTGACTGTCACAAAAAAGATTAGCACTATTAGTATGAGGAATATGAAAATCAAATAGAAGAGTTAAAAGCCAAACTATTTCACAGGTAGTGGATGCCATGGCCTTATATTCAACTTCAGAACGTGAAACAATTTGTTGTTTCTTAGTTTTCCAAGAGACCAGAGAGTCGCCAAGAAAAACACAGAAACCAGTGGTGGATCTTCTGCTGTCAAGACAAGAGGCCCAATCTGAATCTGCAAAAGCCTTGAGAGTTAGAAAATTATTAGTTGGAAAAAAAAAAACCAAGACCAGGAGCATTTTTTACATATTGTAAAATCTTGTGAGCTGCATTCAAATGAGGTAGTTTAGGGCGATCCATAAACTGACTAAGCCTCTAAACAGAGTAAGAGAAATCTGGTCTGGTAAAAGTAAGGTAGAGAAGTCTACCAATCAATCTTCAAAAGAATTTAGGATCAGGCAACAAAGCACCATCATCTTTACTAAGTTATAAATTTTGCTCCATAAGAAAAGAAACTGGTTTACAAGGTAAAAAACTAGCATCTTGTAATATTTCAAGAGCATATTTTCACTAACTCAAGGAAATACCACTGGATGATCTAGCCAGCTCTTAGCCTAGAAAATACTTGAGGGGCCCAAGATCCTTCAGCATGAATTTTTAAAAAACTTTAATATTAGTAATTTTAAAAGTTTATTAGATCGGATTAGATCAGACCGATAAGTATATTTGTTAGTTTTGGTCCATATAATTTTAAAATTTTGATTTTCAGTTCAATTCTGAAATGTGGTTTTTTTGGACTAGACCGGACCGGACCGATCGAAGTATATATATATATATATTTAAAATATTTATATATATTATTTTATATTGTAGTTGTATAAATTGATTTTATAATTTTCATCTAACTTATCACTATTGACCACATGTATTTGGAGCTTGGATGATATTGTATTTTTCAACTTCATTTTCTGTATTTTTTTTATTTTAACTTTATTATGATGATGGGTAATTCTCAAGAAAGGATATGAATAATTTTGATAAATTTTTCAACTTTTTTTTAGATTATTTTAAAGCATAAAATGTACAAATAAAGTTAAATAGGTTATATTTAAAAAAATAAAAATTGTAGATTTCTTTGTATAGTTGGACTAGAAATAGATATTAGAAGTAATTTTTAGCTTTTTATATATTCAACCCATTTTACATAGACTCGAATCAAATGGATTGACCGGATTGATAACTAACGGTTCAGTCCAATCCAATCTGGAGGAGTAATAAGTCTGGTCTCAATCCGGAAAAAGGGTATATCAAAATTTTTAGTCCGTTCTAAATATCCCCTATAGACCGACCGGAATAGACGAATTACACCACTACTAATTATGGTTTTTTCTTACTGTATTGCTCGAGATTGGAGTTAAAGAAATAGGGGTACTATTTTGGACTATGGTCCCACGAGTTTAAGAAAGTATTTTTAATTAGTCGGGATAAATATATAAATGCTTACAACATTTATTAAATTTAAATATATTAAAATATATTATACCGTAATAAAAAACTTAAAGACTCACAAAATTCATAGTGCTATAGGTAATAATGATCCTAGTCGCCAGGGTTTCGCTCGTGATGATAAGTTTGACGAGATACTTCTTGCATGATACTATTATTTTAACGTCTTTTTTCGATATCTCAATATATATATATATATATATGTGTGTGTGACCATATATGTTTCTCGCATGGGAATGTATCGCTTTTTTACTTTTATTCAAACATAGATTCCTACATCAAATGCAACAAAATTCACGTACTATGTGTGTGTATATATAAATATAAAAATTAATCTTTCTTATAAATTATAAAAAGTTGAAGAAAGACTTTTTCTTATATTTTCTATTCTGTTTTGTATTAAAAATAGTGCCTTTTTATATGCGTAAGCTATACAGAATCTAGAATATTCTAGTATGGAAAAGATGCAATCTGTTACAAAAGGATGTAGTACAGAGGACACATTTACGTGACTGCACTGGACATCTGCTGTTGCAATGGTTGTGCACTGGACGTCTGTTGCTGCAATGGTTGTGAGTTGGTCTGGTGCTGCAATGGTTGTGAGCTGGCATTTGGTGCAGTGACTGTTTTATCCTTAACATCCCCCCTCAAGTCAAGTTGCATATGGTGTAGACGTAGATTTGAAGATAGCTGCTGGAAGCGTGCTGCTGAGATAGGTTTGGTAAGTATGTCGGCAAGTTGATCCTTGCCAAAAATAAAAGCTACTTTCAGGGACTTGTTGAGGACCCGGTCTCTAACAAAATGGAAGTCGATTTCGACGTGCTTTGTTCGTACATGAAAGACCGGGTTGGAGAAAAGGTAAGTGGCACCCAAATTGTCACAGTAGAGTAGAGGAACACTAGTAAGTTGTACACCAGTATCTCTGCACAGGTGTTGCAACCAAATGACTTCTGCAGTAGCGTTTGCAACTGCTTTAAATTCGGCCTCTGTGGAAGACCTGGCGATAGTGGGCTGCTTCTTTGAAGACCAACTGATCAAATTGTTGCCGAGAAAAATACAAAACCCACTGGTAGATTTTCTATCGTCGGGGCAGCCTGCCCAATTGGCATCCGAAAATGCATTGATGTTGAAAGAGGGGGAAGGAGAGAGCTGAAGGCCAAGAGTGGACGTATGTTTAAGGTATCGTAGGATACGCTTAACTGCTGTCCAGTGAGGTACGCGAGGGGCACGCATGAATTGGCATACCTTGCTGACAGCGAATGCGAGATCGGGCCATGTGAAAGATAGGTACTGCAATGAGCCAACAGTGCTCCGGTATAATGTGGGATCTTCAAATAAATTCCCTGTAAATGCACTTAATTTGTCAGAGGTGGCCATTTGCGTTTTTACAGGTTTTGCTAAGTGCATGTTTGTCTTGAAAAGCAACTCATTGATATACTTCTGTTGAGTGAGAAGTAAGCCTTGAGAGTTAAACGTTACTTCTATGCCCAAAAAGAATTTTAAGTTGCCGAGGTCAGTGATTGGAAAATCACTTCGTAGTGCCACAACAAGATCAGATATGCATTGAATAGAGGACCCTGTGATAAGGAGATCATCTACATAGACCAAGACAAATAGAGTATAAGAACCAGCCTCTCGGAAGAACAAAGAAGGATCTGCTGCAGAGATTTTAAAACCAAGGTCCACAAGACGACTGCTTAACTTTGAATACCAAGCCCGTGGTGATTGACGAAGGCCATAAATGGCTTTGTGTAACCTGCATACATGAGATGGAAATTGTGGATTAGAAAATCTAGGGGGCTGGGACATGAAAACAATTTCCTGAAGTGGGCCATGCAAAAACGCATTTTGTACATCAAATTGTCGTATAAGCCAGTGTTTTGAAACTGCCAAAGCAAGGACCAGGCGAACTGTCGTGGCTTTGACTACTGGGCTGAAGGTTTCTTCAAAGTCTATGCTGGGTTTTTGAAGATAACCTTTAGCGACGAGGCAGGTTTTTCGCCGTTCAATGGAGTCGTCAGCAAACCATTTGGTTCGGAATACCCATTTGCAGGTTACAGTGTTGGTGGCATGAGAGGCAGGGACAAGAGACCACGTCTGGTTTGCCAGAAGGGCGTTGAATTCACTTGCCATTGCATCACACCACTTTGGGTATTTTTGTGAAATTGTAAAACAAGAGGGAGTTTTAGGTACAGAGTCCACGGCAGAGACATGGGGACGGGGAAGAGGCCATTTGATAGTGCCATCTGTGAACTGTCGAGGTCGGAATGTATTGGTATGTGATCTAGTTAACATTGAGTGTGCATGCTACTAAGTATCAGGCAGAGAAGAGCTCGACAATGTGTGTAATGGAGGTGGAGAAGGAGAAGGGGACGAGGAAGAAGATGGTGGAGAGCCCAGAATAGAGCTTGGTCGTGATAACAATGGAATGGGTTTGGGAAAAATGGGTAGAGCCACATGAGCGGGAGAAGAGTCAGATTTGGGTTTTGGATTATGGGCAAATGGAAACTTTGATTCATTAAACTTAACATCCTTTGAGATGTATATTCGGCCCAAATTAATGTTATAGCAAATAAAACCTTTGTGACAAGGGCTAAGGCCAAGGAAGACACATGGAACTGATCGATAAGCAAACTTATTCGGATTATATGACGAGGTTAAAGGCCAACATTCAGCACCAAACACACGTAAACTAGTGTAATCAAGTTGGGTCTTATATAAAAGGAAGTGGGGAGAGGAATTTTTGAGAGAGGGTGAGGGTAACAGATTAATTAAATACACAGCATGAATGAAGGCATAATTCCAAAACGTGAGTGGAAGGGAGGCATGAGCTAGAAGAGCCAACCCAGTATCGACGATGTGACGATGTTTTCTCTCAACAATACCATTTTGAGTGTGTGTGTGTGGGCATGTAACACGGTGTTTTATTCCGCATGATGCTAGATACTCAGAAAATGGTCTAAACTCGCCCCCCCAATCCGACTGGAATTGTTTGATTTTGGTGTTGAATTGAAGTTCGACATGAGCTTTAAATTTAACAAAGGTATCAAATGCTTGAGACTTAGTTTTAAGAGGAAATAACCATGAATATCGAGAAAAGTCATCAACAAAGCTAATGTAAAATTTAAAACCATCATGAGATACATGTGGGGAGGGACCCCATAAGTCTGAGAAAATAAGCTGAAATGGAACTGTAGAGCGGTGTGTCCGTAAGTGAGTTGGGACTCTATGGGATTTTGCCATTGCACATGCATCACAGAACGCAGGTAACAAAGAAGGATCATATTGTAGATGATGTTGACTAAGTATTGATTTAACGAGCTTGATAGATGGATGACCAAGTCGAGAGTGCCAAAGAGGGATTGAAAGAGAGCTGGTCTGAGCTGATGGAGACGTGGATGGAAAAGAGTAGAGTCCATTATTTGTTGTTCCTTGAAGGAGGATTGTCTCCAAATTGCAGTCCTTGATGAGAAAAGAATCAGAGAAAAATTCAAATGAGACATTGTTATCAAGACACAGTTGCTAGACTGAAATTAAATTTTTCTGAAAAGAGGGAACACAGAGTATTTTGTTGAGAAGAAAATGAGAAGTAGAAGAAGGAAGAAAGGCAGAACCAGTGTGAGATATAGGTATGGGTGACCCATCACCAACACGGAGTTGTTCATCGCCATGATACTCAGAAGCATGTATATTCAAGTTTGCTAAATCACTGGTGATGTGATTTGTAGTCGCAATATCCGGGTACCAGTTTGTGTCGGGAGTGTAACTGGACGAGAAATGTGTTGTAGCTGGTTGTGAGGCTGTGTAAGCTTGAATGAAGCGATGGAAGCAACTGATTGCAGAGTGACCGTGACGATTGCACACCTGACAAATCAGAGAATTATTAGTGGAGGCAGAGAAGTTACTCCCATTGTTACCTCGTCCATGCTGAGAGTTGAAACGGCCACTTCCTCTGCCACGAGAATTGTTTCTACCCCCTCGATACCCTCGGCCACATTGGGCAGGTTTTGCAGTGAAGTTGGCTGAAGGTTCACTATGAAAGACCTGAGTGTTTGAGTGGTGAAGCATGCGAGCTTCATGAGCTAAGAGATGGCCAAGTAATTCTTCAGGTGATATAGGTTCAATAAGGGTAATGACTGATGATACAAGGGCATCATAGTCACTGCCGAGACCAGCAATCAAGTATGGTACGAACTCAGAGGTTGGAAGTGGACGGCCTACAGCTGCCATGGTGTCAGCCAGAGTTTTGGCTCGGCGAAAGTAAGTAGAAATTGAATCAGAACCCTTCTTGAGGGAGGCAAGCTGAAACTGAGTTTGTAAGACACAAGCTTGAGAAACAGATGAAAAGGAGGACTCCAGAGAGAGCTATATGACTCGAGCAGTATTGCAACCAACCACTTGGGCAATAAGAGGTTCTGAGAGAGATGAAATAAGAACAGACATTACCATTTGGTCATATTGAAGCCAGGAATCGTAGGCTGGGTTTGAGGTGGAATCGGAGAGTATTAGGTTTTGGAGGAGGGCAAGAGCCATCTACATATTTGTTGAGACGCTGCCCACAAAGGTACGGGACTAGTTGTGCCTTCCATAAGAGGTAGTTTTCGGGAGTAAGTTTGACTGAGATGACATGGGACATATTTGAATAAGGAAGAGCGGGTGAAGAAGAAGAAGAAGAAGGAGAAGAAGCAGCCATGGACGTTTGTCCTATGGTGCTCTGATACCAAGTTGAAGAAAGACTTTTTCTTGTATCTTCTATTCTGTTTTGTATTAAAAAATAGTGCCTTTTTATAGGCGTATGCTATACAGAATCTAGAATATTCTAGTATGGAAAAGATGCAATCTGTTACAAAAGTTTGTTACAAAAGGATGCAGTACAGAGGACACATTAACATGACTGCACTGGACATCTGCTGCTGCAATGGTTGTGTATTGGACGTCTGGTGCTGCAATGGTTGTGAGCTGGCATTTGGTGCAGTGACTGTTTTATCATTAACATAAAACATGTTTAGACTTGCGAGTAAGGGCATGTTTGGGTAACAATGTCTACAAAATTGTCAAAATTTCTCATAATTTCATTTCTAAATATCACTCAAATTCAAAATACTTATTTGTTTCGAATTTTAAACTTTCCATCTAATAATTACTTCGTCATTACTCAAACACAAAAATTAATATGACTTTTACAAACTTCAAAACAAAAATTATATTCAAATAACATTTAACTTTATTTATTTACTTTTACAAACTCTAATACAGTATTATTTAATTTAATTTCAACAAATATGACTTATACCGTAGCAAAGCTATTTAATTTTATAATATTAGTTCACCCAACTGTGAACCCTACTTTACTCTCCCATTTAGGGTTGAAAATCAATGCGACAGTGTCAGTTTTGACACCAAACTGAAACCCCGCCAAAGTGGGAGAATGATGCTTAGAATCGGCCAAAACCGGTCGATTGGGAGAGAGAAAACCGATTCCATCAGTCTCGACTTGCGTCGGTGTAGTTTTCGATTTGCCGTCAACGTCGTTTGCGACGGAGGAGCATCGTCTGTGAATCTGCAATGGGTATGCAAAGAAGCTCTCACAGAGGAGAAGAAACCCTAACGGCTGAGGAAGAAGAAGACAAGGAAAAAGAAAGGGAGGGAGTTCGTAACTTGGTTTAATGCCATTTTGGAACAACGTTGTTTGGCTTAAGCCAAACAGTGCCGTTCCATTAATTTTTTTTTTCTCAGTCTAGGGTCTTAAACGACGCCGTTTTACTCATTAAAGTGAAATGGGGTCGTTTCTCTATAGGTAGAAAAAAAAAGTATATAGTTGACGTCGGCCGGTTCAATGGTTTTTCCTAGGGTTGAACCGCGAACTGAACCGGCTAATGTCGGTTCCTATATATTTAACTCACCCGCCGACCGGTTCTTCGCCCGTTTCTGTCGCTTCCGGCGTCCGGTGCCAGTTTTCGTTGGTCGAGGCTGGTTTTTCAGTTTGGTGTACAACCCTACTCCCATTTTAGTTTTCTGTCCCGTCTTATTCTTCTTCCTTTCCCACACTGGCATCACTATCTTCTCCTTCTCCTTCTTTTTTCTTGGGTGGATTACAAATACCCAACCTTGCTTCTTCTTCCCAGCAATCTCATTCCCCTAATCCTTAATTTCAAATAGTCAAACTCCCGTAAAAAAATGCTCCTCCGCTTAATGTTTTCTTCTCCTACTACCAAGGCCCCCTTTGGATTACAAGATAGTTATCTCATCTTATCTCAACAATAGAACACTATAAATATAAATATTTTTCAATTTTAAATATTCAACTTTTTTTTTATTTAATCATTACCTAACCACAAAACACAAAAAACAATTTAACATTTTCAAATCATAAAATAAAAATAATATTATAACAATATTTTAATTTTATAATATTTTTATTCTCAAGATCCTATAAAACATCTAAATTCAAACTATTTCATTACTATTAATAAATTTTTTTATCTCATATCATGTCATTTCAATATCAAAACAAGCTAAGTATATCTCCCTCACCTTGACTTAACTTCTTGCATTGTAACCGGTTGTTAAAGACCCAAACAATTTATCCAAAAGTTTTAAGATTGTTGGATACTAATTTGGCTAAGTATTTAACCCTCAAGATCATAACATTCAACCACACTTTCGAATCCGACGTCTACAGTGGTGCACTCTATCGATACTGACCTTGTAGTAGCCCTTTCCTTTTTGCCAACTTTACTCATCTATCATTATTCAATGACAAGTTAACACTATGCCCATACATAGTACC
Organism: Carya cathayensis; assembly: GCA_011037825.1. NCBI lineage: Eukaryota > Viridiplantae > Streptophyta > Magnoliopsida > Fagales > Juglandaceae > Carya > Carya cathayensis. Next base: position 580,725 of record QGSO01000445.1, read on the forward strand.
AAGCTATTTTAATCCAGCCTATAGATCGCCCCCTCTGTTAATTGAATTTGTGACATGGTTCCTACTCTGATACCAAGTGTTAAAAATGAAACCATTGATCCAAAAGTCTAAGGACTGTTATATACTAATTTGGTTAAGTTTTTAACTCTCATGATCATAACATTATTTAATCATTGATCCAAAAGTCTTAACACTATTGAATACTATTTTTTTTTTTGAAATAAAATTTAATTCAATTCATGAATGAATAAAGTTACAGCTGTGACCAATAAGTCTAGGTACAAACCCCGATTACAAGCCAACTACTCATCGGTTATAAGCTCCCTCGCACACAACTTTCATTGTGCCGGACACTATCTAAAAACTTAAAAAAACTCTCTAATGACACAACCCTTCTGAGATGCGAGACTCTATAAAAATAGAGATGTCCATCTCGGCTTGTCTATGAGAAAACAAACACATTTCACCCCACCCTTCAAAGGAGAAGGGGGATTTTCCACCCTCATCCTCCAAAAAAGGATAGGGACTCACTACCCTCCTCCTCCAAAAGAGGAAAGGGAATTGCTTATTTTAAATTATTCTCATTAACCTAACAGATATAGCAAAAATTAAAACACCATTGACACAACCCTAATTGAAAAACAAAAAGAAACAGCAATGTGCTCTCCACTATCTGCCCACGCCGTATGCCCATCCACAGTCTACTCTAGTATGCTACAGACCACTTCACCCGAAGCTCACGCAGGCTACCCAGAAGCCCCTGCCCCATGAAATTCACAGCACGACAAGCTTCTCACCGAGCATCCCCCCCTCTTCCCAGTCCACGTAACCAGCTCTGTCGTCGTCAGCCTCTCCCAATACCGATAAGCCATGGACATTGTCTCCCATTTCCGATAACCACCAATCGAGACAACCTCCGCTTTGGGCTGGCAGAGACGAAAACCAGCCTCTGTTCTTATAACAACCATGCACAGAGCCACCGAGAGGCTTATTACAGACACTCATAACCAAAAAATAGAGCTAACAGAGCTAACAAACAAACGAAAAAAAGAAGAAGCAAAAGAACAACCAAGATAACCATCTAACACTACGACACCCGAACTCCAACCACCATCCATGGGAATATCCGCTGTGAGCTACGATCCAGACTCCTCCCCAGAAAATGCTTTAACCCCTCCATGTAGCTCGGCATGCATCCCAAAAAAACTCTTCTGTTTTCCATGGATAAAACAGAAGTCCTTTATCTAGCGGAAGAGCACCCCAAACCATCATGCAAACCTCCATCTCCAAGAGCAAGACACCCTGACCGGCTCACACCGTAAACCCTCTGAGATGTCCCCACAGAAGACCATACCAAAACTGTCAGGAACACCAGCCATACGAAACCGAGATCCTCCACCTCCAATGTAGGATGTCTCTCCACCCAGCTGGGTGATTTATTAAGGTAGAGGACTCGAGACAAAGCCTAGTGATGGCCTTTCAACCCACCAAAGTCGCAGCCAAACGACTTTTATTACCAAAAGAGAAATGAGTGCAACACAAGAAAACGAAAATAATGGAAAAAGGAAAAAGGTTGGAGGAGGGAGGTCCACCTCCCTCGGACGGTTTCCTAATCTTTTACCTAGAGAGAAGGGAGAGTTTCTCTCACTAGAAGCCGTTTTGAAAGTGGGATTTTTTGTTGAATACTAATTTAGTTAAGCTTTTAACCCTAGTAATGATAACACCAGCCAATTCGAAAACACAACCCAACAAGAATTGCTATTTCCACTCTCACCGCAGTCCAATCTTGCGGTCTTCTCTTCCTTTTCTCTCCTGCTTGTCATACATGGAGTTCAACAAGGCGGAAACAATTGAATTTGACACCAAAAGTTCTCAAAGCTTCGCAAATTGTTACTAACAGTAATAGATGTACCCATCTTTGGTTCTAATCATGCGGCAAGAACTCCTAATGCTGTTGTGTTGTTGTAAAATCTGGTGGCTTCAAGACTGATTATTCGTATTATTTTGAATGTTATAATTTATAAATTATAACAACAATAAATTATAGAAGAAAATAATTAAAAATATGAAATTAAAAATATTTTATTATTATATAGAATTTAACTAAATAATTCAATATGAAATTAGATTTTGAATGGAATAGACAATAGGTAAAATATGTAATCTTAGGCAAAGTTTGACCAATGGAATAACCATTCCAATACTAATTCTCTAAGTGGAAGGGAAAGAAATCATTTTAATTATTTATATTTTATCTTATCACTTCTAAAAATTAATAAGTGATTCCACAAAATAAAAATTAAAGCTTAAGTTCTCTATTATGATAGCCAATCCGGTGCTAATGTTCTAAAATTGTATCAACAAAGTGTATCTATCATTTATACCGATTAGGCTTTTTTTTAAGGATTTGTATTTGATTATTTTTTAGCATTTTATTTTTTATTTTTTGTGTTTTTTTTTAAATACATAAAAAAATGCTTTAAAAAAGATTTACACCGTCGGTACAATTCTTGGGTGAATTTTCTCGATAGCTCTAACGCATTGTCCTAAATCAAAACTTATTCCAAAAAATTAAATTGATAAAAAAATATATATAAATTAAAGGGTATACTGCTAGTATGCCCTTTCAATTTGTCCACTTAGTGTGTTCTTAGTGTAAATTATATTTTTTTTATTTTTTTTTTATCTTTTTATTCTAAACATTTTTTTTTTTTAAAATACAATATATTAATAGTTACAACTTACTTCTTTAATCAATAAATAAAAAAATAAAATATATAAACAGTCAAAAGAGATAAAATAAAAAGATAAAGTAACATTATTCTAAATTAAATTATATATATATATATATATATATATAGCTAATCCCATGAGTAGCTTAATGATCATAACGATCGGTACTACCCATGAGAAGACAGACAACTCGATGATTTTATTCCCCGCTTGTTCCTTTCCCTTTTAATTATGGCTTCAACATCATTTGAGAAATTGGCACGTCATGTGTGTCCTAATCCTATTCGTTCGAATATCGAGCGCCATGGTCAATTCATCTTCCGAAACTGCTGAATCATTTGGAGTACTCATGTCTGATCCATGCATGCCTAATAATTAATAGCCATTATAAAATTGAGTCGTATTGCTTTCGGACAAAACTATATATACATGTTTAAAAATATATAAATCTGAGTCATAAAATTAATCATCTTATTTATTTAGTATTTTACATTATTAGAATTTTAACAATAGGAATCTTTTAATTGTTTTGAGTAATTGCAACAACTTTATTTCATCAAAATTGATAGATTAATAGCATATATGTATAATATTTGACAAAGATAATGATATACTCATAATTCTTTTACAACTATTTTACTACTTACTTTAAATCAACTAATGCATGGTGAGGAATCACCCTCTAGGCAAAAGCACATGCATTCATAACTTTCGTGATGAACCACCTTTTGAATGAAACATGAGTATATAAGTATGGCAATGAATCACCCTATGAGGAGTTACCCTATGTATAAATCTCAAGTATACATATAGCTAACCTGCAAGTTGACTTGCTTGTTTCAAATCGTCCATCACACACACCGAAATATACTAGATTGGCTCGAGGACATTCTACCCAATCAAAGGACTCGAAAAAACCACATGGCATATGCTCAGGGAATCTCTCAACCCGTCTATCAAGTGAGGCTAATACGAAATTATTCTACCCCGATCATTACAAGGACCATTGCTCTTCGTGTGAAACTCATGACAACATGTCATAGGATGGCACCGGGGCTCCTCAACCTATCCATAATGATTGACACACGGTAAGATTAACGCATTTGAAATCCACAACACCATCAATATGAACCATTCAAACTCTTCATCTCAAAGTCACAGTGTAAAGATAATTCATAAACATAATGAAGAAAATGTATATTATTTTCATGAGAATAATGAGGGAAAGCCACAGAATATGCATGGCTAGACCTTACAACATATTCCCCAACATTTACCCTACATTCCTAGTACTGTTTTAGAAGCTAACATACCTAACAATATTAAAAATACAATGGTGGAGTTGGTGCAGCTTCTTTCGTTTCCTTATTTGAAGCTACTTGCTTTCTTTGAAGACTTCGACAACAAAGAAACTCCAATGCGTATGAATCAAAAGTGAGAATTTTTCCCTTGTCCAAATATTTTTTATAGGGCGGGACTATCAGATATCCTTCTAATGCACTTTTGACTCTGGGCATGCTTGAATAGAAGCTCTTCAGTCTAAATCGTCCATCTGCAGGATGATAGAGATGCTGATGAGACAAGGAACGCACATTCCTGCGGCTTGTCTTCAATAGAGTCCACAGTCCCATATCTTTGGGTTCAGATGACATGGCCTGCAAAGTCGTAATTTTCTTTCTGCAGATTTACTCCAGATGTGACCTTTTAGGTGGACTATGGGCCTCTACATACAACACTGCTATCATTCGAGTATTCTCGTGTTATCCCGAAAAGCCCTTACGTTCGTATGGGTCTTGTCCTTGACCATTGCTTGCCTTAGGCTCATATCTTGCCCTTCGCCTGAGTTACCAGCCTCTTCAGCTTTTCTTTCTCACCTTCTGCACTAGCATTTCTCACCTTCGTATGGTTGGCGCCTTTTCTTGCATTACCGAATTCGGTTGAAAAATCTTTTGTTTCACTATGTGCTGAGGTGTATCAGTCTGGCTTTCCACATAGTGTTGCTTGTCCTGTTGAACTAGCTGCACTTTGCAAGCTACCACTACCTCCTTTTCCATATTTCCAAGAAAAGGCTCTATTCTTTGCCTTCCACTTGTCCTTAGAATGTGGTCTGTCCCCTTGCATTGGTGCAATCCTCATATCCTCACATCCTTTCTTTCTTATTAGGAATTTCATCCTTGAAATTTGATGAGGACCATCTCTTGATGTATGGGTAGATTTCCAAGTTGAAGTCAAACAAGTAATGGTAGAATACCTAACAAAAGAAGAAAAACTAAAGATGTATACCAGCAGCAAGTATGGGAAAAGCGCAACCACTTTCAGTATTTTGACATCAAGCAGATACCATTGGAAGATAATTGGGAGGTGGACAAATTAGCAAAACTCGCTTTGGGCATGGATGAGTCAACCCCACCATGGGAAGTGATGACCAAAAGCACTGGAAACCCCCTCTGTTGGACACGTAGTCTCAGGGATAAGTTCAGGAACTTTTGAAAGGGCACTTGGTGTTATGAAGTATTTGACTAACGACAAACTCAACAACGAGAAGTGGGAGGGGAGAAAAGTAAGGAACAGGGCAGCTTGATTCACTCTCCTAGATAGGATATTATACAAGCGAAGTTTTGCTATGCCTCTTCTAAGGTGCATTTTGTTAAAAGAAGCATAATACATGATGGCGAAGATACGCGAAGGGGTATGCAGGAACCACTATGGGGGAAGGGTTGTGGCAAGAAAGGTCCTAAGGGTTGGCTACCATTGGGCATGAGCCCTTAGGGACATAGAAGAACTATTTAAGAAGTGTGCAAAATGCCAACTGCACACGCATGTATCTCATTGCTTGCTAGAAAATCTAACGTCAATCATCGCACCCTAGCCTTTCGCACAATGGGGAGTCGACATCGTGGGACCCATGCCTACATCAAAGACAGTGTAAAGTTCACTATCATTGCTTTGGATTATTTCACGAAGTAGGTGGAGGTGGAAGCTTTGTTGACAATCACGCTGAGCAACATCACTAAATTCCTCTAGGTAACCATAGTCTGATGGTTTGGGATACCTTGTAACATAATCTCAGACAACGGCCAATAGTTGATTCCAACCATTATCCTAATTGGTGCACAGAACTCGGAATCAAGGTTAGATACTCCTCTCCGAGTCATCCCTAAGCTAATGGGCAAGTCAAGGCTACTAACAAAACTGTGCTTAGTATTTTGAAGAAAAGAGTTGAGAGTAAAAGAGGAGCATGGCCCGAGGAACTCCTAGGAGTCTTGTGGGCATACAAGATGATCACAAAGACTCGATGGGGGAAACCCCGCTTGTCATGGCCTACGTGAGCGAATTAGTAATACCAATTGAGATCAGGAAACCAAGCTATAGAGTCTAGTACTACGAAGAAAAGTTGAATAACAAAGGGCTAGAAGAGAACCTTGATTTGCAAGAGGAAAGGAAGGAAGAAGCAAAAAAAAAGTATGACTGCCCACAAAAAAGAGACAGAGCACTATTTTAGCAAGAGTGTCAGTCCTAGAATGTTCAAGGTAGGGGACCTAGTACTAAAGGAAATAGAAGCGACAACGCCGGTAGAAGGAATGCTTGGCCCTTGGTGGGAAGGTCCATATGTGGTTACCACTAGTCACGAATCGAGATCATACTGCCTCAAGGACGGGGAAGGAAATGAGTTGCCTCACTCATGGAATACCAAACATCTTAGGAAAATTTTTTCTAAAGCCATCAAATGAAACTTGAAAATATAATGAAGTTGACTTTCTTTCAGATATTGTCTCTCACCTGGAAACCCAACGAACTGGATGACTGTTGCACTCGTATCCACCAGCGTGGTCAAGCATTTCTCCCTTTGAACCAAAGTCGAGTGGTCGTTACACTCACACTTTCCAATACAAAGGACAACACCACTCACACAAGGGTGTTAGTGGTCGCTAGACTCGCACTTGACAACAAAAAGGACAACACTAATTGCACAAGGGTGTTAGTCTTTGCCAGTGAGGTCGAGCATCTTTCCCACCAAACCAAAGTTGGTGCTCGATTACACGGTCTCCAGCTACAAGGTACTCAAGTTAGTATTTGGCTGATCCAATAAATGGTCCCTTAGCAACTCGTGACCAAGAGCTAACCCATTGCCCCATGCTAGATCGTGGACATAGCGAGTTGCCACAATCTACGAAGAGAGACATACGACCTCCTTCTGAGATGTAGCGAGCTCCCCTCACAAGGCTGCCAAGTCACTGTCATGAAGGGATCGCCCCTCCTGATGAATCCTAACTTCCTTTAAAGTGGCCTCGAGTCGAGTCTTCTTCAGAGTCGCCTCACTATAGTTGGCATGGAACTCTGATTGGAGTTCACAGTGAAGGACCTCACCTCACAAGGCTTTCTTGCGGTCATGTTCCTGATTGGAGTTCATGATCCTTCGCCCTACTCAGATCATTCATTAGACCATCATTGAGTTCATGCTCATAGTCCCGCCTATCCCTTAGAAGAATGGCCTCAAAGGAGTTCCATGCCAACTTCTCCCGCTCAGCCATGAACTCATGATAGAAGTTTCCAACTCTGCTTCTCGATGATGAAGAAGGGCACCCAACTCAGAACAAGTGGTTGCCCACTTCCTCATTTTCGTCCTTGACCACTCAACCACTTGCCTAGCCCTATCCATAAACAAATGGGAGGAAATAACTTGTTCCTTCACCTGAGCATGGCAACAGACAACCCAAGCTGCTAGCGGGTGAAAGCCCTATGATACCAAAGCAACATTTAGGTGGTACGATGGGAAGGATGCGACACAAAAACAAATGAACCTACCGTTGAAAGAAAGCCATGAAGATTGAGCACGATCTATTGAAAAAGTGGGTCCTAGGAGTCGCTCACCTGTGGGGTGGATGCAACGTGGGCCTTGCAAGAAGAAGTAGGTGCACTCAAGGGACTGATCTCATCTCTAGCACAACTAGGAAGAAAGCAACACACTTTCCCATAATGTTCTAGGCAAGGAGAAACATGGGATCCACTCCCTCTATGGCAACTTTTTGGCTTCCCATCTACTTCAGAGGACCTTCTCTACACGGGGACACTGAACTAGAGGAAAGGATGAAAGCATCGATGAAATCTCCTCCACCAGACCCAGAAATCGGGAGACACATCTTGGATCTCCTCCCTGTGGATAGTGGTAGGCAAGACTGGGGAAAGTTTGTTTGGCACGACCTCAAGTCCTTGGGAGTAGGCAGCTCGCAAGAAAGACTTGTTCTTCCTCCTCACCCTTTCTACCCACCTCATTTGAGTCGCTTGACCTTAGAGACAGGGTCCCAAACTCCTCGAACGACATCCTCACAGTCGAACTAAGAGTAGAAATGAAAAAGCTGGGATACAGCGAACCTACTTCCTCCTCTCCTTTGTGAGACACCCTAGCGGATGATTAGGACTTGGCGACAATGATCGTCTATGTGCTTAAGTGCCAGGTGGAGACAGGGTGCTTGTTCAAGGTAGCATGGAGCCCCCTCCTCCTAGCTACTAAGCTCATGACCAGAACTTGACCTGTTGCAAGCCACTATAGAGTCACTCAATCATGGGTTCTAAGAAAACCTAAGTTCCTCATTGTCCCAACGTCCTTCGCTCCTTGATTAAGTATTTCTACTAAGTGGTCAAGAAGGGCACTAGAACTTGGCCCAAGGTCGGACTCCCCTATGGGGGTACGAAGTGCCACTGTGGCAACATTGGGTTCCCATTTGAACTAGTAGCATCACTTTTTAGAAGTGCTTGATCACGAGCCTTTTCAGATTCGTAAGTACATGCTTGCAAAGGACAAGGCTTCTTTTGTTCTTGCTTTGAAGGGGAAGAAGCAAACCTTTTTTGATTGTGAGTAGGAATTTCTTCCTGGATGCTACAAGACGAGTAGTTGACAAATCATGACTGATTTGGAGAAACTAAGGTTGGGTTTGGGTGTTGAGAAGTGTTGAAAAAAGTTGTGAATAGTAGTAAAAAGTAAATAAAAAGTAATAATAAAGTAATGAATAGTAATAAAAAGTAAGTGAAAAGTAATATTTTTAGATTTATCAGGGTTTCCTTCTATATGTTGTTGTTAAGTTTGGTCGTGGTTTGGTTCTTGTTTATTTTGTTTTTGCGCTTTGGTTTTGTTTAGAGTTTTTTTCCTGGATTTTTCCCTGAAGGCTTTCTTTTGTTTCCACGGTTTTCTTCTGCCATAAGTGAAGGTTTTATTAATAAATTTGGGCTGGCATCACTATTGGACAGGTGATTGCTCACTCTTCATAAAAATAAAAATAAAAATAAGTAAAAAGTAATGAATAGTAATAAAAATAGATGAAAAGTAATAATAAAGTAATAAATAGTAGTGGAGAGGGTTGAGAAGTGCTCAACACCTAAACACCCTAAGAAACAGTCTATGGTCTCCCTAGTAAAGAGAGCATTGGACCAAGCCACCTTTGAGTTCTCCTTGACCCACAACTAAACAAAGTCCAAACAACCTACTTCCCTTGGAGAAAGGGTCACGTCGAGAGAATTCCCATCCAAAATGCTACGTATGGCACAAATCGGGAACTCACCATGCCTTGCTTCTCCCACAAAGAACTCCCAACAGGTCCCATACATAAAGAAAAACTTCTTATTCCAATCCTTGACGTGCAAGAAGTGAGATTCCAAATGTGCCACTTTATGACCCGTTTGCAAGCAAAGACTACACAGATTGCCCAATTGTGGCCGGAAGTCATGGGAATGAACACATTATAAGGTTCGAGTACTCATCATTTGTAGGTTCCAGAACCAAACGCCACGCCATGCCATCTAGGGTTATGCAGTGTTGAAAGGTTGGAAGCACAAAGGAAGATGATAGTGAAGGGTAAAAGAGAAAAGCTAGAATGGAAATCTACACAAGGACTAGTGGGACCAAAGGAAAGGTAGAACAGGGAAATGTATGGAGCAAGAGCGACGCTTTGAAAGAGAAAAGCGATGGTTGGAGACCTACGCTTCCCCTAGGGCAACACATGTTATTTGCTGCAAGATGGGATGTATGAATCTCGCAAATCAAGTGACTTAAAAGGTACGTGGGGAAATAAAATCAATAGAAGTTGCTCGACTCGAGGGAAAGATAATCATGACAGTGGATCGAAAGGGCCATGCAAAAAAAAGAGAAGAATGAAAGAAGCAAATGGAATTTCAGTTGTGTGTGTGCAACAAGAATTTGCGGGATAACTTTTGGGCACAAATGGCACCATGAAAGATAAAAACCTAACCAATCCCAATGAATAAGGCCATTGAACTTAATCCTACATGTGAAGTGAAAAGATCAAGCGAGCGGCCCAAGAGTCCATCACTTAGAGATAAGGGCAGAGCCACCAGGAGAAAGCGGTAGCTAACCTCCTCAGTCCTCACAAGAAGCTCACGTGAAGAGCATGTGGACTAGCCTACAGAGCTAACCTATTTGTGTCAAGAAGGAGCTTGTCAAGAACCTCAGAGGGCATGTCGTATTAAATGTGCCGATGTGCCCACTCAAAAGGGCAAGTTTGGGATAGGCAAGAGTGGTCTTAAGGCCCATAGCAGTTATTGCATTAAATGCGACAACATGCTCCTTCAAGAAAGTACAAATGCCAAACTGTCGAAAGTAATAGATGAGACTCCTGCCAAAAGAGGAATACAAATAAGGAGCAATGGGAAGATCTAGAGCTACACTCATACTCTCTCTTTTTTAAGTAATCTAGAAGAATCCATTTGGTAGCAACTAACTTAAGCATTGAATGTGATCCAAGGAGACCAAACCCATCTTATTTTTTTATTTCAAGTACAAGAGGGATCATCCAGAACCAATGTGGACACAATTGCAAGTGTGTGAAACACATCCTTAACAGATGAGGTCTAGTTTAGTTTGGACCATATATGAGTCGACTTATACTCAATCCAAATAACTAAATCACGCATGGTGCTTGACATAAATCCAACCTTTTTATTATGTGGGTTGACCTGCTGTGGCTTGTTTTAGTTATCCGATATGAGTTCTACAAATTGATTGCTTATATTATTCGTTTAGTTCGGATTGACTTGATATGAACTATTCAACTCAACATGACACCGAGTTTTTTTTATTTGTTTAATATATTCGGTTTAGCGACGTTCATATGAAATCCGATTACATAAATATCGACCCCATCCTTTCGCGTTCAAATTCCTCAACTTTGTGTAAAAAACTAACCAAAAGATAAGAAATATGCGCTTCGGTGGGTGAAAAGAAAAGAAAGTGAGGGGAAAGCCATCATTCAAACACCACCACAAAATCATCCTACAAGCCACAGTCAACATAAAATGCTTACCCACGTGGCATTATGCTTCCAATCCAGTCTAATAAGAAAGGGTAGTGCTAGGCTGTCACCTACCAATAACTGCAGGGCATGCCACTCAGTATAATTTTACTTGTTATTATTTTTTATTTTTTTACATATTGAAATATTTTTACAAAATAAAAAAAATACATCACTATATTAAAAATTATTTTTTTAATCATTAAATAAAAAAAATAAATAAATAAATACATAAACAGTAAAATTAAAAAGACGAACTCATACCACATGCTAACATTTTCCAATAAAAAGTCACATGCAAATTAAGGAATGCCGAGACACTTGAATTAAACATTCGCATTATATATTTGAAGTGAATATGTAATTAAATCAAGTATTTTTATATATTTGTTAAATCTATTTAATATTTATTAGTAATTTTTCAGTGTACAGAAGTTTTGTAATTTTTAATTATTATTAATTAAATTGTCGTTGTTATTATTATTTTAATGTAACCGTGCTCGAGAGTTTCGTTTCCTGTCGGCTTGTTCATACGAGAAGAAAGCTGCCTTTTTCTGAGATTAGCATCGTTTTTGCATTGCTTTTTGTTCGGTCTCTGATTTCTTCAGCAACAACTCAGATAGTCTCTGACTTGATCTTCTCGAGCTCGGACCCCGAGACGTTTATACCCTGTCCCCTGTCTCTCCCTTTTTATTTCTCAGCTTTCAATCCATTTCTCACGGCCGGTAACTTATTCGGTCACAGCCGCGGTGACAGTCTCCGCCCGGTTGTTTTCAGACGTTTTTGGGTTCCTGAGGTTAGGGAACTTGGATTCCGAGTTGGGATTGCATTGGAATTGGAATCTCCTTGTGTTTATTCAGTTGTTGATTCGAATCTTCGATTGCAGAAATCTCTGATGTTCAGGTTCTCTTTGATGGGAGTTCACTTTTGTTGCCGTTTATTGAGGGAATATCTCTGAGATGAGCTTTGAGAAGCAGCCGTGGATTCTGTGGACTCTTTGAGGTCGCTTACTGAATGGAAATAGCTGAAAAAGGTGGATCGGTCTCTATGCTGGTTTCCATTTGGTTGTTGAACTTACACAATTAATGCTCAGAGAGCTAGTAGTGCTTTTGGTTTTATACGGAGTTGGGGGTTTGATTGCGTGGTTAAAGCCCTTGCTGGTAATTTGGCACGAGTTTCAGCTAGAACTATTTGGATGCTTTATCTCTTAGTAAAACTAAGCAGGTGACTGAATTTTGTTCTTCGGAATTCGGTTGGTGCCTTCATATCTGTCAGAATGAAAGCTCCCTTAAATGGGTTTCTGCCAATTTCTGGAGAAGGTCTAGTTACTTGATTCCACCGCAAAAGTTCCCATTTTTCTTTATAAAAGCATATTTTATTTTACATCTTTTTGTCTGAATTGTTCTGCTTGTAACTTTTTTTTGTGTGGTTTACACGGATTTGGATTCTTCACTACTATTTTCTTAGCTTCTTAGGTGATAAAAATTAGATATTAAGATATAGGGTTATGGGTTGTTTTCTATTTCAAAAATATATATACACAACTCAACTATTCAATAAAATTTCAGTTTTTAAATTTATTTGAATTTATTTGAGTTTTCTATTTAGTTGTGGGTTGTTTCCTATTTAGTTTCTTTCAGTGGTAGAGTTTACTTTTCTCTTGCTCTTATGTTAGAAATAAAAAAATGTATTGCTACACGCATGAACTCTATACATGTGTATACCGGCTTATTGTTGAAGTTAGTTATATCTCATGCGGTTATGAGTGGTGATATAAAGTTGCGAATTGTTAGAAATCGTAAGTAACAGGTGTGGAGGGTTGATATATATATATAGGTTCATTTCACCATTTCTGCAGAGTCAGGAGGAAGAAAAGATGATTTCACTTTATTTTTATTTTTTAATTTTAATTTTAGCGGGGTGGATATTTATTAGTCTTCAATTCATCGAATTCCAACATATAAATTTACCGTTTTGTTTTTGTTGTTTAGAAAACATATAAATTTGATTATTTAAGATGCTCTCTCTCTCTCTCTAATTACTCGTTCCTTTTCAGCCAAAAATTATTACTCAATGAACTAGATTCAGTGTGCCTTTGAACAACTTGATGTGAATGATTATTGAAATTCAAGATATGTTTTTCATGGTTTGCTATGCAAACTGTGAAAATGTAGATGGGTATCTTCATTCATTTAAAAAAAAAAAAAGTGAAAAGGGCTCCTTAAATTTGAAAGCTAAGTTTTGCTAACTTGTGTGTGCTAAATCCATTGAGTGCTTGTTAAAAGCATGGTAGAAACTGATTTTTTAGTTTTTCATCTGCTAGTATTTTCATGTGCTTAATGGAGAAAAACAGAACATGTTATCTTTGTGGTTAACAATCACAAGGTTCTCTTGAGTTTTTGGTTTGATCCCAGTTATTCTAATGCGCTGCTATTGATGCCTGCAAAAAATTTGTGAGAGCATAGTGTTGTTTGTTCTGAGTCTTGCAATTATGTTTGTAAAAGGAAAGCACAATACAGTTTCTCTAACCTTGAGCTTAATACCAGCTGTTTTAACCCTACCTTAGGTAACAATTTCCAAAACTTCAGTAACCCTCGTGGGTTCTTGCAAATTTAAATGAGTTTACTTTTCAATGCCATATTTGAAATTCAAAATTATATTGTCTAGTTTCATTGGAAAATAAACTATTATGGAATTTGAGCATTCGACCTTTTCATTGCCATATCTTTTAATTCTCATGATTTCTACAGTTTTGAAGTTTTTTATGATGGTGATAATATTTGTTTGAATTGAGAAACAGGAGAGAGGAAGAATATTAATTCAGAGTTATGGCATGCTTGTGCGGGGCCTCTGGTTTCTTTGCCTCCGGTTGGAAGTCTCGTAGTTTACTTCCCTCAAGGCCACAGCGAGCAAGTATGCCACTTTTTTCTTTTCTTTTCTTTTTCTTTTTCTTCTGTTTGAAATGCAACAGTTTCTGGATTCTGGATTCTGATAGAACTTTTGACAACTAAAATTTTCAGGTTGCAGCATCAATGCATCAGGAGACCAACTTCATACCCAACTATCCTAACCTTCCATCAAAGTTGATTTGCATGCTCCATAATGTCACACTGCATGTATGAGTCTCCACAATTATGCTGTTCTGTTGAATTAATGGAATCTTATTGAGTCTTAAATCATTTATATTTTGAATCAGGCTGATCTTGAAACTGATGAGGTCTATGCACAGATGACCCTTCAACCTGTAAACAAAGTAGGTCAACTGTTCAATTCGGGAATTAATATAGACATAATTGACAGAATTCTCTTAAGATGTAATCATGCATGCATATAGAACGTTATTTGAAACATCTGTTCTACAGTATGACAAGGAAGCATTACTGGCATCTGAGATGGGCCTCAAGCAAAGCAGACAACCATCTGAATTCTTCTGCAAAACTCTTACGGCTAGTGACACTAGTACTCATGGTGGTTTTTCAGTACCTCGTCGAGCAGCTGAGAAGATCTTTCCACCTCTAGTTCGTACCTGTTTTTGAAAGTTTCATGTCTTTTCAATTTTAAAATTCTATCTAGTAAATTTTACCTCTTTCAGAGATCACCGTGGGCTTTTTTTTTTTTAATATATATATATATTCATCTATATAGGATTATTCAATGCAACCCCCAGCTCAGGAGCTAGTAGCTAGAGATTTACATGACACTTCATGGACATTCAGGCATATTTTTCGTGGTATTGATCCCTTCAAAAGAATCCAAACTTCATTCCATCCCTCATTCAGTGTCATTCTTTTCTTTGCTAATATATAATCCATTGACGTTTCTTTTAGATGAGTTCTTTCATACCAAGAACTTGCATTGGATGTTTGTATGAGTTGGACTGCGGAAAACAGGTTTAATAAATAAGACATTAAAATTGCTTAATGCTTTAATTTTAGGCCAACCAAAAAGGCACTTGCTGACCTCAGGTTGGAGTGTATTTGTTAGCACCAAAAGACTCTTCGCTGGAGATTCTGTTCTTGTTATAAGGTATGAAATAGATGTTTTGAACTTTTGGTAAAATGAAAGAGTTCTGCTAGATTATTTCCCCTCCTATAACCAAGCTGAAATAATCTGGTTGTGTAGAGATGAAAAAACCCAGCTTCTCCTGGGTATAAAGCGCGCTAATAGACAACAGCCAGCTCTTTCTTCATCAGTCATATCCAGTGATAGCATGCATATCGGGATTCTAGCTGCTGCAGCTCATGCTGCTGCAAATAACAGTCCATTTACTATTTTTTACAACCCAAGGTAATTTTGCAGGATTTTTTTTAAGGTTGTCTTTTGGCTGACAGGCTCTGATAAAATAAATTTAACTATAACAGGGCCAGCCCCTCTGAGTTCGTGATTCCCTTATCCAAATATAATAAAGCAATGTATACCCAAGTTTCAATCGGCATGCGATTTAGAATGATGTTTGAGACTGAGGAGTCCAGTATACGCAGATACATGGGTACAATTACCGGTATCAGTGATTTGGATCCTGTTGGATGGAAAAATTCAGAGTGGCGCAATCTTCAGGTATTCTACAGCCGTAAACGCACACTGGATTTTAATAAAATCTTTAATATGTTAGAAAGGCACACCTTCTCGGGCATGTTTTACTTCTACATTTGTAAATTACGTTCATTGTTGCAATATTCATGTGGCAGTCATGAATAATCTAAATATATGGACTTGGAAACATGAAAATTACTCTTCCAAGCTGAATTCTCAAAATGTATGCTAGTGTTTGGTAATTAAGTTGTATTCAGTTATGCTGACAATTATTGTGGTCTATATTTCAAGGCAGTTTTAGGAATGTTATAGTTAGGGACAGAGCCATGCACATTATGGTTCCTGGCGTTAAAATGTCCTGTTGCAATCTTTCTGGGTCTGCCCAAGAGTCTCTCCCTGCATGCCATTTAAATAAGCACCTACTTCATGTGTTGAAGTCAAAATTCACTAATATTCTTAACTTTTTAATCTCAACTTAGACGGTGAACCAACATTTGAATTTTCTATAGGTTGGATGGGACGAATCAGCAGCCGGTGAACGGCCAAGCCGAGTTTCAATCTGGGAAACAGAGCCTGTTGTAACTCCTTTCTACATTTATCCACCTCCATTTTTCAGATCGCCAGGTAAATCATATTTACCAAGTAACTAGATTCTCTATTACTTGAGAGAAGTATGACTTCATATGCCTAATACAGAAACTGTCAACAAACTAATTTTTTTTTTTTAAATATCCAATGCATCTAAGAGCAGTTTTACACAACTGAATAAAGTGGTTTAGACAAACATGATGAAAGAAAGGAGTTTTGGTTGGATATGAGTCATTTTGTGCTGAACTTTTTAAGACCCAAATTTATGTTTCCAATCATCATTTAATTGAATCAATCTTTTCCGAGTTGGTGCCCTAATCTTGGTAATAACTGTAATACTAGAATGAAACTCTCTTAAAAAAAAATGTGACATATCCAATCCAAATGTTAAATGTGCATGGTGGGGGGTGGGTTCTATGAACTTAGAAGAATAGTACTTGGCAAAATCTATTTGCAAAAGCTCCCCTGCCATGTATGATATGTTCCTTTATTGTGATCTTTGGGAGTGTTTTTACAGATGATGAGTATGACATAGAGAATGCTTACAAGAGAACCATGCCTTGGCTTGGCAATGACTTTGTCATGAAGGATACCCCTAGCTCAATCTTCCCGGGTATGAGCTTAGTGCAGTGGATGAACAAGCAGCAAAATAATCAGTTTTCAGCAGCTCAGTCTGGATTTTTCCCATCGATTGTTTCTTCAACTGCCCCGCATAATAACCTTAATGCTGATGATCCATCTAAATTGTTGGGTTTTCAACCCCCTACCATGTCCGCACCAAGTCTCCAGTTTAACAAAGCAAACGCCCAAAACCAAGTCAGTCAATTTCAACAGCCACCCATCACATGGCCCCAGCAGCAACACCTGCAGCAATTAATGCAGAATCCTATTAACCAACAGCAGCTGCAGATACAGCAAGAACTTCAACAGATGCCACAGCGGCAGCAACTACAGCAACAACAGCCACAACAGCAACAACAGCAACAACAGCAGCCACAACTGGAACAACACCAGCACCAGCACCAGCAGATATGTCATCTGGGCCTTGTAAATAATGCTGTAGTTGCCCCTAAGCAGGTTTCAAACCAAAGTTTGCAACAACCAGTTGAATACTCTCAGCTGCAACCACAGCAAATGCTGATGGGAAATACCCAAACTCAGCAGAGTATCCACTCTAATAATAAGAGTTCATTGCAGTTGACATCCATACCACAAGATTCTCAGTTTCTGCAACAAACTGAACTGCAAGCCTGTCTCTTACAAAGACAGCAGCAGCAGCATGCACAATTGCAACAGTCCTCAATACAGTTGTTCCAATTGCAACAAAGCCAGTCACAGAGAGGACATCAGCTTCCCCAACTGCAACAGTTGTCGCAAATAGGTCTTTCAGACCAGCAACTTCAATTGCAGTTGCTACAGAAGTTGCAACATCAGCAGCAATTGCTCTCCCCAGCTAACCCACTTTTGCAGCCCCAGTTGCCGCAGCAACAGCAGCCCAATCTGCTAAACCAGCAAGTACCACTCCTTCCTTCATCTCAGCATCAGCCTCAACAGTTAAGCAGCAATAGCTTCTCAACAGAGAAGCATATTAATGGTAATAGCTTATCAACTTCTGCCCTGATGCAGTCACAACAGATTCCTTTGAACCATGCCCAGAGCCAGCACAAGCCACTTCCAACAGTCAGAGCCCATTCTGGTCTTACAGAAGGAGATGCTCCTTCATGTTCAACCTCACCGTCTTCTAATAATTGCCAGGTTTCCCCATCCAACCTTCTGAGCAGAAACCATCAAGGACCAACCTTATTGGTGAGTGACTCATTGGTTGAGCCTGCAAATAATATTCAGGAGCTGCATTGCAAATCTGTTATACAGATCAAAGAAGAGTTGTCCAGCTCAAAAGGACCAGACCAGGTAAAATATAGAAGTACCATCACTGATCAGTTGGAGGCGTCTTCCTCTGGAACATCATATTGTCTGGATGCTGGTACCATCCAGCCAAACTTCCCAATCCCCACATTTGGTTTAGATGGTGATGTCCAGTCAAATCCTCGGAACAATCATCCATTGGCAGCTAATATTGATGGATTGGCGCCTGACACCTTTTTGTTTAGGGGGTATGACTCGCAAAAAGATCTTCAGAACTTACTTTCTAGTTATGGTGGTACTCCAAGTGATATTGAGACAGATTTGCCCGCTACTGCGATTAGCTCTCAGTCATTTCGGGTGCCAAACATTCCTTTTAAGCCAGGGTGTTCAAGTGATATTGCTATCAATGAAGCTGGAGCTTTTGGCAGTGGAATGTGGGCTAACCAGACTCAACGTATGCGAACCTATACAAAGGTTTGTTGATCTGCTTTTATCTTTGCTTTAGAAATGCCTTACAAAGTGAGGTATATTTTCCTCTTTAACATCGGCAAAATACATCCACGTCAGCAGCCTTATTGCCGAAAGGAGACTGTTTTGATGCCCAATTATTCTAACCTTCTTCAAATTTAACATCTGCATGCTTTGTAGTGTCACCCTGCTTGTGTAAATGAATTTCACTCTCCATGATTTGGCAGCCATTTTGAATAATGAAACATAATTTTCAAAATTGAGTTCTTATGGATCTTAAGTGACAACCTAAGCTAAAATTCTGCCAACTAAATGCTATTAGTTCCCATACATTTTATTTTTGTGCATTTCATGATAAAAAAGAATCTGTGGTATAAAGATTGTGTAATTGATCCTCAGGATAATCATATCAAGTTTCCTGGATAAAATAACTTAACCGGTGGCATTGATACGCCAGACATTCGATTCATATCATGATAAAATTCCTAGTTTTAGCTGAGGTGTCTTATTATATCAAGTGTAGCCCACTGCATTGAATTGATTCCATGACTTTAATAGTGAGAATAATACCTCCAAGAAATTATTCCAATGAACGTATTCCCCTCTGGAGAATTTCAGGATTTACGTCATTCTCATGCCAGTGGCAGCTTCTATACCCCCGTTGGTCAGGATTGTATTAACCCAAGTACTTATTTGTTGAGAAGAAACTGATCCAATTTGAAATTGTTGATGTTTATACTGATCAATCATTGAAGGAGAATCCTGATTCATATCGATTAAGCTTCCCTCAGATTACTCTGAAAGTTCTTCCAAAATACAAGGAAATGATTAAATTCTAAAGCCAAAGATCGTAGTTCTCACGTGAGCAATCAAAAAAGATTTTTTAGCAGCCTTAGGTTTAGGTATTGTTCTTCCAATTATCGGTCCAAGCATTTCTTGGTGAGGTAGCTCGATATGATCAGATTTAAATGAATTTCTTCTAATATACGAGAAACACCAGGCCCCTCTAGAGCCCAAACCTCCATTTCTCTTACCCGTTGTCCTCCTATCTTGCCCTTCCTCTCAAGGGGTTGTTGAGTGAGTATTGCGTACTGTCCTCTGGAACATCCATGATTCGGATTGACTTTTATGGATGAATATATAATGGAATTAGCAAGAAACTATACCCCCATAGGATGAACATTAGTTCATATGACTTTGCACAGGAGTAGTATATAGTTCATTATAAATTAAATTAAATTAAATTATTTTTTCCAAATGGAGGAATAATCAACTTGAAGTAGGAAACTTCCAAAATTTATCAGTTGGGGTTCATGATTCAATTGGTCATAATTATTTCGTTTTTGATTCTATATCATGCAGGAGCAAAGTTTCACGCTTCCAACATTATCTACTTTTATTATAGATTTTATTTCAGACAGGTTTTACATTCATATAAAAGACAAATGATTATTAATTGCCATTTTATCATCCATTTTTGTCCCTATGTACTTGGACTATACCTATTTATTTCTATCAATAAAATTTTACTTCACCTATAAAAGAAATTATTGTTCATTTAGCAATCATCTAGTTGAAAAATGTATCATAGAAAATTTTGAAGTATTTGGCTCATATGGTGAATTTTTGTAATTTTTCTAAATACGTCTGTACGTCTAGGGTTAGCATAAATAAACATTATATAACCTTGACTGATAGTGAATTTCGCGCCATTCGCTCCCCGTGGATGTAGGCACATCACCGAACCACGTTACATCTGTGTCGATTTCTATTGTTTTTCTCTTTTGATTATTCCATACAATTCATCAGCAATTGCTGCAAGTTTCACAACAGAAATAACACAAAGTGCGTTTTTTTAAGGTTTATGTTGCTTTACAGGAACAAATTTTCATGCTTTCAAGATTATATGCTTAGAATTATAGGTTTTACATCAGGCAGGTTTTTCATTCATATATATGAGAGAAAATGCTTAGCAATTGCCATTTTATTGTCCACGTAGCAACCATTTAATTGAAAATTGTATCATTATTATACACAAGGTGTTTTTTTAATGAGATTCTCAGATACCTAATATTGATTCAAACTTTTGAAGGTTCAAAAGCGTGGCTCTGTGGGAAGATGTATTGATGTAAACCGTTACAAAGGGTATGATGACCTCAGGCATGATCTTGCCCTCATGTTTGGAATTGAAGGGCAACTACAAGATCCACAACGTAATGAATGGAAACTTGTTTATGTGGATCATGAAAATGATATTCTTCTTGTTGGAGATGATCCTTGGGAGTAAGTGACCCCCAAATCTGCTTTAGCGTGTATTGATTCTCCAGTTTTAAACTACACATTTTTTGTTTTATCAGTGTTTTTTAACTACACATTCTTTATTGGTCTCAGGGAATTCGTAAGCTGTGTTCAAAGCATAAAGATATTGTCATCTGCTGAAGTAGAGCAGATGAGTTTGGATGGAGATCTGGGTCACATCCCAGGGGTTCAAAATCAAGCCTGTCGGCTGTAATGGGATGGATGGTGGTGGTGCATGGAGGTATGACAATAACTCTGCTGGCTCATATGATCGATGAGGGTTCCAAGATTGAAAATGAAGTGGTTTCTTTGACTCAACTCTGGGTTCTTAAAGACCATCTGAGACTAATTGGCCTCATCTAGCTCTAATAGAAGATGAGAAAGGAGAGCAGTGAAGTGTTATTCTGTAACCAGAGAATGCTGCTAATAACAAAGGCAGAGAGGAGAAATATGTTGCTTGTCTTGGAGTGATGTTGATCCTAAAAATGCTATTGTTCTTGGGTAAGGTGGAGCTTAAAATGGCAGCACACCTTATTTAGAAATGATTTATACGGTGTTAAGGTGTGCAAGTTCTATGCACTAAATATTGAAAAAAGTGGCCTCAAATATGAAACCCACGTGAAAAAACTTCATTTTAAGTGGTGGGTGGTGGGTTTAACTTTTTTCAAAATGAGTGAGTAGAACTTGTATATCATAGGACTGTAATAGCATTGCTACTTTCATTGCTGTTTGTATATATGCTAACAAAAATAGAGACAAATGTGGAATTGAAGAATTTCTAGTAGTTGTAGTTTGAGACCCGACCAGATATAGATCATGCACCATGCTTTAATGCTAATTGTAAGTTTTGTAGCCAGTACTTGCTCTTTTCCCAAGTTATAATTACCTGGAAATTGCCATTGTGGTCTTCCTCCAATGTAGTAATGCTGTCCTAGTATTTTACCTTCATTGTGAACAGCCACCCTCCCCCCCTCCGAATTTAAAAATAATAAAAAAGGAGAAACATACTAATAGTAATGCTTGCGTTGATGGGGGCACTTGGGTAAACTAAAGCCATAAATCACTGCATTTTCCTTGAGGACTTGAATGCGTTTCAACTCCTCTAGAAGCAAAATAACGTTGACCAGATTTCTACATCACGCCCAAGTTGAGAAGAGAGTATGCTAGCTAAAATTGATATTTTAATAAAGCGTTCACGCTCAAATAGAAACGCGAGAGAAGAGTAGGGTCATCTTCTCTGTTCTGGTGCCCTGCCCTTTTTTGTTATGTGTGGAGGGAAATGGTAGTTAAAGTAGTTAATTGAGGGGGAAACAATCGAAGAAGTAAGGTAGAAGACCCGAGGCCAAAACGGGTTCACATGGATTAACGAGGCAACGAAATGGTGCATAGCGAGTTAGTGAAACGGCGAGTTTTGGAAAGAGTCGAATTTAGTATGTCTGTTGGAAGTTAAATGATGTGTTTTGTATTTTCAGTAAAACGGTGCATTTTAAGTCATTTGTTAGTTGTATAAAAACGCATCTGAAGTGTATTATGATTCTTGAAGTGGAGGTTGAGTTCTCCTTGAATAAAACTCAATTTCTTGATTCTTCTTTCTTTCTTTCTTTCCATTTTCCATTCTGTTCTTTCTTCGTATATCTCAAATTCCCTAACAGTTGGTATTAGAGCCATTTCAAGGGATGATGAAAGATGTTTTTAAGCCCTATCTGAAAATGTTTGTCCTTGTATTTGTTGATGACGTACTCGTGTATAACAAGTCCTATTCTGACCATGTGAAGTATTTAAGGCTAGTATTGGATACATTGAGTTAGCACAAGCTATTTGCTAAGATGTCTAATTGTAGATTTGGAGTGGCTGAGGTGGATTATTTGTGGCATTCAAGTTCTAGGAAGTTGATCCTGCTAAAATCACTTCCAGGATGGAATGATTCCAAATTCCTTGAAATCCTTGGGGGGGTTTCTTGGACTTATTGGGTATTATGGGAAGTTTATCGAAGGATATGGATTTATTGCAGCACCTTTGACAATCCTCTTGAAAAAGAATGCATTTGATTGGTGTGAATCAATAGAAATAGCATTTAGAGAATTGAAACAAGCTATGACACTACGTTTTTCTTTTCTTTTTTTTTTAAAGAAAGAAGGATAGCACCTTCATATTTTATTAAAAGACCCTCACCAAGGTGGAGGAATCACCATAATTACAACCATAAAAAGCTCCAAAAAAAACACCAAAACCCCTAATACTCCTAACGCAAAACATAAGGTAAACACATTCTATTCGTACGTAAAAGCCCCTTGAGTCTCCCCAGACGAAACTCCTCTCCAACAAAATCCCAAGTTGTGCCACTAGCCCCATGTTTTGATAAAAAATCAGAAACCATATTTGCTTCCCTAAACACATGTTTAAACTGAATATTGATAGAAGAAATAATAGATTGTGCTTCCTCCCAAAAATTCCACAAATACCAATATTTACACATTCTTGTGATAAACCAACCCACCACCACACTAGAGTCCGACTCCACCAATACATCTCTCAGCCCCAATTGTTGACAAAGATGAAGGCCATCCACAAAGGCTTTACATTCAACAATGGTATTTGTTGCTTGGCCATAGCAATGGGCAAAGCCTCCAAGCAGCCTCCCTTGCACATTCCATATCATGGCCCCCCCACCAGCCATCCCAGGATTGCCAAAAGAACAACCATCCCCATTAAGTTTGGCAAAACAAGCTATGACACAACCACCAATTTTGAGACTACCAGATTTTTCTAAGCACTTCACAATGGAGTGTGATGCAAGTGGTACTAATTTGGCAGCAGTCCTTATGCAAGAGGGTCAACCAATTACTTACTTCAGCATTGCTGTTAAGGGAAGATGTTTATTATTGTTGATTTATGAAAAAGAGTTATTGGCATTGACCACTACTGTTTAGAAGTGGAGACCCTACTTGCTGGGTTAGTCATTCAAAATTAAAACTGACCAACAAGCATTTAAGTTCCTATTAGAGCAAAAGGTGTGTACAGAAGCTCAGTAAAAGTGGATCACAAAGTTGTTGAGACTACAAGAAAGAGAAAAAGAATAAAATAACTTATGGGGTTTCAAGGAGAGAGGAGGAGCATAATGCCAGTTTGGCACTGATTTTTTTCCCTACAGTTATGCACTATCTCCACAGATCTACAAGTATGACAAATTGCAAGTTGGAGTGGAATTTGACAAAAACTATTATGTGCAAGAAGGGCTGCTGCTTAGGAAAGAGAAAATGGTGGAGTGCCTTCCTCCCCTTTCAAAGACAAAATTATACAGTATATACACAACAACCTACAGTCTGGGCATGTGGGGTATCATAAAACTCCACAAAATGCCAAACTAGATTTTAATCGGAGGAAATGAGAGGAGACATAAGGAGGTTTGTTAAAGAGTGGGATGATTGTCAAACTATAGAGCATGAGACACTTCCTCCTGCAGGGTTGCAACCTTTGCCTATACTAGTTTTACCTTGGATAAACATTTCAATGGATTTCATTGAAGGTCTGTTATTGTCTCACGAATCGAGTATGATTTTTTATGTGATTGACAAACTTACAAAACATGCACATTTCTTCACACTTGCTCATCCATATACAGCAGTGAGAGTGTCCTAAGTTTTCTTTGTTGGGGTTTTCAAACTCCATGGTATGCCTAAGTCCATAGTTTCAGACAAGGACCCTATCTTCACAAGTTCCTTTTGGAATGAGTTGTTCCAACTACAGAATACTAACTTGGTATTCAGTTCTACCTATCACCTGCAGAGTGATGGCCAAACTGAGGCTCTTAAGAAGTGTGTAGAGACTTATTTGAGATACTACATTGGGTCCAAACCAAGAGATTGGAGTTTGTGGCTTCCAATGGATGAATGGTGCTACAACACCACTGTCCATTCTTTCACGAGATATTCCTCTTTTGAGACATTTTTTGGTTATCCACCCCTGAGACTTTTGTCATATGTCTATGGGACAACTACCAATGAGGTTGTGGATTAAGAATTGAGGACCAAGGATAAGCTGATGGGGCTTTTGAAGGAGAATTTGTAGAGAGCACATCAAAGAATGAAGTTTTTTGCAGATAAGAAGAGACTTGACATAACTTTTGAAGAGAGAGATTGGGTTTCTTAAGGCTGCAGCCTTATAGATAGAAAACAGTGGCTCTACGCCTAGGGTTGTAAAAAAACCAGAAAACCAGTTGAACCGGGCTGGACCAAGTGGGTTCAGTCTTGTTAGTAATTGGTCTAATGAGGTACCGGTTTTTAAGAACTGAAACCAGTCTTAACCCGGTGTGGTACCAGTTTTTATATTTTGAAAACAGGCATAAATTGAACCAGACTGGTATATATATTTTTTTAGTTTTTTATATTATATATAATACTTTATATTATATAATATATATTATATGCCAAATTGCTAATTAATATAAAATGAAATTCTAATCTTACTATTCAAGTCTATTAATTTTATAACATGAAATTAATATAACATTTGATATAAGTTAGACCTACTTATATATAATTAGACACTAATTATACTATTCTAGTCTTATTATTCAAGTTTATTAATCTCACTAGTAAGTTAGATATTACTTATATTATACTAGTATAATTGAACATTAATGAATTAGTAATTGTTAATAATAAATATTAAATTCTAACAATTAATTTTAGTATTACAAAAATTATAATATTAAACTTTAAACCGAAAAACCGGATCAGACAAGACTCAAAAAAATCGAAAGTTTCAATTTCTGTGATGAATCGGTCTATATCGATTCTTAAATTTTCAAAACCGGTGTATACCAATTTGGTTCTAAAGTTTATCCAAAATTGGGCCAAAACAGACTTGTTACACCCCTATCTATGCCACAATTTGAAGCTGGCCCCTCGTTATTATGGTTCCTTTCAGATTATAGCCAAGGTAGGGATTGTAGCTTATAAGGTTAATCCGCCAACAACATCAAAGGTACATCTTGTTTTTCATATTTCATGTCTCAAGAAGAAGTTGGGCCAGAACATTACACTTCTACCATCCTTATTGCCTATTGACAAGGAAAGCAGGATTCAACTAGAACCAAAAGCTATTTTGGATAAGCAATGAAAAAAGTTGAAAATCATGCAATGACTGAAGTTCTTATAAAGTGGAGGGACACTCTTCCTTAGAACAGTTTTTGGGAATCCTTATGAAAATTGAGAGATCTTTACCTCACCTTGTGGGCAAGGTCTTGTAGTGGGGAAGGAGCTCAACCATCAGTTAGCCATGTGGTCAGGACTCTTTGAAGAAGGGGAGAATTTTATACATGGAAGGAAATGGAAGTTAATGTAGTTAATCGAAGAAGTAATGCAGGAGAATTTTATACATGGATTAATTAAGCAACAAAACGGTGTGCACAGAGTCAGTAAAACGGCTAGTTTTGGAAATGGTCGAATTTATTCAATATTACATTTGATTCCCAAACTCATTTCAACTCATCTCATCTAATCATTACAAATTTTTCAACTTACAATATAAAATATAATAAACAATTCAACTTTTTCAAATTTTAAAATAATAATAATATTTTATTCAACTTTAAATTTCTATCTCCACTCATCTCAACTTAACCCAACCCACCAGCCAGTCACTAGTTAGTGGTATAAAAATGTGGGAGAGAACCGAGAAAGGCATCTAAAGTGTATTGTGATCCATAAAATGTAGGTTGAATTTTCCTCGAATAAAACTCAGTTCCTGATTCTTCTTTCTCTCTTTCATTTCTTTCCATTTTCCATTTTATTCTTTCTTCGTATATCCAGAATTCCCCACATTTTTGCTCGTTAAAAAATAAATATGCTACTAGATTGACAAAACAAGGTCAAATACATGCAGGGCCTTGCATGGATGGATTGGCCAGTCTAGAGATGTATGCATTCAATACCAAATGGACCTGGCATTTTACCTAGACACGTAACCAAAAAAGACCGTAATTTGACACGGCACTGCAATCAACATACTCTATGGGCAACTACATTCAAAATCCATATGGTTTGGGGCAGCCTCACCAAAAGAAATTCCCGTTACATTCCAAGCACATTTTTCATTTCGATTATTGTTTTCCCACAGGACCTCGAGCACATTTAACTGGCAGCTAAGAAAGAACAGCAATAACATCTGAAGCCCTCAAAGCAATGTAATCCAATCCGTCTTTACCCTTAAAGTCGTTCCCAGCATATTTGGAGTACATAACTGTGTTCCCTGGGGTGAGGGATAATGGTTTCTTGTTGCCCTCTTCATCGAGAGTACCGGGCCCAACCGCAACCACCTATCACATCCAAGGCAAAATACACACCAGGTATAAATCTCATCCTAATACAATCCTTTCATGAATAGGCAATTAGTGACTCAGATAAAAAATGAAAGCGGAAGATGCTATAATCCCCTTACTGTGCCGATGGAAGGTTTCTCTTTGGATGCCTCCGTCAGCAACAGACCTCCAGCAGTCTTTTCTTCAGCCTCAGCAACCTGCACTCAAAGTTCAAACGTAGAATGTAGAATGCCAGAATTACCTTTAGGTATTAAGAGAAGCACGCAAGAACCATAAAAAGCACTAAAGCAGAACATAATGAGAGATAACAGGCAGGACATATCATGTGCAGGTACCTACTTCCTACTTACAGCAACAACGTACATACAAGTGCAAAACCCCATTACACCCATTTCCAGGATTATTTATCCAGTATATGCCAAAGGCAGCTTACTGATAACAACAAAGGATTAGAACCATCATATGGACATTATGATTCATGCTTTTCCGAAATCAAAAATATAAAGTTCATGAAAATATGTGTAATGGACGTGGAAGGTATGCAAACCTTGATTAAAACTCTATCATTCAGGGGTTTGAGATCTTTCACATCATCTGTTTCAAGAATACCAACAATATCATCGTCCTTCAGAATAAGATGCTTTGAACCATTGAACTCCAGCTCAGTCCCAGCGTACTTAGAATACACAACTTGGTTGCCAGTCTACAAAAAAGATGAATTGCAGAAAGGAATAAACAATGGGAACTGGGAATTACACACGCACCAATTTTTTAACTTCTGTTAAGGTAATCATTCCAGTTTAAGCGTTGGAACATACTATTTCGGTACCAGTACGTTTCGGGATTAGTTATATATATATATATATATACTGATCAATAATAAAATAAATACGTGAGTATGTAAGTATGCATCATGCATGTGTGTGTGTGTGTGTGTGTGTGTATGGAAGAATTGAAGATTTTTATAAAAAGAATATAAGTTAAATAAAAAAAGTAGAGACATTGGTGTTAAAAGACAATATAAAAAAAATCACAAACTTGAGTTGAGACACAAAAAAAAACAAAGAAAGAGTTGAGAAATTATTATAAATGAGATTTAAAAAGGACAATAAATGGCTTTTTTACACACATATATGATATATATACGAAAAAGTTCACTGATCAAAAAAAGAAAAAGAAAAAAATACCTTGACACTGAGGTCCACTTTGGTCTTCCCGGCAGTTTTACCCTCTCCAATTGCAACCACCTCACCTCCTTGAGGCTTTGTTTGAGCAGTTGTTGGAAGTAAAATGCCTCCCTCAGTTGTTTCTTCCGCAGTTTTGATCTTCACCAACACTCTATCGCCCAAAGGCTTAATCGATGTGTACTGCAGAAATGGGAACATAAAACTATGACTTTAGAGAAGCCAGGAAATTAAGAACCCAATAAGTACTTGAACTCATCAGAGTTCAAAATGTAGATACACAACTTTTTATTAATGGTAAACCAAAAAATGTAGATACACCACTGCTGTGTATAAATAGCGGTTTGATCATAAGACAAGCTTCTAACCAAGCTGAATAAATTGCGATACCTCCAAGCGCAAAGAACTAACTATTGAAGTGCCTATACCGAATATTATATAGAGCAGTAAAAAAGCACACGCAAAGCAATTCTGTTCTCCCCACTTTGGAGCCGAATTGCAGCTTTTAAGGTTTCATTAGCACACAGCCTTACAACTACAAATATTTAACCATCTAAACTTTGCAGGTACAATGAAAGATAGATTACTTATTTGATACTAGACCTGATCAAGGCAGATGTTTGACAGAATTACATTGCATCATGTCAAAAATGGAGTTGGGGAGAGGAGATGCCAGGAGAGGGAAGAAAAATGGAGGAAAGGAATTTTGGATGATTTTATTCACTCAATTAGTAAATCTACTTATACAAGTGTTAGAGCTGTAGCTCTTTGCTAAAAAACTGACAAATACAATAGTTAATTACAATTGGTTAACAAACTAACACTAACAGAATCAGTTAACAGAAATTACAACTGATAATACTCTCTAATACTTCCCCATCAAGCTGCAACAGCTTGAAGTAGACAAAGTAAGAACAGAAATATCAATAAAGCCGAGAAGTGACAAAATGACAAGGTAGAGAAGCCACTCAGTAGCCCAAAGGAAAACGAAGTGAATCCACTGAAGCCCTTGATGAATTGGAGCCCACTGCTTTAAGATGAAAAATAGAAAAATACTGATGGAAATAGAGAACGATTAAAAAACAAGAAACAAATAAATTCTGGTTGAAACAGAGAAAGAGAACAGGAAAAAGGAATTAACCAATTTAGCTAATTGGAGAAAAAGAGAGAGAAAATGTCTCTTAGAGAGGGGGGGGAAGCACCGGAAGTACTGGAAAATGTTGAGAAAATACCAGAAAAGGCCAGGTGACACTGGAAAGCAGCGATATTTTTTTTTTTTAATTTCACCATAACCACGCTGGAAATTATCTGAAAAACATCATGGCATAGCTGGAATAATGCTAAACCAGCAGAAAATGCCCTGAACTGGAAAGCACATGCCTGTATCGGTCATAAATTTACTGAGCTGGGAAAAGAAAGAAGTAACAGAGTTAAAAGAGAAAGAAGAAGAGAGAAAATCATAAAAGAGAGAATCTTGTATATTCTGATCTTGTATTGAATTGACAAAAGAAAGAATGAAGTTGAAGATAGATTTAACAGAGAAGTTGAAACCAGATTTATGCAAATTGAACTACATGGGCTTTTAAACAAGATGGCTACTGAATAAGGTGTTAAGAAAACTTTTTTGGATAAACAAAATTAAGTATAGAAAAATACCATCTCTGAGGCTTGGATCTGAACAACTACTGGGCTTAATATAACTGAGCTGAGTTAAATGACTAATAGTGAGTCCAAATTGAATGGGAATGGGTTAAACCTAAAAACTGAAATAAGGCTATCATTATCCAAGATAACACTAGGCACCCTGCAGCTGCAACCAGACACCACTCTTCTTCTACCTTGAGATATTTCCAATCACGATTTCCAGCCCTTACAACTGTAACACACCCAAAGAAATGTGTTTGGATGGATGGAAAATGAAAGTAAATGATGAAAATTTTGGGTTAAATTCAAAGATAACCGACTCCAGAATTGAGAGAATACTGGGAAATTTCATGAACTTTTCAGATGCCCTATTACAGAGCTCAGGCTAGTATTTATTCAACTACATGGACCTAACTAATCCTAACTATGGGCTGGACCTTACAAACAAAATTTACCACAAGGTCCATAACAAACCTAAACCCATTAATATAAAGCTTGTAACAACTAAGCCCATCCCTATCTAAAGGGTGACAACAACCGCAGCTATCAACACATAAGCCACCGGAGCAACCACAAGAAACTCATGAGAGACCATGAAGCTTGTCGAAAAACACCATAGAAATCTTCCAAGCTTAAAAAAATGTATTGCTACATGACCACACGCGGGTTTCTTCTTCTTACGTAGTCAGCAATGCAGCTAACTCAAAACAACAACTACTCCACCACATAATGACCTGAAGATCACCAAAACCTTCACAGATCATTCAACCATAGCTACTCGCAGTTGAATTGCCGACAATGAAGTGAATGAGAGGTAGAGTCCGAATCTTGGTTGAGGACTTTAATCAAACAGATGATAGCGAAAGCAAAAGTATCAAAGAATCATCAAAGATATCACGAAAAATAACCATGATTTCGCTACATCAATAAGTGTTTCCGTAATTAAAGTAAAACAAGAAAGATGAAAAAGAAACTTCAACAAAACGATACTTTCGTAAGAACACAGCTCTAAAGAATTTTACAGAGTCACAGCAGCCCTAAATAGTACAAAAAGAGGCCCCAGCCCCATATTCACCAGACAAAATATACATCGAAAAACCAAAGCACTGGCAAAAAAATAACACTAATCAACAAGAAGGCAGAAATGGTCTCGAAATTTAGCACCTTGGGTGCGACAACTGTTGCGGCTTTGACAACCAGGCCCTTAAACGACCTCCGAGAGAGACCACGCCCTACTGTCAAATGCCCCACCGAAGGGCCGAACTTCGCAGCTTCAGTTGGCCGAAGTCCCTGAAACGACGCCAAGTTCCTCGTTGAGATCGACGATACCGTCAACTGAGCTGTAGCCATTTCTGGATCTACTCTGAAGAGCCATAAGAACAAAAACCCAAAAAATTAAAAAAACTAGAGAATCAGATTACTAAGTAGAATTCGACAGAACCAGAATCCGACAGTCTAAGGATTAGATTTGAGCTTTCCAAATGCACAGAAACACAGAGACACGAACATCTAGTCTATACCTTTTTAGGATGAAAGAAGAGGGAATCAGAAACTTGTTTCGTCTATCTGTAGCAATTTGAGAGGATAAAACCCTGGAGCAGTTAGCAGTAGGGTTTTATAAGACGTTGAAAGACTCTTCTAGAACACGCCCCAACTGCATTGCTTGTTTACTTGCTAAAATATGAATTGAGCTTTCTTTCTTTTTTTTCTTTTTTTAAGGAAAATTGTCATCTAGGGTGAGTATGGTCCTATTCAGTCCGGTCTGGGTAATAGACCAAAATTTTCTCCTGACTAGACTGGACCGAACATCCCTAGAAACTGGATAGGACCTGTTCGGTTGATCCATTCAGTCCAACCTTTTTTCTAAAATCGATTAATAAAAAAAATTTATTTAAAATACTAAATTAAAATTAAGTGACTCATTAAATGAAAATTATATAATAAATTGTACAATTATTAATATATACTAATACTATATATTATAGTTATACATTAAAAAATATAATAATACATTGATATAAATACATATAGTTATAGACTTAGTACCAATACTATAACTAATAGCTACACTAGTAGTATAATTAATAGTCTAATATACTATATTCAGTGATAAATTGGTAATATTATATTAAATAATACTGTATGTAGTTTTTTTTTTTTTGTACTCTATGTAGTTATAGTGATTTAATACTAACATATTAAGTTAACTATGCTAATACTATTATAAATTTATACATATACTATAATTTATACTATAACTCTTATAATATGTTCATATATTAATACATACTAATATTATATATTATAGTTATATATTAAAGAATATAATACTTATGTAATATTGTGATAATATTGTGATAAATTAATAATTAATTATATAAAATTATTTATATAAATAATAAAATATAAATTTTTTAATTTTCATTTGTTCCGGTCAGTTTCTCTGGTTCGGACTGGCCGAAACTCATCCCTATTGCCATCATTCATTTATGATTGGATACATTCTTAAATATCGCCATATATGATATCATAAATCAAAAGAATGCAATTAGAGCTCCACCAATACACAATTTTCTTTTGAGACTAATCTAATCTTCACTATTATTGATATTCTCTACAGAAAAACGTCTAAGAGACAATACTCTTTGTCTAAACAGAGTCTCAACCTCACCCTTCATAAAAAAAAAATATATATATGACTTAACCACTACAGAAAAACATCCAAGAGATGAACTCATTTTCTATTTTAATTAATAATAAAGAAATCAGCAAATAGATGTGAAAAATAATGGATTACAGGTTGGACAACTCTAATAAAATTTGGAATATATGACGGCCCGTGAAAGCAACACATTTGTCTCTTTTTAGCAGCAAATGTTAGGTGGTGGCGAGTCCGGTGATCTGATGTGTGTGTTAAGAAGAGCTACCAGAAGGGATGGCGCGTGAGGACCAAGCGCAGATGTGGGTGGCACGTGAGAACTACACGCGATCATTTTTGCAAAACCACCACTTTCCTCTGAATGATTCTCGACCTGTGAATCTGCTTGTGCCGCACGTGTCTCTTAGGAATTGCTGGAAAGCTGTAAATCTATCTTTTTCACCTTTAAAGAAAACAAAATAAAATTAAGCAAAAAAAATTTTTTTGATAGATAAGGTAGGTGAATGGAGGAAGGAAGGAAGGAGAGGGAGGAGGAGGATGAAACCGAGGCCTTCTCCCCCTTGGGCGACAATCAGATATGGAGCCCTTAGTTTTTTGCGAGAGAGAGAGAGAGAGAGAGAGAGAGAGAGAGGGGTAAGGGGATCCGAGCCTGAATCTGAGGCCGATGGGGCTCAGTTGACAAATGCAACGTTAAAAGCACTGAATTGCTTCGAGAAGGTAGACCAGCACAAAACTGGAGAGAAAAGATAAGGATTTGGCAAGAAGCGGCAGATTTGGGTGAGGAGACTTATCTCTTAATTGGGCGATAAGACTTATTTTTCAGTTGGACGAGGAGAAGTGGTGACATCAGTTAGGATTTTAGGATTTGAGATACTTAGAAGTGTTAGAATGAGAAACAGATTGTGCTATTAGTCTCAGATGAATATTTAAAATTTTATGGCGCAATAAAACAAATTTCGATTTGAGGAATAATGCTTGTTTGAAAATGCGTTTTGAGCTTTTCAATGCACTTCGGAGTTGAATTTTGATAAACGATTTGCACTTTGAGGTTAGTGTGATTCTTTATGATTTTATAGTGCAAAGTTTATTTTTTAATTTTTTGGAATGCTGGCACCTAGATCAGTATTTTCAAAATCATAGTGTGGAATATCTAGATTAGGTTAGAGAAGTTTTAATTTAGACACTTAGCAAGATCTTAGTCACACTTTGTGAATAGTATTGGACACTTGGCACCAAGAAAAACAATGAGATAGAAATATGAAGTAAATCAAATTTTGTGATAATGTCACCTAAGCAAAACCTTATTCCATCCAACCATCAAATTTGTGCCAAACCAAATAGGGTTTTAATATTAGAGAAACCCTAAACACTTGGAATCCAATTGAAACCTCAAAATTTTAGTGAAAAACGAAACCCCAAATGATTTTCCCAAACATAAAAAGTCTACCTGCAAACCCAACTTGAACCCGGTTTTAGTTTAGTTAAAATCAATTGATTAAATCACTTCCACATGCTATTAACCATTCAAATTCATTTGCTTGTCTTAGAGCTACCAAATTTCATTGTTTTAGGACTGCTGAATTCCATCTTATTAAGGCTATTGAATTACTCTTTATCTTAGGGTTCTAGGGTTTTGAAATTCAAGGGTTTCTTACATCTCTAAGTTTGTCAATTGCTTGGAGTGCCATCTCATTGATTCCCTTCTAATTCCTTGTCAATTTTTGTGTGTTTGAATTCAATTATTTGATTTTCACAATTGAATACTCGTGCTTATTATCCATGAATTCATATTTGTGTTTATTTCTGTGTTTATTTAGTTATTGAAAAGAAAAGAGAGAGAGAGAGAGAGAGAGAGATTGAGTTGAGTTATTGCATATTTTAATACATTTGGAATCAATATATTTTAATTCTTTCATTACATTATCATTGGTTTTATATGAAAAAAATGATTAAGATGAATAAATCTAAGTTGTGATTTAAATTGATTAAAAGCATGAATTTCTGCTTTATTTTACCAACTGTTGATTACTGTAGAGTCTGGTCCACATCGCTCGAGCGGAGGCATTGGCCGCTCGAGCGAAATTCAGGTAGATTCAAACGCTCGACTGCCGCTCGACAGTGAGCTCGAGCGGATTACGGGAAAGAAGATCGCTCGAGCGGAGGCATTTGGCCACTCGAGCGAAGTCAGGCAGAGTTGAACGCTCGATGTTCACTCGACACTTCGCTCGAGCGAATTCAGGCAGAGTTGAAAGCTCGATGTCCGCACGACACTCCGCTCAAGCAGACATCGTATTTTACAGCTCTAGGGTTTATTCCGCCGTTGGATTACAAGCAACACTTACAATTTATTTTCTTCCATATTTTCACTCAGATCCGGAGAGTGGGATTCTCACGAGCAATCATTCATGCAGCAAAACAAATTCTTCTGGAGCATTCACTCACACGACAGCATATTGAAGAGCTCCTTGAAGGGTCCAATTGCTACTGCATCCCAGCTTCCTCCACCACTTCAAATCTTTATCTTCATTCAATTGGCTTGATCTTTTCATTCCCTACTTGTTATTTAATTTCAGTTTTAAGTTTGTGGAATATTTCTGAGATTTTTGGCTTAGAAGTTTGAGCAATTTATTTGTTATTCATTTATTTCATGTTATTTATTTTTGTTGTTTCGTTAAACTTTCATTTTAATAGTGATTATAATTGTTATGGATTAATTTTGAGAATTTATGATTTGAATACAACGATGAACCCTAGAACATTGATTTTGGGGCTTTTCAATTTTCAGTTCGTATTTTGTCAATTACTTTCTAATCTAGTTTAATTCTTATCTTAATTTTATTAATCTCTTAGTTTAATCTCTTAGTCTTTTGCATTTCAATTCGACACTCAAAAATCTAAATATATGAATCTAGTCCATTACTAGTACCTTTTTCATTCCTTTTGCACTCTTCCATCCATTGCACATACCATCATCTTATGTTCTCTTTGTGAAGATTTTCACCATTTTCAACAAGTTTGAGTTTAAATAGCTTTCCCTGAGGAGACGATCTAAGAATTTATTCCTAATTATTACACGACATCCTCCTGCACTTGGGATAATCTTTGTGCTACTCATTTTTTAGTGAGTCAAAGAGAGAGAGAGAGAAAAGAAAATGTAGCATATTCAAAGGTTGCTACATAGTTACAACAAAATAGAAAGAAAGAAATTTGTTGATTGAGCCTTGTCTTCTTATGAGCTGAATTGCTCTCGTTACATCATTCTAGTTAGTATCTTGTTTTGTAATTACTCTTTTCCTCATACAAATTTCTTGAGTCTTGTATCATTTTATTCCTTCCTTATTTCTTGTTCTTGTTTCTTGGATCTATTGCTAGCTGGAACAATACAAGATTAAGTCTTGATTTAGTTCAACTAGTTCTTAAAGAACTTGAGCAAGAAAACTCTTGAGATAAAAGGCGAGTGTGAGACTATTATCAGGAAAAATTCAATTTAAGAGTAAAACACGAGTGGAGTGTCATTATTTGAGTGTAAACACGTAAGAGAGCATGTGAGGTTTTTACCACTGATATTCTTTTTGTGCAGTACATTACGATGTCTCATAAGAGTAACTCATCACCGAAGGGGGTGGAGATAACTCATTCTTTGTGTTGCAAGCTATGCAGCAACAGTTTGAAAGGTTAAATTTGGTGTAGGGGGAAGTGAGGGATAAGATGGATCAATAAGATAAAGTGATTAGAAATCTGTATGGTGGGAGAGATAGGATGAGACGTGAGCCTAGTATTGAACAAAAATATAAGGATGAAGGAGATGATGAGGATGAGGAAGACTTGACATCTAATGTTGGGATGGGTAGACATAGAGGAGTTAGGGTTGGAAGATGACTTAGAGGAAATCCCAGGGGTCAAGATGGGGTAAATAGGGACCTGGGAGTGTAGAGCGTTACCACTACTATGGGGTAGATAGGGACATGGAGTGAGTTGCAAGCTCTCATGAGGCGGAGATTTGTACCTAGCCACTATTATAGGGACATCTACCAAAAATTACAAAATTTTACACATGGGTCTAGGAGTGTAGAGGGTTACCATAAGGAGATGGAGGTGGCTATGATTTAGGCTAATGTAGAGAAGGATCAGGAGGCCCCTATGGCTAGAACTTTGTGCGGTTTGGAAAGAGAGATAGCCAATGTAATTGAGTTGTAGCATTATGTAGAGATAGAGGACATGATGCATATGGCTATGAAGGTGGAGAGGCAGTTAAATAGAAATGGGACAACAAGGTACACTTCTATTTCTAGCACTCCTTGGAAACCAAAGTGGAATACAGATGATCGGGCTGTAGCAAAGGGAAAGACCGAACCACCCAAGGGAAAAGATGAGGGAACTAGTACGAACAAGCCAAAGGCAAAATTCCAAACTTCAAGAATAGAGATATTAAATGTTTTAAATGTTTGGATTTAGGGCACATCGCATCTCAATATCCATATTAGTGGGTGATGATCATGCATGACAATGAGGAGGTGATGACTGAGAGTGAGGGTGATAGTGAGGAGATGCCCGAGTTGGTTGATGCTAGTGATGATGATGGAATGAAATACCCTGTGACAGATGTGTTTCTTGTTAGCAAGCATGCTTCAATACACAAATCAAAGATGATGATACGAAGTAGAAGATATAACATTTTTCATACTAGATGTCACATTAGTAGCAAGGTATGTAATATGATTATTGATGGGGGAGTTATACTAATGTGGCTAGCACTACTTTAGTTGAGAAATTGAATTTATCTACCTTGAAACACTCTAAACCATACAAGTTACAATGATTGAATGATTGTAGGGAGGTTAGGATAGATAAATAAGTGCGAGTTTCTTTTTCAATTGGGAAGTACAAGGATTGGGTGTTTTGTGATGTAATGCCTATGCAGGTTAGCTATATTTTGTCAAGAGGCCATGGCAATATGATTGGAGGGTGACCCATAATGGCATCAGGAACATGTACATCTTTGTAAAGGAGGGCAAAACTATCAAGCTCGCTCATTTTACTCCAAAATAGGTCAATGAGAACCAACTAAAGTTGAAAAGTGAGGTTGAATAAAAAAGAAAGAGTGAATGTGAGATTGAGAAAAAAAGAAAGAGTAAAAGTGAGATTGAGAAAAAAGAAAAGAAAAGAGTGAAGCCGAAATACAAGAGAGAAAAATGAGAGAAAAGGAAAATGAGGGTGAGACTGAAACCTCAAGAAAAAAATAGAGTACAGAAAAAAATAGAGAGATGGCTGAGAGTAGAGAAAAAAGAGTGGAACTACAAGAGAAAAAAGAAAGAGAGCCTGCAGAGAGAAAATGAAAGACAAAAGTGAGCTTTTATGCTAAGGTGAGTTTTAATACTAACGACCTTAACGAATGTTTGTCTAGTATTGTTGTCTCTTTGTTGCAGGGATATGAGGTCATGTTTCCTTGTAGTGTGCTTAGTAGATTGCTACCTATTAGAGGAATTGTCATATATACCAAACATAAGTCCTTGAAACACTTGAATGGATAAGGTAAGTTGCATAGAATGTATGCCAAGTGGGTGGAATTCATTGAGACCTTTCCTCATGTGATTGAATACAAACAAGGTAAGCAACATATTGTGATTGATGTATTATCAAGAAGGTATGCCCTTGTCTTTATTTTAAATGTAAATTTATTGGGATTTGAATATGTTAAGGAGTTGCATGCTAATGATGATGACTTTGCTAGTGTGTATGGGGTGTGTGAGAATATATCGTTTGGTAAGTTTTATAGTCTAGATAGGTACTTGTTTAAAGAGAATAGACTTTGTGTGCCTAATAGTTCTATGCATGAGTTACTTGTGTGTGAAACACATGGAGGTGGTTTGTTGGATCATTTTGGAGTAAGAAAGACTTTAGACGTGTTACATGAACATTTGTGAGAGTATTGTTTGTCATTCATTGAGTTTGTATGTAATCGAAGCATTCATTCTATTACTTCTTATTCTTCCTTTGATATTGTTAATGGCTTTACTTCACTTACTCCTTTCGATTTGAAATTCTTTATACAAGTCATTGTTCAAATTGCCCAAAAGCGTGAAAAATTTGCTTACCAAGCAAATAAAGGGCGAATGCGTGTCATCTTTCAATGTTGCTGATCTTTCTCCCTTTGATGCAGGTAGAGATTCGAGGTTGAATCTTTTTTAGCAGAAGGAGAATGATGGGCTCAAGGTGGACCGAATCTTAAATATCCATTACAAGTTCCAGATGGGCTAATTACAAGGCCAAGAGCTAGAAAGATCAATGAAGCAATGTAAAAATTTATGCAATCCACTTGTGACAAGTTTAGCAAGAGCCCAACATTTAAGATGAACTTAAAAGAAGGAAATCTAATTTTTGATCCACGTGATAGAAACTATGGAAGACATGACTTAGGGTTTATTATTTAGGCCTATTATTATGTTTATGGGATTGAAGGATTTGGACTTGTTAATTCATTAAAAGTGCATATTTTATTAGTTATAAGAATTAATCTAAAATAATTGGGATTGATGATGTTTGGCTCACACATGTCTCATTTTTATGATCTAAGTTTTTAAGGGATATTATTATATGCGTCTTTAGAGGGGGCGCCGGCCATATAGGGTAATTTGGGGGATATTAATTTTGGCTAGGGTATTTTTGGGAAAGATCCTTATTTTGGCCTAGGGTTTTAATTGGGGTTTGGTTTATCTATTCCTTGTAGCCGCCCATTGTAAGAAGTTTATTTTGATGAATATTTTCATTGTGAGTTGAGTTTATCTCTTTTTGTCCTTGAATGAACTTTTAAATTTATCAAAAGCAAACCACAACTTTTGTGGCATTCTTTTTTGGAATTTAGGTTCTTGAAACAAGTTATTCAACGAGTTTAGATTTTTCATTGACTTGATTTTGGCTTTCTTGGATAAGTTTTCAAATTGATTGTGGGTTCAAGAGATTTCATTCCCAAGGATTCATATCAGTAATTTTATTAGATTAAGAAAAATTAGATTTGGGATTGATAGCAATCAAAACCCTATTAAAACCCTGAAAGGAAGCCCACTCGGTTAAGGCTCATTAATGTCCACGAAATTGAGCTACCAAGGCAAGACTTGTGGAGTAAGTTTCCCTTACTATAGTAGTCCTTTCACTGCCAAGTCAACCTAAAATAGTATTTGATGGGAAGACCAAAAGCCATTTCACTACCACCCTTCACAAGGAAGCTTCCGTAACTGAAAACCATGTGCAGTAGCGGTATTATCCATGGTTTTGGCTAACAATCCATCACTCAAATTGTCTTTCACACACCTCCTATCACCCCTCAAGATATTTAAGAGTCATCCATGTCCAGTTCTATTGCATTTAGTCACTTTTCAAACCTTTTCTTAGAGAGAAAACTAAATGAGCTCTCGAACAAATTTTTCTAGCTTACCTTTTTCAACTTTTTAGAAGTTGTTGTATTTATTTTCTCACAAAATACACTATACATAATTTTTTCCTTTTCAAGTTTAGTTTCTATTGCTATATTTTTTTTGTTAATTTTAATAGTCATTGGATGGGTAAAAAGTTAGTTTAAGCATGAAGAGGTCATTCTGGGGAATAAACTGGACAGTGTGTGATATTTTGATTTTTTATGGTGTTCTTGACAAGATCTTGGTTTGATGTTCTTATGGATTATATTTAACATGCTAATATATAATTTTGATAAAGATTTGTTGCATTTTATAAGTTTTTTATAAGATTTTTGCAAAGATCTAATAAGTTGAAAACTGGGAGGTTGAAAACAGATTTAGTTTTTGCTAAGCTTGAATCTTTTGTTATGAAAGCATGCTCTGGTGGCTTTAATATTTATATATGATATTCCTAAGAATTTGGTTGATATTTTAGGATATTAGTTTGAGGATTTATGGCGTTGGTTTTAAATATACCAATTTTTATGCATGAAAATGTTTGGATAGGTCTTATATTTGAGGTTTTCTGGAGATCTATGTTTTGATGAATATTTTTCCATGTGATCATAGGTTTATG
The DNA here is from genome assembly GCA_011037825.1 of Carya cathayensis. NCBI lineage: Eukaryota > Viridiplantae > Streptophyta > Magnoliopsida > Fagales > Juglandaceae > Carya > Carya cathayensis. The sequence continues at coordinate 621,351 of QGSO01000445.1, forward strand.
CTTAGATGTATTCTAGGACTTGATTATTAACGATATAATTTCATCAATTTGTGATTTTTTTCATATTATGTTTCGGATCTAGTGATTTGATCAAAACCAAACCATATAGATTGTTGTTTTTGTGATAGTGTGATGGTTGAATGTTTTGAGTTGGATTTTGTGACTTTATAGGTTTTGGCTTGATGATTCAAAGTATGATAGTTCTTAAGAATGCTTTATGAATGTATGGAGAGTATGTTATTAAACTTTTAGAGTTCTTGGAATTGTTTTGATAAAAATAAAACCTTAAACATCAAAGGTTGTGCTTAAGATTAAAAACTTGAAGTTTTGTGTTGAAGAAATTTGTGGTTTTTATGATGTGAGTTTTGTTGGTTATTTTAGCATGTTATTTGAGCATAAGATACAATTTTTTAAGTGGCAATATTTCAGTTTAAACATGAGAAACAATGTTTGATAGAATTGCAACAAAAATTAAGGGTTTGACCTATGCTTGTTTTGGCCCATGCATGTTTGACTTAGTTGTGATTTGTTTTAAATTTTTCTAATTAGATATTTGAATTTAGGAAAGAAATTTACATAGGAATATAAATTTTGTTGAGTTTTAGAGTTAGGATGTGAAATTCTTAAATTAATGGTAAAATTGTCATTTTTTCACATGTAGAGGGGTAAAATGATCATTTTACTCTAAGTCAATGTTTTTATGTTTCTAAATTGTTAGTAAAGAGTTTTTGATATTTAGAAATCTCTCCTTACAGTTTTTCATATTTTGCACATTTTAATTCATCATACTACAATCATTGTAAGTTAGCCACTAACTAACTTTCAGGATACTTGTGTATATATGGTGATATAAAACCATTATTAATGTTTGTTATGCTTATTATAAACGACATATTATGTCATGCTATGACTTATTTTAAGTACATATTTATGTATAAGTTAGGTTCTAACTTGCTGTTAAAATATTGTGTATAAGTGTTGGTAAGAGAATAGTTGTTTATGTTCTTATGTTCTTATATATGTCATGCTATACCATATCATTACATGTATATTTGTTATATATTTGATTATGTCACAAAATAAATCTCTGTTACACATGTACTATGTCACGAATGTATATACGTTATACATTATATTATGTCATGAAATTTATATTTGTTACCCATTATATTACATCACAAAATGTTTATCTATTACATTTATGTAATGTCATGAAATATTATCTATTACACGTTACTGCATGTCACAAATTGTTCATCTGTTTCACGTTATGCCATGTCTTAAATTTCATGCACCTATCACGTTACGTTATGTCAGGTCATCTATCGTTTCACGTCATGTCTCGAATACAGAGTGTGTCTCAGAAAGAGTTTTCACGTCACATCATGTCTCGAGTGTCTCCATTGATAATTCACACAAGATACTACTAACATAATCATTCTAATTGTTAAGGTATCTTATTTATAATACTCTTGGCATAATCATTCTGATTGTTATGGTATATTATTTAAAATGCTTCTGGCAAAATATTTCTGATTATTAGCATATCTCATTTAAAATATTCTTGACACAATCATTCTAATTGTTAGGTTATCTCATTTAAAATACTAATAGTATAATCATTCTGATTGTTAGGATATATCATTTAAAATACTCCTAACATAATCATTTTGATTGTTATGGTGTCTCATTTAAAATACTCTTAGCGTAATTTTTCTGATTGTTAGGATATCTCATTTAAAATACTCTTGATATAATCATTCTAATTTTTAGGATATCTTATTTAAAATACTCTGGATGGTTTCATCACAAGTTATATGTCACATGTTTTCAAGTTATGTATTAAAAGAAAAGATTTTTTTGTCATAACCCCAATGCTAGGATGAGGAAATATTTGAGTGAAACTCCCGTGTCCATTTTGGAGTGCTTAAATTAGAGTGATAACCTATGTGTTGATGAAGTACAGTCAATGAATTTCGAATGAGTTCTTTTTAAAGAATTTCAGAACGAAGCAGCAGCACCAACTGCTAGTGAGTGCAACTTATTGTGTTGCGAACTGCTGTATCATAATGTAAGCTCATGGTGAAGGGGTTATGATATTCTAAGCACCTCTTTATATGAATGTTGTCACATCCGATCAAAGGGCCAGTAATGTGATTCTGTAATTAGTAGAGAGCCCATGGTTCATAGGAGTAGCCGTGAAGTGTCCATACATTATTATATGGAATAAGTGTCCAAGTGATTAAAAAGAAGTGACACATTGATACATAGTTATATTGTTACTTTGTTACATGGTTACAATATTAGTGGTTTTTTTTTTAAATCTAGATGGGAGGAAAATATATTTTTTCAAAGTGCACATTCATGTTCATGCATTCATACTCATTTTCACCTTATAAATGCTTATGCTATTTCTATGTTTGTTTTTTGTTTAACTTGTTGAGATTTCTTGAAATTTAATTGTGGTAGTTTCCACTATCATTCCCTTTAGAATGGTAAAAGTTATGACATGAACCGAGGATAACAATGGAGAAGCGTAAGTGCAACGAGCCCCCAATAGTTAAGGAAAGCCTTAAGCCTAGTCCGAGCCCTATGGATGCTAGTAGCCTTAATGATACCACAAAGACCTTAGCAATGATAATAATATGTATCAAGGCCATGCGGGAGATTTTAGAAAAAGATCACACCTAGAGTTTACGATTGATGAAAGACAATAATGTTTTAAGGATTTTCATAAATGGGCAATGTTTTAAGACTCCTGTTTTATATGGATGGTTCAAACAATTACTTTTGGGATTAACAATACCTTATTTTTGTACCATATTAAATTTCTTAAACTAGTATTGGTTTTTAATTATTCCGTTGTAATTATTGCATATTGCTAGAAACATAGTAGGTGCATTGCAAGTTAACTGTCATAAACAAAGGGTATGTAACCCTGTGTTATATATTCCAACGCTTCAGTCTCCATCAAATCCCAAGAAGGATTTGGGGTTGTCACAATACTATACTAAGTTAATCTCATTGATAACTAATAAGTTAGACATTACTTATACTATACTAGTATAATTAGCACTAATGAATTAGTAATTGTTAATAATAAATATTAAATTTTCAAAATAAAAAAAATTGAAAAAACTGGACCGAACCTAAATCGGAAAATCTAAAAGTTCAGGATTCAGTGATGGATCGGTCTATATTGATTCTTAAATTTTCAAAACCGGTAATATACCTGATCGATTATAAAATTTGTCTAAAACTAAACCGAATTGAACCGATTAGACTCTTACTAGTGACAAAACCAGAAATTTTCCTGAGGGAGGGAAAACTTTTCTAACATATGATACATTTATGTAAAATAAAAACAGATAAATCTTAATATTAATTTCAAGAAAAATCATAGAAACATATTTATATATAAAAACATATCTATATAAAATCATATCTCGATAATTTCCTATATACATACAGAGATAAATTTCTAAAAATATAACTTAACGTGTGTTTCAAATTTCTGGCGACAATGTTTCATGGATATATATTCATCTATTCTAACTTTTGCAATGAAATATCTAGAATTTTTTTTTCATAAAAACTATCAAGAGATCTCTTAGAAGCATATATTTTATTCTAGTATGTAAACTAGTTTACCAAGTTTAATGTAAAATCTAGATAGTTTGGTGTCACATTAAGCATATAATACTACAAGTGAGATCTTAAATAAATATTTTCTTGCTTGACAAAGTCTATGGGATAAAACTTCTCAATTGTTTTTTCTATAGATCATTAAACTAAACTAATTTTCTTGAATTTATTTCACTTTGGGTTCCACATTAAGAAACCTAATAATGTGTAATAAAAGACTTTGTGATAAAAGTCAATAAGTTTATTATTTCTCATAAACCTAACTTTAATTTAATTTTGGATGGATTACATAGGGCTCTAGGAGAAAAATTGGAAATACATTTATATTTATATAGAAATTTAGAAAATCTTGGAGAGCATATAAGAATTACAAGTTTTTTGGGGCTTCATTTCCTATATATATATATATATATAAATTTAGAAAAATAAATTAGGAAGAATTTTGAATTTAAAAAAAAAAATTCGGCGGGTGGAGCGGGGGCCCCCCCAACCATTAATGTGGTTTCGCCACTGTCTCTCTGTGGCTCTCTCTTGCTCGGTGTAGACCTAGACTATAAGCTTATAAATTGTAACAACTGGTCCAATAATTCTATGAGTAGAATATTGATAAATTTATTAGGCTTAAATTATATTTCATGGGCCATATTTGATAAACCCACGAGTGATAAATTATTGAGGTTAATTAGGAGTTTTAATTGGATTCAATAACTAGGTTAAATCCAATTTATTATTTATTGAATGAGTTAGACCTCTTTTTAGAATTTAAAAAATATGCGATTAGAAATTTATTTCAATTTAAAATCATCAATAATTGAAATCCCTTATGCAATCTTAGTTACTGTCAATCCAACATTGAATGAACTATTACATCATTTTTTAAATTCAAACTCTCTAATGATCGCAACTGAGTCCAACTCAAACTCGAACTCGAGAGCATTCATCTCCCAAATCTCTCTATAAATATTTCCTTTCCGTGTGCTATGACAATTATGTGGAACAAACCATAAACCTTGGTAACTGTAGCAGCCGAACCTAAGATACCTAGTCTAGCACCATGTGTGTCCCATTTTCACTACGCCAATAGCTGACTACTTTATTGCTATAACAACATCTCTCATATTTTCTCTCTTCTTCTAGTTCACTTGATTGATTTCATGCTAAAAATATTGAATTAACACTGCAAAGTAAGTAGTATGATCTTACCTTTACACGTATGAACGGTAAATGACATATTTTTATAAAATTATTATGCATGTACGCCCTTCTTTGGAAGCCACTTTTTTGACTCAAGTCATGATTAATTTATATATGCCATGATTTACATATAAGTTTCACGTTAGTTGCAATACATGTATCAAAATATTTTATGAAAATCCATGCATGATTTTTTGTGAAGATTTATGTATTAAAAATATTTATGAAAAATCATGATTTTATGTGAAGAAATATGTATCATGACATTTTATGAAAGAATGTGATTTCATTTGAAATCTATGATATGACAAGTATGCAAGTATGATTATGATGAATTATGAACGATAAGATATGTAATGACGTATATTATGATATGAAAATGGTACCATATGTTATGGGCATGTTGCATTGAAAGGTTGTACATGTTGGTAGTGCACCCGTTGTTTTTCTTATGTATAGATTCCACAACCTGCAACCACGGGCAGAATCGGAATCTACTTAGATTCACTAACCCCTACTCATGGGGTCAACCATGGATGTTAGCCTATGACAAGTGAAAGATAAGTTCGTGTTCATGATATTTACATATGCATTTATGAGTATGCATATTTTCCAAGAAATCTTATATTTATTATGTTTACTATATGATGTGTTGCTTGTTAAGTATTCGGCTCATTTTTGTATGTTTTTATATTTTAACCTCCCAAAGTGAGGATTCTTATGAGGATGGAGTTGCAAGACAAGACTTGGCTCAAGGAGGCAAGGCAGAGGCCTAGATAGTTTATGTTATACTAGTTTTATGATTTCCAGTTTAATAAGTTATTTTGATAAGTACAAGAGACCTTTTTTATTTTAAAAAAGTGATTCCGTAGACTTTTTTCTAGATTTTAAATATTTAATAAAGATTGTATTTATTTATTTATGGAATCATTTGTACGTGGCACTTCTTTTGAAAGAAAAATTATTAAATCAAATTTAATAGCACACTGGTTCTCCAAGATTTCAAAAAATAAATTATTGGGAACGGAGTGTTACATATATGGTGATTGTACATCACAAGTTAAAGGCGTTTTAGCGTTACGAGTTCATTGAATAATATAGGCATGTGTTTTAGCTACACATGTCATACAAGTTTGGATGAATGGTTTAGGATTAATGATATTTTATAATAAAATCGAGACAAAATCGATGTTTAGATAGGGAAATATCTTTTGGGTTTATCTCGTAATTATTTGGAGAAATTATATGGATATTAATGATTGGAGAACAATGTGATTTTAGAGCTGTGATGGTTTCAAGCTTTATGAAAAACAAATCATTAGTATTTCTGGCTTTAATTGCAATACATGCTTAAGTAGAAATTCATGTATGATTGAAAAGTGACGCAAATTATGTGCCTATTTTTCAGTGACAATTGATATTTGCGTGACACTATCGTGAGGAAATTTAGAGAAGCTAAAAAGTAAAGGTAAGCATTATTCCTATACTAGAGTTTATTTAAAACTAACTAATTAGTTAGGTTGATTTTGTGAAAACCTTGCATATTTTATTATAAAAACAACCTCGGTCATTTTTTGCACTATTCTTTGTATCTAGACATGAAAATGTGACATTTATCATAATTGGTATAGACATGAGAAATTTTTATACTCTATTTCTCTACTGCATAAAATGTGAAAGAAGTTTGAAATAATTTATCCGATTATATGATATTATCTTATCAGTATACTATTCCATTATTACATTGTATCTGAAAACTCTAGAGCATAAGATTCTATTATGCTCTTATTTCTAGCCCTACCATGAGATATAATAGTGATATCTATATTTTGCTCCACTACAAGATCTAATTGTGGCCTATGTTACGAGTGCAATCACTTTGAATACATTCTTTATTAAAAGGATTAGAGATTTTAGGTGTAAAAACTGACGTAATCTTTGTTGAAGATTTTGGTTGCCTGTTGGGTGAGGTTCCAATATTAGTAATAATTAAGCATTGTTGACTTCAAAGTAATTTTTTTTTTATATTTAATTGTGAATATATAGGTATTAGCAAGATAATGTTTTGCAACAATGTTTTTGGAATCAGCATGTATTTTTTATTTATTTATCAATATATAGATTTTGAAGAAGTAAATCTCTTTTGTTCAAATTCTTCCAATCTAAAGTAATTGGTTTAGGTTATATATTTTATATGGGTTGCTGGATTCTGTAAATAGAACTAGAGCAATCAATTAGTTAACTGTAGGGGTGCTACCTGCACCCCTCGGATGAAGTTCTGATTGATAAAAAAAAAAGAATCTACTTCAACCGATATGTCCTTAGGCACAACCATACATAACATAGAAATCGCACTTAGAAAAAGTAGACAATTAGTGGATGCCCTTATTTCACCCTGCATGGACGGGGGAGACAATTTGGGCCCCTGAATCTTGGCACTGCCCCCATGGGCGGGTGCCCTCGTCCGAATGCCGGGGGTGGATTGACCCTCTAGTCCATCCGCCACCCCATTTTACAGATTATAAATTCCAAACAAACTTACAATTCCAACAAAGTCACACAAAAACATTACAGATCTTACAAATTCAAACAAAAACCAAAAATTAAACTTACAACCAAACAAACTTAGTCTGACAAATCAGAAAAAATAAAAAATCCAACAAAAATACCTAATTGAAAAAATCGAACAAAAGACCTATGGGCCATGGTCGCAGTCATGGGCCATACAGATCTATGGGCAAGTCTGTATGGCCCATGGTCAGACTTGAAGACCCGTCATGGCGTCACAGACTCTGGTGTCACCTATGGTCACAATCGTCAACCTTTGCCCACAATAATGAAGGTACAATTCATGAAGAAAAGTTCTCTCATCTCTGCTAGCTTAGATGAGGAGGAGGAGAAAAATGGAAAATGGAGAATAAGAGAAATGAGAGAAAAGTCGAGATTGAGCATTGTGGCAGTGGGTTGTGGGCCATGGCCACTGGAACTGGCAGAAGAGGAGCGAAGAAGAGGGAGGGCTTGAAGGGGGAAGGGAGGCGAGAGAGAGAGTGTGTGTGTGAGTGATTTATACTTATAGATGTAAGGTTTTGTAATCTTATAATGAAATGACGTCGTTTGAGCTTTGCTACGGATCAGCCACTGTTCAGGGCTGATCTGGAGCACACCTTATGTGTCAGTGTGTTTTTTTTTCCTTTTTTTTTAAAAAAAAAAAAATAACAAAATCCCGTTTCCCCTCCCCCACCTAGTTCCCTCTTCCCTCACCCGATTCCCTTTCAGCTCAAAGCCTCACCCAGTCCCGCCGTGCGCCACCTGCAATGCTACCAGCCACCACCATTCGACTCCCCATCACACCGGCCACCTCTAGCCACCTTCAAACCTCCATGGAAGCCCCAATGCGTAGCACCCTCTCTCAAACCGAAATGGGTTCTCCTACACGGTTTGCCGCTACTACCGCCGCCGTCGTCAGTCTCTAGCCCCACCGTCGAGCACCACCAAGCCCACAGATTATGCCGCCACCCACGGCTTCCAGCCTCCCTCACCCACGGCTTCCAGAGTCGAAATGGGTTTCACCCGAAATGGGTTTTGCCCCTTACCCCGCCATATGCCGCCACCCACAGCTTCCAACCTTCACCTAGAGCCCCCCTCAGCCACCACCAACTCCACCCCACCTCTCTCAACCCCCTCCATACTCAGACATACCTCTCATTTGGCCTAGATGGGCGACGAGGGGTATGAGTGAGGATGTCGACGGGGCGTTGCAGGTTGCGGGTGGGGGAGAGGATGTCGACGCCGGGTGGGGGTGAGGGAGAGGATGCCGACACGGGTGGTGGGGGTGGGGGTAGAGGAGGGGCGGGGGGGGGGGGGGGGGGGGGGGGGGGGGGGCGGGGGGGGGGGGGGGGGGGGGGGGGGGGGGGGGGGGGGGGGGGGGGGGGGGGGGGGGGGGGGGGGGGGGGGGGGGGGGGGGGGGGGGGGGGGGGGGGGGGGGGGGGGGGGGGGGCTTGGGCGACACAAGGGGTAGAGAGAGGGAGAAAAAAGACTTAGTTTTGTTGTGGGGTGTTTTTGGTCTTTTTACTCCATGACACGTAAGGTGTGTTTTGGCTGCTTCCAAACAGGGGCTGATGCCAATACTTTTTCGACGTCGTTTTGGGTATACCCAAACAAAAATGATAAACATAGTGCTTGTTAACAATTTGTTTACAAATATGAATTAAAATAATATATTTTATAAAATTTAAGTTTAACTTTTATTTTGATTTGATGTTTTTAAATATTTGAAAAATATTATTTTATTAAAAATTGTGATTGAGTTGTAAGCCTATCACTACTCATCTCCAAAACGATATCATTTTACTATACATCCTACTCATCTCCAAAACGATATCATTTTACTATACATCTTAAATATATATGCACATGCATGGAGGTCGGATGAGGTGACGGGCGGGCATGGACCCAGACTAGGCCCCGCTTTGAAGCCCACATTGGACGGATGGGGGTCCCCGTCCCAACCAACCTGGGGCCCTTTTATTTTTTGGGAGGGGGGGGGGGGGGAAGAAGGCGACGGACGGCTGCCCAGCCTTAATTAACTGCACGTAAATAAATAATTGATCTATACAGGTCTTTATTGTATTTTTAAAATGGTTTGCGTACTTTTCATTAACTTCGATATTTTCTTGAAAGAACTGTATTCATTACTATTTTCACATCTCTATTGATTTTTTCTACTCCTCTGGACCTATTTCCCTATCGACTGCTGCACATATCCCAAGTCTTTGAGCCGATCACATTACAGCTTATGAAAGGCAAATGGCATTTAGCAAAATGGGGGCTGTACAAGCCTTTATGCATCAGCATGGCCTATATTTCCTTAGACCACTAGCATTGATTTCTTTGTATGCATCTTTAAAATCATATCTTGATTTTGTATATAAAGTAAAACTCACACATTATATTATGTATTTTTGAACCAAATATTAATAAAATATTATTATTATTTTCTTTTTTTTCTTAAAATTATTATTTTTATATATTTTACAATTAACACAATATACTCAAAAATACCAATTCTATATATCTAAATATTACCAATTTTATATATCAAAATGACTACTTTTATCAATAAATATTAATATATACTAAAAAAATACTTTGTATCATCAACTCAATATATCAAAATTATCTTAATACAAATTTTACAAAATTGATTTTAATGGGTAGGAGAGATAAAAAATAGTAAAATAATATTTGAAAAGTGAATTGTGCTTATTCAAACTTGAAGAAACACTATTCATAGTTATGCACAATTTTGAATATGTATAATCCAATGTAGACTAATTTAGAGAAATATTATACAAATATAAAAATGAATATAAAGATGCATAAGCCATTACCAATGCTCTTAAACAGGCAGCCATATTCTGCTGCAGCTAGTCAGGATATATTCTAAGATGGATGAGCTTAAAACTTTTTTTTTTTTTAATATACTTTTACTTTGAACTGTTTCTATAAACTTTAATGGTTGAACTTGCATGATTTTCTTCTTATGTATGCTTCTCTCTCTAAATAGGTATTTTGGTTGGTTTGCTTTTTTTTTTTTTTTGTTGGTTGTAATTACCCCATCGAGAAATATTTTAACCACAAATGAATTACACAAAAGTAAATCTACAAATTAATGTGATTTGATGCAATACATTAAATTGTAAAGTTACTTTTAATATAAAGTAGATCTAACGCATAAGCCACGTCAATTTTTTATTTTACTTTGACGTAATTTCTTTGTGTCTGTAGCAGCTTTCAATTACCCTCAAAGCAAGTCCAAGAGTTCGGTCCATGGGAACTCTTTTAATTTCGTGCACGTTGGTTTTCTTAATTGATCTTGATCACATTACCAAAACATAATAACAATGAAACTATATCAGATTGAGCCTTGTATTTCCTCAATGCACGTGCACACTGCTTAAAACAATATCATTCAGTCTTAAGCAGTATGCATATATCTCTAATGGGCTGTTGGTGGATAACATTTACCATCAGGTCAATCTCATTGGTCCTTAGAAAAGTTTCAAATCTGCTTGTGATTCGGTTCAGAACTGAACCTTTCATCTTATGCCATTTCTTTACATATGTTTGTGAGCTTCATTATCATCCTCAAACTAATAATGTTTGTGAGTTCATCCTTCTTGAATTGGCCCCTTTTTACTCCTTGGAGCTTAATTTTAACAAAAACAACAATGGTGTTCCCCGATGATGCTGCTGCTGCTATTGAACATGAAAAATCATGATTAAAGCTTTCTGAATACGATTTCTCTTTTACCTCTATTTGGTTTAACCCTATATGTGATCGAGTAATCAGTTTTGCTGGCCTGAAAGCTACAGAATTGAAGCTCAAGACTCGGTGGATCTCATATTATAGTTCTCTCTTCTACACTTCATATATTTCTCATCTAAGTATATATATACTACATGATATGCTCTAATTTTACAATAAAATTTCCTGGATTGGTTTAACTTTCTATTAATTCTCGTGTGTATAGAGAAGAGAAGAGAATAGCCGTGACATGACAACCTTTTGTGGTCGTCACCTTCTCATGTATTGCCTAAGCTGCAAGAATCCCAGGTGAGAAGATCTGGCCTCTCGTGTATGGTGAGCTTGAAACATCTACAGACCTTGATGCCTCCGATCTACACTGTTCTTTCCGCTCATCCATCATTATCTGCCTTGACCGACACTCTGTGCTACAAAATGCTTTCTCTCCTCTGTAAAACCAACACAAACGTGAATTATTAATCTCATAACTTACCCTTTGAGAATCTAAACCACAAAGTAACTTCTTATGAAACATGGGAGAGAGACATGGAAAGGAAAGAGAAACATATATCATTTTTTACCTGTACATGTATATGTCTTTGCCATGGAGGTTTTTACTGCACAAGTGACATGAACTGAGAAAATCTGATGTTGGATACCCTGAAAAAGTTTCCTCAGATCTTGTCTCTGAGTCCTTGATATTGCCCAATTTGTTGCTACATCTATCAAACTCAAGGTCATTTCTTTCATGCCCACTTGTTAATCCATGTTCACCTCCATCATAATACACCCTGGTGAAGGACTTGGTTGGCCCATGACAAGTCACATATGTATAGTTCTCTGAATTGGCTCCTTCATAATCTTCATAGCCTCCTTTTAATCTCTCACAAAACTTGCTTGAATTTACAGATATGGGATTGGATCGATTCAGATTGCAACTACAAACAGCATACTTTGCCAAAACTTCGTGTCTCCTTCCACTATCATTAGTTTTCTCAAGAGCAACAACAATACCCAAGCCAACCCCACCAAGATCATAATTCTTTATTCCTCTTGGGGATTGCATCTTGAGGTCCAATGGACTCTTTGGACTCTTCACCACCTCCAAAAACTCGGCTCGGTGACCGGAAATTAATAATTTTGATAGATTTCCGATCATCGGCCGGGGCCTATTTCCTAGCATGATTACAAATCTCTACGAAAGGAGAGAAGAATATGAATTAGAAGAAGTACTGGGAAGAAATGGAGAAGAGGGTCTACATATAAATTGAGCACAAAGCTAACTCGTTGTCCAATAATATATGATGAGGATGACGGAGTGGTTGGACAAAGCCCATGGTTTGGTTTTGGAATTATATGGGTAATAATTGCTTAATTAAAAAGCCAACATATCTTTCAATTAATTAATTAATTAAGGAAATTGTTATAAATATAAAAAGATTATATAAAATAAATTTATAAATTAATATAATTTTATAAAATTTATTAGATCTATTTTATAATAAATATAATTTTACAATATTAAAATTATATTAATTTATAATTTTACTTATATATAATTTTGTTTATAATTAAAATATTTTTCATTTATTAATATGATAATATAGAAAAAGGGTAAGATCTCCATTAGTTGATTTTCTCTTTTTTTATAGGTCACTTTCAGTGTGGGACCCTTTCCAACATTTTTTTCAGAAAAGGTCCATTTCTGCCTGATTGTGACCCAATCTTCGAGTTCTGGCCCCACAAAGGTTGTCTACTTTTTTCTTGGACACAAAAAGATTCCTGAAAAAATGGCACCGTCGGATAAAAAGCACGTGTCATTCATCTAAAATGATGTCTTCACGCAATCATTCATTTGAGCAGTTGAGCCCACTAATTGTTTTTGCCTCCCACTAGGGTCTTTATTCTAATGACTTCTATAACCTTCTGTACTCTCTCTCTCTCTCTCTCTCTTACAAAGTTTTAACCCTTGTTTCAGAATATCATATTAATCACTTCGAAAATATTATTTTATCACAGAGTAATTAAATAAAGATATTCTCACCTATTGATGATTTGATATATTCGTTAATTTATAAAATTATTTTTATTATAAAATAAATTTAATAAATCAGATAAAATAATATTAATTTATAATAATAATATTCATTTATAGATATAGAAGTAATATAATCATTTTATTCTAATTTTCCTTTTCTTCTCACTCTTAGCAGTTTTTAATTAATCCCTAAATATTATATTAATCACTTTAACAGCTTTTAATTAATTCCTATATTGTTCCCTACCCATTAATAATTTCTTTCATATATTATTCATATATTCAATTTTTTATTTATATTTCTACTATTTTTTTCGGAGAAGAATATCTAATTTCTCTTAAAACTAATTACATTAATTAAAAATTTTATTTTCAAATTGGTGTGTAGAGCATATTTTATATTATATTTTTAATCATACAAATTGAATTTTATCATTTAAGTTATGCGAATGGTGTGCTCTACACGTCAGTTCGAGAATAGATAATTTATGTTAAAAATATAATTCTTTACAATTTGAACCGTTAATTTAATTCTTCTTGAGCATATAATAACGGCAATGTCTATATTTTGTGGTTAGTACCAAAAGGGCATATATCAATTTCAAGTTTTTTAACTGTATCCAACGCAAGAAAATAATAGTGTCAATAAGTTTTATAATATAATAATGTATGGGTATTTGAGTCATTTGGGCCACAAAACAAGCGGTAGCCCACAGAATGGTCGCTTTCACGAAAAGGACCTTAAAGAAACAGGGGGAGCCCCGGTTTATTAGTCGATCGACCCATCAAATGTTACCAAAAGTGAGGATCCCTTCGGCATGCGTTTATATAATATTTGTTGATTTCTCATTTCTTATTGGCTTATTTTGTTATAACCAACTCTTATAAGAACTGTAAAAGGTAGTAGGCCTATCATTATTTATCTTCGAATATTTATGATATAAATACTTTTCTATTATTATAAATAATATTTGCAATCATAATAAAAAAAAAATACGAGACTGATATAAAAAAAATTTATTTTTAATAATGAATCTCACTATTTTTTAAAAAGAGTATACAACGTTTACACGAGTCATAATAATGTATTTAGCATTAATTTTTTTATTATTGTAGCACTACAAAGTATTAAAATTCAACTATTATATTATCAAAAGAAAAATGATTCAATTATAACTCTTTATAATTATTTTACAGCTCTATATGAAATGTAGAGATGTAAGAACTCCCGAGCAGATAAAAAAAATTGATCAAGACCAATTAGGTTTTGTCCGGTCCAAATCGAACCGATTAAGAAATCAGTCAATCTTGATCCAAGAAGGTAGGGAAGTTTGGTTTTCTTACGGTCTAGAGGTGGGTTTTCCAAAATTTTGAATTATTTTCCAATTGAAATACTGAAACGGAAATTTTAATACATGTACGTTTTGATATACATTTCAAGTTGTTATATAGATAAATTATATATATATATATATATAATTATTTATATAAAAGAAACTATATTCTAAAAGGAAAATATTGTAAACACAAATAGGTTACATAAAAATAAACTCACAAACTTATGTAACTTGATATAGTACGTCAGATTGTAAAATTATTTTTATTGTAAAATAGATATAACGAATTTCATTAAACCACATCACTTTGTAAGTATATTTTTATGTAATTTCTTTATATAGTTAACGGTTCTCATTTCAAAATAACATCAATACAAATTTTAAAAATATATATATTTTAAAAAACTTAACAATACTTCTTAATACGAATATTAAAAACATGCATATTTAGGTACCATTTAGATGGTGAGTTGAAATAAAAATTAAAAATTAAATTAAATATTATATTTTTATATTGTTATTATTTTGTAAATTGAAAAAATTAAATTATTTATTGTGTTTTATATGAAAATTTAAAAAAAATTATAAAAATGACATAAAATAAAATAAAAAAAATATTTTTACTATCAAACGAGCCTTGAATTGGGTCTTGATTGTGTGCTGACACTGTGATTGTTTTGCTTGCTCCGAAAGGGGTAAATGCCTATCCCATCAGTGGCACAATCGAAACAAGTATCATTGTTCTCGGTTCGGTTTGATAAATAAAAGTTTTCGTTTTAAATTTAAAATTTTTATTATTTTTTTAAAATTTAAATAAAATATAATAAATAATTTAACTTTTTCTTAATTTTTAAAATTTTAAAATAATAATAATATTAAATTCAAAATTTTCGTCTTACTTACAAACGAAAGCTTAACGTAGAAGGTTTGAGTCGACGTAGTCGAGACTCTGCGCCATTGAAACTTGAAAGGACCTGAAAATCTGAAAACCCGAGAAAAGCTTACGAAAGAAAGAGCACGGAACAAGGGATAGTGAAACATAATAGCTTTAAGGAAGAGAATTTTCTTCTAAAATTTTCACAATAAACCAAAATGAGAATAGAAATGATATTTATAATTTTAAGATATGTAAATTTTGTATATATATATATTTTTTTTAAAAAGTGAGTATCAAATACACATAAAAAATTAATTTTTTAATAATATATATTATATATATATTTTAAATAGAGTAGCAAAACTTACACATTGAAGACATATCTAGTACTACTAAAAAAAGAAAAGACAGTAAAGACAAACTAACATAGAGAGAATAAAATAAAAGGAGAAGTTAGAAACAAGGGATCTAATTTCAAAAAGAAAAATCTAGTTGTAAGTATAATTGTACATTAATTTGTGCACCAATTTAATGTGATTGGTCAAAAAATAGATTTTATTAAAAATAATATTAATTTAAATTTTAAGTATGAAAAAATCAGTATTGGTACGTATATTTGTATGCGACTTTGGTTGTACGTAGCAAAACTCATTTAAAAAGGAAGGAGGGAGAACAGAAGAACTCAAACAGGACGTAATTACGTTTGTCTCTCAGTTTTAAAGTTATTTACAAAATTGCCACTTAAGTATGTTTCAGACTAAAATGACTACTTCCTACCCGTGCTTGTTATTGTTTTGGCACGGCAAATTCTAGCCATTCTAGTAGGAACAGAATGTAAATTAAAACTTTAATTTTTCTATCCGGAATTGACAGACTCTTATCACATAAATTTTTAAATATTATTTTATATAATATTTTACAGTTTTTTCAAGTAGTTATATAAATTTGAAGGAAATAGTTATATAATTTTCTTCTAACTAATTATAAATAATTATGTAATTTTCTTCTACCTAATTATTTATGCTTAGATCATATAAAACATTTAAGGTGAAGAATTTTAAGAAGACAGGGTATTAACTATTAATTATTGATAATACACATACTACTAACATTATTGATTTATTAAACTTAATTAAAATACTAGTATATACTTAGTTAGACCACTTGGATTAATTAAATTAATCAAATCATTCACTTAATTTTTTTTTCTCATTTTATACAAATTTTTTGTCAAAATCGTGAAAAGAGAGAAAAAATAAAAAGATCTAGATCGAATACATAAGACTGATTGGACCGAACCAAATTGGTTCGGTCCAGTCCAGAATGCTCCTTCAAGACCAATCGAACTGGACAGATTCCACTCCTAATGAAATAGAGCCTAAATTTATAAAATTAAAATTCATTTTTAATGAAGTAACATAATTGCATTGGTTGATTGTCAAATGAGTTGTAAAAGAGCAGTAAGTGTGTCTTTGATGTTTTGCACCTTAATTCATCTAGGGCCATTGTGATGAATAAAAATATTTGGTGTCGCATGCACAACCTTGACAAACAAAACTTAATGGTTGCTTTGACTATGGTGATTATGATGAATAAAAATATGTGGCGTAGCATAATCTTGGCGATCAGTTCTTAAATGGATGCTGCAAAGTGTCTAGTTTTAATTTGACACTTCGTATATGGTTTGGAAGGTGAATGTGGTATAGTACCTTCAACTATAGCCAATTTCAGAAAGCTTGACTCCATATTATAAGTTGGAGATGAAAATGTAGAGTAAGTGATATGATTCTCCTTCTAAGTTGGATTTAGACAAATAAATAATTGCCCTACAAGTTCTCCATAATTTGTAATATATTCAAGTATTAGAGAGGATGGACTCTCTTTTAGTGGGGACAAATACTTTGGGAATGCAAGAGAAAAATAGGGCAAAAATAGGTTTACAATCTTCATTTAGTTAATTCCTTTCTTGGGCATTGCTAGTGTGTGTGGTTGCTACGCGCCGTCCACTATATCGAGTTTTAGTACTTTTTGCCGACATTACTCATTTTTAACTAATCATTAGGGATGGATAGCGGGCTCTCGTTACCCAATCTTTCTACTAAATCAATCTGGCCTGCAAGGAAAACGAGCGAAAAAAACCACCAGTTTACTCGACCAAGTGAACAGATTAAGTTAAGAAATAATAAATAATTGGTAGGAGGTCCAAGTTGAATTATCCAACCTGATACATACCCAGCTGGCTGTTTGATTGTATATATAAGTAAATTATAACGTAAATAGAAAAAACCCTAACACATTCTTCTACACCACATCCTTCTACTCTTCATCTCTCCTCTTGCTCTTTTGCTGCTTCTTCTCTCCTTAATTTTGTATCTCCTTCTCCTTCCTCTTCTTCTTCTTCTTAGCCCCTCCTCTATTACCTTTTTTCATTTTCTTCTCCTTCTGATTGGTACTAGAATTAATAAAACTAGGATTTGGTGTCGCACACATTGGATTCTATCACTTTCTTTTCCTCCTACGCACCTTCTCAAATCATCATTATTATCATCATCGTTTTCTCCTTCTCCTTCTTCTTCTTCTCCAACTCCAGTTTATATTCTTTTTTTTTTTTTTTGTTAATATCATTAGATTTGTTCTTTATTTTTTTAATGATATTTGATGTTGGAATTAAGCACGCCTCAAAATCCATTAAGGTTCTAGGATAGTTGGTGTTTGAATCAAGCTTGCGTCAAAGTACATTTGGGGGTTGAGCGGAATAGATGGTTAATCTATCTGCCCATTTAATAGATGCTGACAAATAGGTTAACCTAGGGCTGTGCAAACCCTTTGCCACCTCCGACTCCGGCCAACCTCCGCTTATCAGAGTAGTTGAAATTCAAAGTCGGAATCGAAGTACCTCCAAAAACTCATGTTGGAGTTGGAGTAGGAGTTCAAAGCCCAGATGAGCTCCAACTTCCATACTCTGAACTTCAACTTTTTTTAAAAATAAAATCATATGTAAAATGACACCGTTTTACATTTGATTTTTTTTTTTAAGAAAACCTAAGTAAACGACGTCATTACATTTCAAGTGGAATGACATCATTAACAACGTCATTTTCTTCACACAGGGTCCAAAACACAGGACCCCTTTCTCCCCCTCACTCTTTCGTGATCCTCTCTATTCTCTCTTTGTTTCTCTCTTCATATACATTGTTCTTAGGCATTTGCCATCGTCGCAAGCCCAACCCTACCGTAGACTACTTTCTGCTAGCCTTCACGACGCCGTAAGTATATTACCACCTCTGTTTATTTGTTTCACAATTGGCATTTGATGTTTTATTTGTGTTGAAATCGAAATTTAGGGTTCTAAATTTTGGAGATTTTGTTGTCATGACTTCATTGTAAATCTAATTTAATGATACTTGTGATTTTGTTGTTTAAGGGATGCCTAATTTTATTGTCTTATTATGGAATTTCGATTTTTAAGGTTTGAAAATTATTAGGATTTTTCTCCCAATTTGGATTCCGTGTATAATGGCCATGCATATTGAAATTTGATTTGCAAATAATTTGAAAATTTTTAAGGTTTTTCACCGTTATCACCTGGTTTGCAAAATGACTCTGCATGACGAGCCATATTTAGAAAACTTTGAGCGTTTTGAACTAATTCATTGCAGCATAATGTTCTTACTATCACTTAATTCTACCATGGCTTGAGATTCCAAGGAGAAGGTTCCCTGCAACCCTAGCTGATTTTGTGTTCCCTCATAATTCTTCACATGATCTTAATCTTCAGTTGCAAATTGACTTGATGAGCATATATAATCATGATCTTGCATAACTGATTTTAGTCCTTATAATATGATCAGTTGGTAGTTAAAAAATAAAAAATCTAAAATTGATTGAGTAGAAACTCCATATCTGTGTCTAACAACTATTCTAAAGAAATTATATACTAGATATTAAGGGTGTGCAATTGGACCTTTTTTTTTTTTTTTTAAAGTCTGGTCTGAAATCCGGACATTCGGGTCAATCTGGGTAGGTAAGAATGATATGTAACTGGCTGTGTCAGGTTATAGACGCAGGTTGGAGATGTGGATACCCGATACCCATGACCCGACTCGTCATATAAAATATCTCATTTGAGCAGATATTGAACTTTGTTTTTTTTTGGTTTGGGTGCATTAGTATATGCTTTAGTTGAAACTATCCCTTGCTTCTTCTATCAAACTTATGTTAGCTTCATTTATAATTAGTTTGTTTTAAATAATGGTAGCATATTTCATAACAATCTACTAACATGATTAGTTTAATATGTAGAGAATATTACATCTTGATTCATTTGATTTTATTCAATATATTAAAGAATATAATATAACTTAATTTTAATGGTCGACATGCTTTATATTGGCACTATGAAATGATGTTGGAAACGTGTTTCTTTCTCTTGTAAAGAAAAAACAATAATCGTTTGACGATCATGTCTTTTACTTTGTTTTAATGGTCTCTTTTTTTCTTAATCTCAAGTCTTCTTTCATCATGTTAAAATCAATCCACGCAGACCAGACATTTATATTTTTTTTTTCCAATTTATTTGGGTGAAATTTATTTTTTCAACACAGTTGATCTAGATATGAATGCTACACCTACTAGGGACGATAGTCCACAAGGGGATGTCACAGTTCCTACATCTAGATCCACATTTGGTCCTAGTGGGGATACTTCCACACCTATATCCACATCTAGGGTAGTTACTTCGTATGGAAGTAGTTGAGTCCTAATAGATGTAGAAGATGAGGATATGCTTATAAATAAGAAGGATGAGATACATATTAATGTTGATTGACCACCACGACCTAGTAAAAAAAGCTTGTGGACATAGAAACATTTCACCAAAACTCCCAGTGATTGTGAGAACCCACAAGCAAGATGTCACCACTGTGAGCAACTTTGCGGTTGTCATTTGAAGAAACAAAACACCTCTATATTAATAATACATCTTAATGGTTGCCAGCATTATTAGATACACAATGAGTTGGTGGGTAATAATCAGACCAGGCTTAGTTACGAAACTTCTAAGGCCACTGATGGTATGTAGATTAAGAAACTGTCAATCCCTCAATATAGTGAGAAAATGTTGAGAGATTTGCTTATGGAGATGATCATCTGATGAGATGCCTTTTACCACATTTGAAAAAAAAGGTTTCTGTAAATTTGTGCATACCCTTGAGCCATAATTTTCCATGCCTTCATGATATACGTTAATGTGAGATTGTTCAAAGAGGCATACTAAGGAGAAGGTAGAGATGAAGGAGATGCTTATTACCATTGGCCAAAGAATGTCATTTATGACTTATACGTGAACGTCCATACAAAATGTTAATTACATGTGTATCATAGCCCACGTTATTGACATTGATTGGATATTGCACAAGCAGATTATTGGCTTCAAAGAAATTGTTGATTACAAGAATTCATCTATTTGGATAAAGATGGATTACTGTATAAAGGATTGGGGATCAAGAAAGTGCATTGTATCATAATTGACAATGTCAGTGCCATTGGCACTACAATTAATTGGTTCAGGTGGAATACGACAGTAAACGATGATATCATTCGTGAGCACATGTTTATCCATATTCATTATTGTGCTCATATCATTAACCTCATAGTTGCTGATGGGTTGAAGGAGGTTGATGATATTGATCACTTATATATCCATTACAACAGTGGTGGCCAATCTTCAACCGAAGGTGGTAGCTCCTCACGGTCTAGTAGCTCAACATCTTCCTTAGATGACACATTAATTTTTAGAAATGGAAAGCCCATTTGGGTGTTGGTGATTTTGTTTTTTGTTTTTTTAATTCTTGAAACAGGTATTTCAAAAATTTGACCCCAACAAACTCAGATTGGAGCCAATTGGGCCTTGGAGGCTTGGAGCCTAATTTTAATTATTGAAACTGGGTCGTGGCCTGTAGCTCACTCCAACTTCGATTGGAGTCGGAATTGGAGTAAGAAATGGCCTCTAACTCCAATCGGAGGTGGGCTTTTCGACTCTATCGAAATCAGAGCCCACCTTTAACCGTTAACCAGAAGGGATGGAGACGGGAGAGTGTTTCCAAATAATGTAAAATCTTTTCTAAGGTGATGGTTTTATGAAGTTTATAAAAGTATATCTTAAATGTAATATGTTTTTAGAGAGAATTGGAGATAATATAAAAAAAATATAAAAAATTAAAAAAAAAAATCAAATAAACTTAAGCATACCACTACGGGGGGCTAAAGCTACCAACAATGGCCTGATTTGGGCTGCTCACCATAGAGCGATCCAAATCAGGCTGCCCTCAGTGACTAGGGTGGGCACCGGATGACCCAAATAGGGTCACCGATTATAAGCTAGGTGGCCCCCTCATGGTGGTAGCCTACCGTGTAATTTTTTAACTTATTTTAATAAATTTACTTTTAAAATTTTTTTTAGTCATGGTGTTTTGAA
The DNA here is from genome assembly GCA_011037825.1 of Carya cathayensis. NCBI lineage: Eukaryota > Viridiplantae > Streptophyta > Magnoliopsida > Fagales > Juglandaceae > Carya > Carya cathayensis. The sequence continues at coordinate 643,224 of QGSO01000445.1, forward strand.
AACTTTAAAGGAGATTTAATATTGTTTGAAAATGAAACCACCCTTACCTGAAAAATGACACCATCCTTAACTTAAAAATGACATTTGACTTTAAACTTTAAAAGCTGTCTATGTTGCCCAACAAACCACAAATATTTAACTAAATTACAATTTAACATTTATAATTTTTCTTAATTAAATAATAGGCATTTAACGTTTGGTATTAAAGTCGGGTTAAAGACATGAGTTCGGGTCAGGGAAAACGACTTATCACTGTATTAAAATGACTTAGTGGGGCTTGGATAGTAAGAATATATGAGAAGATTTAGATGAAAATTAAAAATTAAATAAAATTTTATATAAATATTATTTTTTAATATTATAATTATTTTAAAATTTAAAAAATTAAATTATTTATTATATTTTATATAAGAATTTTAAAAAATTATAATAATAAGATGAAATTATTAATATGAGTAATGCTACGTTTAGTCACTTTTGCATAATCTATGTACGCTCTACTGATATGATTGTTAATTTTTTTTAATACACAATTAATTATATCATTAGAGTACACAAAAATATCTGTAAAAATGACTGCACATAAAATTTTTGTATTAATATTATATATGAGAATTGTGTTGCTTTGGCCAGGCAATTGACATTTTTTTCTCTCTAGTGATGGATTATTTTAAGCAATCAAATCTTCTGAAATCAATGAAAACAGTGACACAATCATTTTCTTTCTCTGTCCTTTTGTTTTACTTCGTAAATATATAAAATTTTCACCAACAAATCATGATGCTTAATTTAATTGTGTGATGTTATGATGAATAAAATCTTCACAAGATTACAAATCATCAACCACCTCATTGAGTATTATGTACTTAAAATAATTCAGAGGAATTATAAATGGGCCGATATGAAGCATTCATTTGGAATATTGGAAATTATTAACATCCAAATAATTTATGAGCTACCTAACACCATTAGGTCACCACTTGGCCAAAGGGAAAGGACACTCTCGAATAATTAAAAAAAAAAAAAAAATTTTGAAAAAAAATTAAATAAATATTTACAAAAGAAATGAGCATTTATGATATGTTATTTACGTTAAAAGTGACTATTTACGATGAAAACAAATTCATTTTAATAAAAAATAATCATTCTCATAGAAAATAATTGCTTATAATTAAGTATTTTCTTGTAATATAAATAAAATCAAATAATACTGAGATTTTTCTACTAATATATTTTACAAATTGATGATTCGAGAAATAAATCATACTTGCTAGCAACATGGGTACTTGAAGGAAATATTCCTTTGATATGTATTTGTTCTTATTTCAACTCCAATCTTCGTACTCATGCCATTGCGGGTTCCAAAGGAGATGTAATTGCCATTGACAGGTGAGTCGAATGGTATTGTTATGGCAAATTTTATTGGTAAAACAATCATTCTTTTAAGTATTATCGTATATTTTCTTTTCGAGTATCACTTAAACATAAAATATTTTATTTTTAAATTTTTAATTTTTTCATCTAATCATTACCTAAACACTATAACTTTTTCAAATTTAAAAAAAAAGAAATATTACTTTTTCAAATTTTAAAACAAAATTATATTCAAATAATTTTTTTTTAACTTTATAGCATTTTTATTCAACATTTTCTCTCACATTTTTCAAAATCCAATAAAAAATTTTAATTCAAATTATTTCACTATTATTTACAAATATATTGAAATATTTTAAATATCCAAACGAACCCTATAAAAATGGTTATTTAAATTAAATTAGGGGTGATATTACTAATGCTATGTTGTATTACTTGATGATGCACAAAGTGTTGCATTTCTTGATCGTAGGGTAATAAGGCATTATTTGGATATAAGAAATGTCATCTAATCTCATCTTATTATTCTAATTTTTTCAAATTTTTAAATAAAATATAATAAACAATTCAATATTTTTAAATTTCAAAACAATAATAATAATATTAAAAAATAATATTTCAATAATATTTTATTCACTTTCATGTCAACATATATCATTTTAATTCACTATCCAAACATCACTAAAGACTATTATAAATATTATTACAATCTTTTTTTCTCCCTTTTATTTTGCTAATAAAAAACCAGAGAGGAACTACGAAGATTCTAATCTAATCACCCAAAGATCCAACATAATCGTCATTTTCGTCCTCTATTGGAGAAAAAAAAAGGGCAGCTGTTGACAATATTAATTAGCGAAGTGCATTGTACTCAGGAATAGGTATCGATAGATAAAGCTAAAAGAAGAAAAAGACATGATACATAAAAGTTGAAAGGGAGAAAAGAAATTAGTGATATAGAAATAATATTTTCAATCATAAAATATATTTAAATGTCCTATATTTTTTTTGAAAAAATTAAATAAATATGAGATTTAGATAAAAATAATAATTTTTTTATAATAGACTATATATTTTTTTTTAAAGAGTATTATTATATATAGTCATTTTTACGTACTGTTTATACATTACATTGATATGATTGGTTAAAATAATGATTTTATATTAAAAAAAGTAATGCAACTAATTATATTAGTGGAGTACGTAAAGAGTATGTAAAAATAACTACACATAAATTTTTGTTTTTTAAAAATATACACAACAATACTTACACAATCTATAATGATCTGCATTTAATATTATTTTTTAAAGAAAAGGTTCGGTTTGACATATAAAAATTCTCATCTCAAATTTAAAATTCTTATCTCATCATTATAATTTTTTAAAATCCTTATATAAAATATAATAAATAATTAAAAAATTTTTTAACTTTTTTAAATTTCAAAACAATAATAATATTAAAATATATTTCATCTTAAAACTTAAAATTCTCGTATTAAAATTCTCTACAAACAAACCAAACCTCACTCTCCAAAGATAGTGGTAGCCTCCCACTAAAAGATCCTTTACTCGTCTATTTAATGACTAATATACCCTTCTTTTCAATGTTTTAACTTTTATTTTTAATAGCCCCTCTTTTCTAGCGTAACAGTTATCCATTAATTCTGAAATATTATCTTAATCTCCGTAAATATTTTAGAATGTTCATTTCTTACTATATATTGAAGGATTTTTATTTGAAAACGAAAATGCTAGAGAACTGATGAATGGGACCCCCAAATTGACTAATACTTTATTTTTTTTTTTTAAAATAATAATTGTGGAAGTGTTTAAAAAATATGTGAAAAAAAGGAATATTTTTGTACTCTTATCGGTTCAGTAATTGGCACCTTTTATCTGTACCGGTAGCAGACCGTTTTCATTTAGATGTGTATTATATGCATTAATTAGAAACAGTTTATAATTCTATGTTGTTACTACATAAGTTTATCATTTTCCTTTTATGCCTTAATTAAAAACAATCTAAGGCGGATCCTATCTATCTTTTTATAACCAAGAAGCCTTCCCTCGTTGACATGTGTCATATATACGAATGTAACATATTCGCATGTTCACAACAATGATACCTTCAAGTTTTTCAACAAACAACAATTTCTCGTTCCCTTGAGCATCTCTGAATTGGAAGTCAGTAGACATATATTCTTGTTTGCATGGGTCTTTTATATATTTGTCCACGTGGCCGATGCTTCACGAATAGTCTTATATGCATGTCTCTATGTATTCTTCTATAATAATATTAGGTTTGGATACAAAAAGTATTTTGTCTTACCTTATTTTATCATTATAACTTTTTTAGAAGATGCTATAGTAAACTTTAACAGCTTGCAGAATCGATTAAAGTAGATGTGGTGGGCGACAAGTTGCAGCTCCTTTTAGACCAAAATCATTGATAGCGCAAGTAAAACAGGAAGGAAAGGTAATTATGACTAAAACGAAAAGGTGGCGAAAATAGAAGAAATCCAAAACGGTTATGCCAGAATCATCATCACAAAATTGAAATCAAACCAGGAGTTATTATTACAAAAGTTTTAAATGGATTACAGAATGTACAAAATGAAAGGCAAAAATACATAGGGAATCAGGCATTTCATTTCCAGCCGGCGGCGGTAGAGAAGGGATGTCTCTAAAGGCGTTTGGCATTTCATCTCGCCTGAAGGTGTCAACACGGCGGCAGGTAGCTGCTTCGGGGTGAAATAAACTCCGATCTAGAGCCATGAGGTTAGTAGAGGGGTTAGTAATGAGATGAGACCTAAGCCTCAGGATACTGGCACCATAACCATAGGTGTATGCACGATCTCTAGTTGTAGGGACAGAGGTTAACTGGGCGTGCAAGTGTGCAGGGCATGCAACTTCCACCCAGGCAGCAGCTAGTTCATTCTTTTTCTCGGTCAACTGTTGGTCCTTTGTGAGGAAGGCCAACTGAAGTTTCCTGAGCTTCTCGCCAGAGTCCTTATGGCTTTTCTTGTACTGCTCATGCCATCGCCTAAGTTTTACCAAGGCCCTCTGCGCCTCAGAAAGGTCAAGACAGGTAAGACAACTCTTCACCACAGCTGCCGCCAACTCCTGGGCCAGCACATGATTGCATTCCTGAGAATGAGCTAGTTCCTCCCAAGCCGAGTCTAACTCCCTGGTCCAGGCGAGGAGGTCAGCATTGAGGCGGGCTCATTCAAACTCAAAGTCCTTCTCAATGTCGGAGAGTTGGGCCTTAGCAGAATCCCATTTCTAATTCTAAAAGCCTTGATGCGAAGTCATCCCTAACCTTCACCTCTTGGGCACAGCTTACTTCATCGCGAAGCCTGAGGACTTCACTTTCAAGAATTTCCAAGTCACCGTGTAGGGAGTGAGAGTAGCCCTTCGACTGCTCTAGTAGTATTTCCAGCTCCCTTTTCCTCTCGGAGAGCACCTCCAACTCCGCCTTCTCCACCATCCATTTCTTGAAGGCAACCTTGGCAATATAGTACAACTTCCGCCTTTCTCGGACTTCTTCTTCCAAGCGAGCCCGGTCCACCATAATCTAGGTCGCCAAGTCGTTGATTCCCAACCAAAAGACATGATGCTCAGGCCAGAGTCACTGATGGACAAACAAGGAAGAAGAACAAGTCCAATTACAACATTACCTCAGAAAGCCAGTCCTTTAGCAGGCTAGCCATCTCAGTGGTGGCCTCAGCTTGGGAGTTAGCGGAAGAGGAGGAAGCACCGCCATGAACTTCCTCAGGGTTGTGGACGCCCCCTGGTAGAGAATTCCCGTCAAGTCTTGGGGTTGAGTCTGCCCCTCCCTCTAAGAAACACCCGAGACCTATAGGTTAGTGGGTGGTGCTGGTGTATGCCAATTCCGCTTCAATTAAACAGGCGCCTTCGCCCATCAGGCCGCCCAAGCCCTCAAGAAGAAGGGACTCATTCTCTTCACCGAAAGAAGGGGTGAAGAGGGAAAGGATGAAGAGGTACTCACCACTGACATTTAGAGAAGGGGTAGTGCCCCTAAAAATGGTAGGTGGTGTGGTCTCGAGGGCGGGGTTGCTAGCCTCCACTTCTTCGTGCACTTTCTTATGATGAGGGGGCTTACTGCCAATCATGCTGCCTAGGCTTTCACTCCAGCTGCCCATGGTTTCTGTGCTAGCGGGGATACACCATGCACACTCCCAAATCCTCAAACATGGAGAACTCAAAAGTGGGATTGGATGCTAATGTGTGCGCTTGTTGGGGGGTCTCGAGTTGGAAGGTAGTGGCCAGGTCAAAGAGGGCTAAACTAGCCAGACCCTCAGTATCTCTTAGGCTTGGGGAGTGCGACCACACAGGAGAGGTGGCAGGGACAAAGGTCGGAGTAACGAATGGCAGAGTGGGTGTTTGGGAATAATCACCCATTTGGGGCTTTAGAACTTTTTTTTTTTTTGTTTTGGGACAGCGGAAGGGGTGTCTTCGGAGCGAGCCCTCTTTCTTTCCCTCTTTTCTTCTTTCTTCTCTTTCTTTTCTCTCTTTTCCTTCTTTTCTTTCACCTCTTCCTTTCCTTTCTTCTCTTTCTTGATCTTCTTCTCATTCCTTTCTTTCTTCTCGATCTTTTCTTTCTTTTCTTTATTGTCCTGTATAGCTTGGTCGTCCTTCCTATCCTTATGGGGGATTTCTTTGTAGGAGAGGGTGAAACTATAGCCAAAATCAGGAAGAAAAGCCTTTGAATGTGGAAACGATTAGGGGATAGCAGGAAACGATCAATGTGGGCGGGCATCAGCAAGAAGTCAATCCAAAGACTGTCAGGGTGAGCCTCAGCCCAAGCACGAACAGTTTCAATCCGGGCCAGTTCTCGATCAAACAGGGGCTCCATACTCGTCTGCAAACCTTTCTCTTCAGGTATTATGCCCCAATTAACCCTAATTGGGAAATCTCACTGGGAGTTTCAGAGGCGGGGAAATCCTAGCCTTTTCCACTAATATAGAAGAACTTACTTGTCTAGTTCTTTACATTGGAGTATCGGGTTTCGAACCAAGCCAATGTTGTCCTTTGTCTTTCTTGTGGAAACTTAGAACATTACTCTTGACAGCTGGCCTCAAGTTGTAGAAGGACAAAAATTCTCAAGCGGTTAGGTTGGGATAAAACTCCTCGAGGGGTTTTAAGGCCATGTGGAACACTATGCAGGCGTAGAGAAAGACCCTTAATGCGAAGGGGTGGAGTTGAGCAGGGGCTAAGCGAATGAGGTCCAGAATATCATGCAAAGGGCGACATAAGGGAAGCCTTAGCCCATGGGCCAGCAGAGCCACAGTCAAGGTAACCTTGCGTGAGAAACCTTCATTGTCATAGCACCTTCGCGAGGGAACTTCCAATAGTGTTGTGTCGGGAATGCAGTACTCTTCCTGAATCTCTGCCAAATCCCTTTGCCTAAGGGCTGAGCACCACCTAAATTCTTTGTAAGTTGGGACATCCAAGACATAGGATGATTGTGCGTTAGTGAGATGGGCAGAAATGCCGCCGTATTTAGCCATGGGAAGAGATGGTGAAGAGTAGTAAACAGTTGGAGAAGGAGGTATGGGTGAGAAAGAGAGAATCAAAAGGAAAGCACAAGTAGGGAAGAACAGGCAAAAAGAAATCATACTAAAAGAAGGGAGAGTGAAGAAAATTAAATATGAAGGGCTAGCCGTCGTAGGCATCATGACCTGACAAATGAGCGAAATGGTAACCGTTGCACGTAATCTCGTAACCATTGCCACGTCAACGGCAAGTCATTAGTATCCCTATTTTTCGAAAACTGGAAGTGATAAGATAAGAAGCATGATGGGACAACGGGGTAACCGACGATTTCAAAAATGGGCTAGGGGGTGGTTAAAAGGGCTTGAAATGTTCAAATCCACTTAACCCACAACAGTGACAGCGTTCGCACTTAAAAACTTGGTCTGCACAAAATCAAAATTACAGGGAAAAAACCAATAATGTTTCATAGTAGAAAGAAATTCCTCACGCCTTGGAGCGAAGGAAATTAGTGGGGTAGTTGGAGGACCCATTTAGTGCTTTAGCCCAACGGAGAAGACTCTCTATCACGCAGCCCAAGTTGGAAGTCCTAGGCCTAGGAAGGATCTATGCGTCATTGTGCATGGTAGGATAAGAATTCCTTGCACATACATGGCCATTCCTGTTATTCAGGGATAATCCACACTGATAGCCATCATAGATAGACATCACGTGAACATGATCTAACTATAGTGTTGATCTAATTTAACCTAAAGCCTCTATATATACCAGGTAATTTCAAAGACAATCTCAATCTAAATTATTGATTATTTGTGTGAGATTCTTTACTAACTTAAGCATCGGAATGCTTGTAGGCGTATCACACTGATGTTCTCTTACATCTTGCAGATGAACAATTACGTTTGTTCATAATCATCATTTTCGTCCTCTATTGGAGAAAAAAAAGGGCAGTTTTTGACAATATTAATGAGCGAAATGCATTGTACTCAGCAATAGGTATCGATAGATAAAGCTATAAGAAGAAAAAGACATTCGATACATAAAAGTTGAAAGGAAAAAACGAAATTAGTGATATAGAAATGATATTTTCAATCATAAAATATATAAATGTCGTATATTTTTTTGAAAAAGTTAAATAAATATGAGATTTAGATAAAAATAATAATTTTTTCATAATAGACCCCACTCTGTTTAAAAATATATATATATATATATAATACTTATACAATATAACCATATGTATCTAACATTATTAATAAAAAATATTACTATCCAAAGATAGTGGTAGCCTCCCACTAAAAGATCCTTTACTCATCTAATCAATGACCTGTATACCCTTCTTCACAAGGTTTTAACTTTTCTTTTTAATGCCCTTCTCTTTTCTAGTATAACAGTTATCCATTAATCCTGAAATATTATCTTAATCTACATAAATATTTTCGAATATTCATTTCTTACATTTTTTTAAAAGAAAAAACACTTAATAGTTAAAGAAATATTTATTAGTGAATTTGTCCACGTGGCCAATGCTTCATGAATAGTCTACTATGCATATATCTCTGTATTCTTCTATAATAATATTAGGTTTGGATGTAAAAAATATTTCATCTTATTTTATCGTTATAATTTTTTTAAAATTTTAAAATAATAATAATATTAAAAAATAATATTTTATTCAACTTTTATCTTAATTTATCTCATCTTAACTCATTATCTAAACATATCCTAAATGTATACATCCGTTAGAAATTAATTATGCATTATAGGAAAAATTGGCCCGCCCATATATTTTGTGCACATATATATATTTGTTAAATATAATAATCAAACCAAATTATGACTGGATTCGGGCCCAAAATAAATACGACTTACAGGCCTATGCAGTAGCACTATTTCAAGCTGAATCTAAACCATGGGCCATTGCACATTTATATCTTCCAAGTCCAATCCTTTTGGGTTCAAATTCATGGTTTACCCTTTTGTTGGTAGTTCAATTTGGATAGTAGAAGAGGTTCATGTGGATCAGAATAGGATAGGATTAGTTTCTGTGACACCTCCAAGTTTTTGCTTGGGATTTAGCAGATTTTGAAACGTTGAGATATGCAATACAGGGTTATTTATTCTAATTTATAATAAATAAAGATGTAATACATCTAATATACATATAACAATATGCAATATTCATAGTGAATAATTTTTTTCTTAAACAATACTATGCATCAGATATAACATATCTCAAATTTACATAATCATACTTCATAAACATATAATAACTTAAGTTTAAAAGTTAACAATACTTGTCCAAAATGTTTGTAACATCACTAGTATTGGATAGGGTTGTACACCAAACTGAAAAATCGGCCTACACCTATGGAGACCGATCACCGAAGGCTGGAACCGACCGAAATCGGCGAAGAACTGGTCGGCGGTCGAGTTAAATATATAGGAACTGACGTCGGTCGGGTCGGTTCGGTTCGCGGTTCAACCCATGGAAAACTGTTGAACCGGCCGACGTCAGATATAACCTTTTTTTTTTTTTTTTACCTATAAAGAAACGACGTCGTTTCATTTTAATGAGTGAAACAACGTCGTTTAAGACCCTTGACTGAGAAAAAAATTTAGTAGAACGGCGCCGTTTGGCTTAAGCCAAACGACATCGTTCCAAAATGGCATTAAACGACCTCGCCCCATTCCTTCTTCTCTGTCTTCTTCTTCAAGCTCCAGGGTTTCTTCTACCAGAGCTTCGTCGTAGTGGTTGCACACCCATGGCAGAGTTCTCCAACCATCCCAGACGATGCCGATGGCAAACCGAAAACCACGCCGACGCTAGTTGAGACCGATGGAATAGGTTTTCTCTCCCCCAGTCGATCGATTTCGACTGGTTGTAAGCAACGTTCTCCCACGTCGGTGGGGTTTCGGTTTGGCGCCGAAACCGACACCAACGCATCGGTTTACAGCCCTAGTGTTGGAGACATGGTTTCTCATATACATAATAGGATAATCATAATTACTACTAGGCTAACCTAAGAAGTAGCTCGTGCAACTAAGCTAGGATAGCCATAATCTTATCAAAAAATTGGAGCATTGACATGATGAGCTCCCTGTGGTTACGTTGTGGTCAAATCAACCTCATCTAGATGATCCTCCGTGGGTCCTCATGATTCTGACACATGGTCTATCATTCACGGGAGGGGGGATGAATAGTAGTTGGGACTATCAAGTAAGATTTGATTACAAATCTCAGCAAATTAACAACCAACTTAAACTAACAGTATACAAATGCATGCATGACAGTAAAAAGATATGAATGCTGACGTGAACATGAATAAGTGTGTGATGACTTGCAAAATTTCGTATTACAGATTTTACAAGATCGCTCGAGCAGAGGATTTTGGCCGCTCGAGCGAATTCAGGCAGATTCAACCGCTCGATAGTGAGCTCGAGCGGGATGCGGGAATACAAAGATCGCTCGAGCGGAGACATTGGCCGCTCGAGCGAAATCAGGTAGAGTCGAATGCTCGAT
>QGSO01000445.1:658634-844818 GCA_011037825.1 Carya cathayensis
TGTGGTGTTTGCTTGTGACAAATTTTGGTCTTACCTCATTGGTACAAAGGTGATAGTGTTCACTGATCATGCAGCACTCCGTTATTTGTTTGGCAAGAAGGATGTTAACCGAGGCTTATTCGTTGGATCCTCTTTCTACAAGAATTTGATTTGGAGATTCGAGACAAGAAAGGAAGTGAAAATTTAGTGGCTAACCATCTCTCTCGGTTAGAGCAAGAGGAAGAAAGACCAGATTCAGTGGTCCAAGAGGCATTCCCTGATGAGCAGTTGTTTGCATGTGAGATCAAGCTTCCGTGGTATGCTGATATTGTTAACTACCTAGTTTGTAAAGTTTTACCACCTGATCTTACTTACCATCAACGCAAGAAGTTTTTGCATGATGTGAATTATTAACTTTGGGATGAGCCTTTGTTGTTCAAAAGATGCCAAGATCAAATCATTCGAAGATGTGTGACGGAAGAAGAGATGCAAGCCATCCTCCATCATTGCCATTCATCATCATATGGAGGACACTTTGGAGCCACCCGTACAGCAGCTAAGGTACTTCAAAGTGGGTTCTTTTGGCTTTCTATTTTTCGTGATAGTTACACTTTGGTGAAAACTTGTGACCGGTGCTAACGTATGGGAAATATTTCAAGGCGTTATGAGTTACCACTGAAAGGTATCTTAGAAGTTGAGTTGTTTGATGTCTGGGGAATAGATTTTATGGCCATTTTCCTCATTCTTCTGGCTTTGCTTATATCTTGTTAGCAGTTGATTATGTGTCAAAATGGGTGGAAGCAATTGCTACAACAACAAATAATGCAAAGGTAGTGCTCAAATTTTTGCACAAGAACATATTCACAAGATTTGACACTCCACGAGCTATTATTAGTGATGAAGGGACTCACTTTTACAACAAGTTGTTTGAGAATCTTCTTTCTAAATATGGTGTGAAACACAAGATAGCACTTACTTACCATTCTCAAACTAATGGCCAAGCTAAAATTTCAAATAGAGAGATCAAGAACATCCTTGAGAAGATGGTCAAAATCAATAGAAAGGATTGGGCAAAGAAGCTTGATGATCCTTTGTGGGCATACCGTACAGCCTTTAAAACACCTATCGGGATGTTTCCATACCGATTAGTGTTTGGAAAGGCATGTCATCTTCCTGTAGAGTTGGAGCATAGAGCTTATTGGGCTGTAAAAAAGTTTAACTTTGATTTGAAGGCAGCAGGTGGAAAGCGACTTCTTCAATTGAATGAGATGAAAGAGTTCCGGAATGATGCATATGAAAATGCAAAGATCTATAAAGAAAGGACGAAGAAGTGGCATGACAAACAGATTCTTAGGCGAGAGTTTGCACCAGGACAACAAGTTTTACTCTTCAATTCACGACTCAAACTCTTCCCGGGAAAGTTAAAGTCAAGATGGACAGGTCCTTATACAATTCATGAAATTTTCTCTTTTGGAGCGATAGACTTGAAGGACAAGACATGGAATATTTTCAGAGTTAATGGTCAGAGATTGAAGCACTACTATGGAGAACAAGTGGAGAGGAACTATGCATTTATTCCTCTTGGAGATCCTAATTGATGAGAATTGAAAAGTCGGGCTATAGACTTTAAAACAAGCGCTTATGGGAGGCAACTCATAGATCTTTCTTTCATTTTTTTCATTTATTTAGTTATCTTTATTTATTTAGTTTTAATAATTTGGTTTTTTATGCAGGTTTATTTAGTATGAATAAAGAGCTGAAAAATTTTAAACTACGGAAGATTCATCATGAAACCAGGGAAGTTCCTTTTATTTCTTCAATCCTTTTTACTTTTGCATTACAATGAGGACATTGTTTAGTTTAAGTTTGGGGGTGTAAAGTCCTATAGTCATTTGATCCTCTTGTTTTCTAAGTCTTAGGTTGTTGATGGGTTGTTTGATTCTCTTACCAAGCATGCATTGGAGTAAGATTGAATTCTCTATGACTCTGAAATTTGTGATTGAAGATGGTTTTAAGAAAAATTTTCAAAAATTTCTTTTATGTCAAGTGGAGTTTTGTGGGTACTTTGGTTTAAATCTTTAACCTTGAACATAATTGAGCACATAGTCGTTTTTCTCTTATTCCATTTTGCTTATGAAGAGAAGAAGTTGAATTAATTGAAAGAGGGAAGTTCGATTTGGCTTTGCTCTAGAATCCGTTGATGGGTCCTTGAGGCTAAATCCTAGTTGATACCAAATATTAGAGAAATGATCTAGGCATTTCTTTGGCATAACCAAAAAGCTTTCCCAGCCGTCCTAAATATCATGCCATCATTACATTGTGTGTTTCCATAGTCAACCCCATTGAGCCTTATTTTATATAAGCCTTTATTTCTTTGAACTATATAAACCATTCCCGTTCTGAGCCTGAAAAACAATGAATCTATCCTTGATAGTTTGAGAAAATACTTTGGTGGAAAGTTACATTTAAAAGAGAAAATTTGTTTCATGATGAACTGTATTATGTTTGCTCTGTTTCATCAAAGAAGAAGAAGAAGAAGAAAAGAAGAAGAAAGATAGTGAAAAAAAAGGAAAACAAAAGAAAAAGAAGTCACTAAGCAGAGTGTGTATCACCTCAGATTTTGTTAAGGGAATTATTGGTATTGCTTCAGTAAATATAGCAACAATAATGCCACAAGTATGAGCATATTGCCAAGAAAGAGTTATGATTTGAATAATGTGGGTATCTCTTTTAGTGTTCTTTTCACTAAGTATTTTTCCAGTTTGCTTTGATTTTCCATATCTAATTCTTTCTTAACCCTCACCCTGTGGCCTATCATTACAACCTTATTAAAAACCTTTTGATCTCTGATTTTGGTGTTGACTACATTAGTGGAGAGGATTTCTGAAAATTGGACTTATGAGGTTAAGTTTTAAGAGAATTCTTCTGATTTTGGTTGTTCTACTTTTATCTGAGTTTGCAGGTGGTTTGAGGTTAAATTGACTATATCACACACACACTCAAGGTCTTATCTTTAGGTTGAAGTAAACGCCTAACTCTTCCTTGACAAATTGTAAAATTTTTGATTGATTTTCTTGCTATCTTTGATGTTAAAAGAGTAAGATACTAGTGATGAAATCTAAATTCATAAAAGCTTGGTGAGTGATGATACTTCTCTTTGGGGTCGAGTTGATATTGCCTAATCTATCATTTGCTTTTCTTTTTGTTTGAGGACAAACAAAGTTGTAAGTTTGGGGGTATTTGATGACTTGCAAAATTTCATATTGCACATTTTACAAGATCGCTCAAGCGGAGGATTTTGGCCGCTTGAGCGAACTTAGGCAGATTCAACCGCTCGATGGCCGCTCGATAGTGAGTTTGAGCGAGATGCGGGAATACAAAGATCGCTCGAGCGGAGACATTGGCCACTCGAGCGAAATCAGGCAGAATCGAACGCTCGCTACTCGCTCGACACCCCACTAGAGCGAACATCGTATTTTGATAGATCTAGGGTTTTCCGCTGTCACACCATATAAAAGTGATTTTTCACTTTATGGCCGTACCTTTGGACTGGAGAACACTTTTTGGGACAGAAAAACATAGCTAGAAGATTCAAATCATCTGTTTTTGGAGAGGGAATTTCACATATTGCACGTACGTTGGAATTATACACAAGCACAGATAGGAGAAAAGCATTGAATCATTTCTTTGAGTTTGTGAAGACGAGTTGCGGCTGCGAGGAGTATTTTTCAGTGTTTATTTTCTTCCAATATTCTCAGAACAATTATGGTGAATTCGTTTATGTTGAATTCCATTTCTAGCATGAGCTAAATTTCTTTTATTCTAGAAAAACGATGTAACCTAGTTCCGAACTATACTTGATTGTCTATGCTAATCTAATGCAATTCTCTCTTTGTTTATCTGATTTATTCTGAATTTATTGCTTCTAATTAACTGGCCATTGATTAGATGATATTTAATATTGTGATTTGCTATCGAAAGAGGGAATCATAGGGTAGATCTTGAATATTTCAGCATAGGTAAATATAGAGATCGAAAGACTTGTATGAACCTATGTAGTATTTAAATCATTGGTATGATTGTTTCTTGTTTTATTAATTTGCATATTCTTGTGTAAATTGATGAACTAGAGTAATTTCCACTTAACCATCGAAAGAGGCTTTTGGATGAATTAGAGATTTGCTAATAGACAAAAAGAATTAAATTAAATTAGTTGGATGAGAAAAGCATAGTGAAGAATTAGGTGAAATCGATTTCTTAGAAGTTTTCTTTCCCATTAATTTGATCTTCGAACGTCAGTTTCATTTCCTTTGCATATTTCTCTTTGAGTTGATCTTAGTTTAATTTGCAACTACAAAAATCCTAGTGATTCCTCTAGATAAAATTGAAATTAGTATAATTTTGATATTTGGCAAAAGTAAGATATCAATCCCTGAGACGATACTCTTCTATTCACTTTATTATAAAACTACGATACTGTGCACTTGCAGTTTTGCACCGATCAGTGTGACATGACTTGACAAATAGTGTGACATGTGCTGACATAACCTGAACTAACATGGACTGAACTGTAACTGATGTGAACTGAATTGAACGTGAACTAAGTATGATCTGAACATGAACTTGGAATCTTGTTCTGTAAATAAACTGGTTAATTAAATGAATTATGGATGCTATACAGGTCCCCTTGAACTGTGTGCCTATGCTAATACCGCATCACATCACAAGTATTTGTACTAGCTGTGAGTACGTTAACATATGCATCACACCATTGGTATCTGCACCTACTGTGAGTATGTAATATATGTATCCCATAATAGTTATTTGCACCTGCTTGAGTACGTATAACATGAACATGAACTATGGTTGGCACCATCGGCATTGGTGCCTGAGTTTTCTTTGGTGACCGGTAATTTAGCCCCTTTCCAAAGCCTGTTGACGGTACTTTATTAACCTAGAAAACTTCAAACTAGTTTAAGCACTCTAATGTGAACAATGGAGTTCCATTAGGATATTGTCTCAGTTTAGCACTTAGGGTCATGATAAATATAAAAGACTTAATTCATTTGAAAATATTATTTTTCGTAACGAACTCCATACTTGTGACATGATGTCGCATGAAATGATATGACAAATGACATGACATAATATAATGTAAAATGTAAGTATGACTAATGAGATTGCATAATATGGTGGGTAATAGCTAAATATTGCATGACATGGTATAACATATAACGAATAGTTATTTACTAGAAAAGAAAACATGCCATGACATAACTTAACTTGTATATATAAGTATAACAAACATGCATGGTGGTTTTGATTACGCCCAAAGAATAATGCGGTAGTTGTAGCACAGCTTTGGGGTGTCGATTCCACAGGGAGACAAATTAAAAGAATAGTAGAAGGAATAAAGAAACTAAAAGAAAATATTAAATAAGTAATGGAGAACAAAGATTAATTTTAATTGCAAATTAAAGTGAATCAAAGTGCTTAATTGAAAAAATACTCAAATTTGACAAAACAGTAGAGCGTTGGAAATCCCTTGCACAAATTCGGTATTTTAATTATTCTTAATTCATTGGATAACTCAATTAGGAATTCAATTCTCCAAATTCCCAATCGGAAGGTATAGATTTATAAACCAAAATTAAACCAAATGTAACCTTTTGAAAAATCATTCATCACTTTTAAAATACATAAATTACTATCTCTATTGAGAAAATCCAACGACGACAATATACTCAAGGAGCGATATTGCAGCAAAGAACTAAATCAATATAGATAAATAATTGATCCAAACATAATCAAAGAACCAATCCATTCGATAGAAAAAGCATGACTGAATCCATAAATAGAATAAATTCTATGATTATTCGGAGAATAAAACAACAACGATGAATTGAGAATGATAAAACAAAAGAGTTTTAGTAATTGAAGATCAAATACATAAATTAAAAATAAATTAAAAATACCATCTAATGTGCAAGTTCATCCCTAGCCCTACTTGAGAATTTAGTTACCCATAAATATACTGGACAACAAAAATCTCCAGAGAAAACTGAAGCGAACGGTGGCCATGGAAGTGATTTTCTCATCTCTTCAGATCTGTTTCTTATGCCTCCTCCCCCTCTTTATTTCGTGCTAATGATATCCTTATATAGGGTAGGAAAGAAACCCTAATGTCATCTTAATTTCCGCATAAAAAAATCGCCTAAATTTTAGGACTTATCTTGGCAGCCACGTACATGCTCCAGGATTTCGAATTTGGAAATCCTTATTAGAGGCAAATTTATAGCCCTTTAAGATAGCTTTCTAACTCATCAAGAATCACATCAATTCGATATGTGAGTGAAAAGTTACGGTCAAAATACTAAAGTATATCCAGACTGTCTCCTAGCGAATTTCGGATCTGGACTTCTTGTGGTTTCCTTTTGTGATTTCTTTTTCTTTTCTTCCAAATTGCTCTCAAACCCCATGAAAGTCCTCCTTTGAATATGACTGGGCTTGACTTGATCTTTTATAAACATAAAAAAATGCTTAGGAGTATCCAAATGTAAATAGAAACTCAATTCAAGAATACACATTAATTCCTATGATTTTTATTCACATTTTAGTATTTTAATATAATAATAGGGTATTTAGAGTGCACTTTCGCACACTCATCACACCCCCCAACTTACTCATTGCTAGTCCCTAGCAATTTTCATGTCAAAACAACGAGAGAGACCAAAGAAAATCACACATAATGGCTATCAAGTCACACTTTCCAGATTCTCATATCAAAACAATCTAAAGAATCCAATAACCCAACAAGATCAATCCGCCTATAGCAATTCACTGAGTGTGTGTGTGTTCTCCAAGCCATAACCATCTTACCACTAACTTTGACACATGCAACATCAAGAACGTCTCAAGCAAAAGGTTCAACTTCATAACTCACGGGTATATAGTGTTTCGTGTAAGGGCTCTCTCTATGGAGTTGACAATGGGTGTACACACACTCTCATGGGAAATGAGGCAATAATGTACAAGCAACAAGCAAACATTAATCTTATGATAGAAACACTTACAAATGAGACTTCCACCACTCTTTCCAAAATCTTACTTAGGATCAGAACGATCAACACAAAGGGTTGTAACGTGGCTTGGGTTCGGGGCTATATGAAAAAAAAAGGGATGAAAAAGGATTCAAAAACTTCCAAGTACATACAAGGGGAATTTATTAAATACTCAATAGACCACACTTCTCACTTGATGTACTCTCCAACTTTTCAGATCATCAAATAATAATACTTTTCCTTCTTCTTCCTCTTCTCTCTCTCTTTTTTTTTTTCAACAATATGATGGCCAAACACATGCCAATTTGGTATTTTTTCATTTCTACCAAACTTCTTTTTCTTTTTCTTTTTTTCTTTTTTTTTCTTTTTCTCTTTTTTTTTTCACAATGACAAAACAAAAGAAAGAAAATATAAATTCCACACCTAGTATACACTTGGAAGCAAAAAAATGGTAAGAAAATCAGTGTATAGGTTATACTCCAATGTGGAGAGGCATGGATGATATGGGCATATGAAAAGAAAAACCTACATGTGTTTATTGGCTCAAAGTTGGCTACTAGGGGTCTATGATAGAAAGGGATAGCTTGAAAGGCTCAGACGTTAATCCTAAGTTGACCTTCGTCATATCCCAAGTATATCTACCATCTTACCACAAACCATGTAATGATGTTCTCAAAAGAAGTGCCCAATTCAACAGATTAATAAACGCTTATCACAATTTACTGCATTTGTATGCTCTCAATTCTCTCCAAACTCACATGAATACTTAAGCAAAAGAGTTCTCTAGCTACATGTATCAAACCACCGTCTTACCACAAAGCTTGGATAAGTGCATTAAGGGTTCTGTGAATGCTTAAGCAAAAATGATTATGGTGGGTTTGGTGAATTCACGAAGATGGTTATGAATGAGAATGAGTACACATGTGAAAATGATGCACGTGTGATGCAAATTAAAAAAAATTGACACATGAAAATATGCCACAGAAATCCAACAAGCATTTTAAATACTGAATTTGCACCACCACCCCCCAATTTAAATGAAACATTGTCCTCAATGTTTAAGAATCAAAATTGAATGAGGAGTAACTGAAAATGGTAGAATACACCTGATGAGTGACGTGGGTAGCTCGCTACGCACCAATGATGATAACCTGAACTGAAAGAATAAAACCAACCTATAAAGAAAAACAAAGAAAACAACAGTAAACAAAAAGGAAAAGAAAGAAAATAAGAGAAAATAAAAAATAAAACAAAACAAAACAAATAAATAAAGAAAAACATACCTGGATGGTGTGGTCAAGATTGATAGACTGGATCCACAAGTGGAATGTCTTCCACTTCCGGAACTTGCCTATCAATTAATACTTTAAGGCGTTGACCATTTACTTTAAAGATCCGACCATCCTTAGGATCTTCTATTTCTACTACCCCATTCACAAAAACATTCTTTACTACAAAAGGGCCAGTCCACCTAGACCGAAGTTTTCCTGGGTGCTTATGGAGTCTAGAATCATATAAGAGCACTCGATCATTAGGCTTAAACGTTTTTCTTAAAATATTTTTATCATGAAACACTTTCATTTTAGCTTTATAGATTCTAGAGTTCTCATAAGCATCATTTCTCAACTCCTCTAACTCGGTCAACTGAAATTTTCTAAGCTTACATGCTTCTCTCATGTCAAAATTGAAATGCTTGATGGCCCAATAAGCTCGATGCTCGAGCTCCACAGGTAAGTGGCAAGGCTTCCCAAAAACAAGCCTATAAGGTGACATGCCTAAGAGAGTTTTGAAA
The DNA here is from genome assembly GCA_011037825.1 of Carya cathayensis. Classification (NCBI taxonomy): domain Eukaryota; kingdom Viridiplantae; phylum Streptophyta; class Magnoliopsida; order Fagales; family Juglandaceae; genus Carya; species Carya cathayensis. The sequence continues at coordinate 667,467 of QGSO01000445.1, forward strand.
GCTGTACGGTAGGCCCAAAGCGCATCAACTAATCTTAAAGACCAATCTTTGCGATCTGGGTTGACCGTTTTTTCTAAAATTTGCTTAATTTCCTTGTTTGCAAGTTCTACCTGTCCACTTGTCTGGGGGTGGTAGGCAGTAGAGATCTTATGTACCACCCCATATTTTTTCATCAAAGCCTCAAAAGAACGGTTGCAAAAATGTGTACCTTGATCACTAATGATAGCACGTGGTGTACCAAATCGAGATAACACATTCTCTTTGAGAAATTTAATTACCGTCCTATTATCATTGCTCCTGCAAGCTGCTGCCTCTACCCATTTTGACACATAATCTACTGCCACAATAATATACTGATATCCAAAAGAAGGAGGAAATGGTCCCATAAAATCAATGCCCCAACAATCAAAAATTTCAATCACTAAAATTGGGTTTAAGGGCATCATATTACGACGGGATATAACTCCTAACTTTTGACACTTTTCACATGAGCGACAATAGATGTTTGTATCCTTAAATATGGTGGGCCAATAAAATCCACACTGCAGAATTTTTGCAGCAGTTTTCTTCATTGAAAAGTGGCCCCCACAAGCTTGGGAGTGACAAAATTCCAAGACACTAGCAATCTCTTCATCAGGGATGCAACGCCTTAAAATTTGGTCAGGGCAGTATTTGAAAAGAAAAGGATCATCCCAATAGAAATTACGTACCTCGGTTATGAACTTCCTCTTATCCTGAGCGCTCCAATCCGCCGGTATCTCACCTGCAGCCAAATAATTCACAATATGAGCAAACCATGGTAGAGAAGTAATAGATAGTAAATGCTCATCGGGAAAATCATCCCTGATTGGCAGGTGGTCAGAGGTGTCCTCAAATGTGAGCCTCGAGAGATGGTCAGCCACTACGTTCTCCACTCCTTTCTTGTCTTTGATGGTGATGTCAAATTCCTGCAAAAGTAAAATCCAACGTATTAATCGTGCCTTAGCATCTTTCTTTGAAAGAAGGTACTTAAGGGCTGCATGATCTGTAAAAATAATAATAGGAGAACCAATCAAGTAAGCACGAAACTTATCCAAAGCAAACACTACAGCTAGCAACTCTTTTTCAGTGGTGGAGTAATTCATCTGAGCACTATTTAGAGTTCTACTAGCATAGTAAATAACAAAAGGCTTTCCCTCCCTTCGCTGTCCAAGTACAGCACCTACAGCAAAATCACTTGCATCACACATAATCTCAAAAGGTAAAGTCCAATCAGGTGGCTGCATTATGGGTGCTGAGGTAAGTTTGCCAATTAGCGTTTTAAAGGCCTCTTGACAATCTTGTGTCCACTCAAATGGGGCATCTTTAGATAAGAGGTCACATAGTGGTCTAGATATGGTGGAAAAATTCTGTATGAACCTCCTATAAAAGCCCGCATGACCAAGAAAGGATCTCACGTCCTTTACTGTCCTAGGTGTAGGCAACTTAGAGATTAATTCAATCTTAGATTGATCTACCTCTATCCCCCTAGAGGAAATAATATGCCCTAACACAATGCCTGAAGGTACCATAAAGTGGCATTTTTCCCAATTCAAAACTAATTCCTTCTCCTCACAACGAGTCAACACCCTCTCTAAATTCAATAAGCATGCATCAAAAGTAGATCCAAAAACAGTCAAGTCATCCATAAAAACTTCCATGCAATTTTCAATCATGTCACTAAAAATGCTCATCATGCAACGTTGAAAAGTAGCAGGTGCATTACACAATCCAAATGGCATTCTACGAAAAGCATAAGTACCGAAAGGACAAGTGAAAGTGGTTTTATCCTGGTCTTCTAATGCAATTTCAATTTGATAATAACCAGAATAACCATCCAAGAAACAATAGAAGGGATGACCAGTCACACGCTCAAGAATTTGATCAATAAAAGGGAGAGGAAAATGGTCTTTCCGGGTGGCAGCATTCAATTTTCTATAATCAATGCACATCCGCCACCCAGTCACAAGTTTTGTAGGGACTAGCTCTCCTCGGTCATTTTTCACCACAGTAACACTTGACTTCTTAGGAACAACCTGTGTAGGACTTACCCATTTACTATCAGCAACAGGATATATGATTCCTGCATCTAATAGTTTCAATACTTCACTCTTCACCACTTCTTTCATAGTAGGATTAAGCCTACGCTGGGGGTCTCTACGAGGGCTAGTTCCTTCCTCCAAATTAATTTTATGAGAACAGACAAGGGGACTAACACCTTTTATATCAGCAATGCTCCAACCTAAGGCTGACTTATGCTTACTTAGGATCTGAATTAATTTCTCACCTTGAGACTCAGACAATTCAGATGAGATAATAACAGGAAAAGTATCACCTGGACCAAGGAAAGCATGCTTTAAACCCTTAGGCAGAGGTTTCAGTTCAACTTTGGGTGCTTCCACACTTGAAGGAATTTGTTTTTCCTCTTTCTTAGGCAACTCCTCAAACTTCGGTTGCCAGGCCCGAGTGCCATAATCCTGAGTTCTATCAAAGATAGCACAAATATCAACTACATCAGATGGATTACTGATAGAATCAAACTCAGAATTAACAAGAAAATACTCAAGGGGGTCAAAATCATGAGCTATAGAAACTCCTCTTTCTATGAGTGAGTCAATCATGTATGTCTGGTGGCTCTCATCATCATCTTCTGGTTGTTTTGCAATATGGAAGATATTCACCTCGAGAGTCATGTTTCCAAAAGAAAGCTTCATGAGCCCATTTCTGCAATTAATAAGAGCATTAGCAGTGGCAAGGAAAGGCCTTCCTAAAATCACAGGAATTTTAGAAGTAGTATCAACAACAGATCTAGTGTCAAGGATTAGGAAATCAACAGGATAATAAAATTTATCAATTTGAATTAGAACATCCTCTACCACACCCCGGGGTACTTTGACTGAACGGTCAGCCAATTGTAATACCACAGTGGTTGGTTTGATTTCTCCCAACCCCAACTGCAAATAAATAGAATATGGCATTAGATTCACGCTAGCTCCTAAATCTAACAAAGCTTGCCCAAACTCATGATTTCCAATGCTGCATGCAATGGTTGGGCAACCAGGATTCTTGTACTTGGGAGGAATTCCCTGCTCAATTAGAGCACTAACTTGCTCTGTCAGGAATGCTGTCTTTTTCACATGGTGCTTCCTCTTAACTGTACACAAATCTTTAATGACTTTTGCATAAGTAGGAATTTGTTTAATAACATGCAAAAGAGGGAGGTTAATTTTTACCTGCTTGAGATTCTCCAAGATTTCATTGTTAGGATCCAAAGTTCGCTTATTCAGTTTTAAAGCTTGAGGAAATGGTACCTTAACTGGGCTCTTTATTACCTCGGCTTCTTTGGGCAGCTCAGCACCACTATTGCTTTGATCCTCTTCCACATCCTCTGATTTGTTCATTGCTGGAATATGTAATGACTTACCACTTCATGTCACAATGGCATTCACATCCTTCAAATTCTCTTGTGCCATGTGTTGACCATGGGGTACAGATTGAGCTTGAGAAGGAAACTTACCTCGCTCATTCACACTCAAGGAGCTCATCAATTTTGACACTTGGCTCTTTATCTCCTTATTTTTTTCAACAACCTGCGTAATCAAAGATTCAAACTTTTGGTTAGTCTTACCCTGTGCCTCAATAAAAGCATGCAAAGTGTCTTCTAAAGGACTCCTAGAAGATGAAGGTGCATGATATGGTCTAGGGGGTTGTGCAGGTGGCTGGTCTTCAGACTTCCATCTAAAATTGGGGTGATTACGCCATCCCGGATTATAGGTATCAGAGAAAGGTGTAAAAGGCTTCTTGTACATCCCTAAGGCATTACATTGTTCCTCATACATCCCTCTCATCTCAGCAAATGTGGGACACTCTTGGGCAAGGTGATCTACCCCACCACATACAAAACATGGTCCAAAAGACTCTGCATGATTAGCCATGTGTGTTGGCTTTAAGTCTTTATTCTTCAACACTTCTAGCTCCCTAGTGAGCATCTCAACCTTAGCCTTTAGGTTATCTTCTTCCCTAAGATGGTAAATTCCACCACCATTTAGGTTTCCTGCAGGTCGTGACCTATTTGTGCTATCAGTAACACTAGGTCCAGTCCAAGTGTGAGCTTTTTCAGCAAGCTCATTGAGGTATTCTATGGCCTCATCAGGATCTTTCTGTAAGAACTCACCATTACACATCATCTCTACAAATTGGCGCTCTCTAGGTGTAAGTCCCTCATAAAAATAGCTCACTAAGCGCCAATTCTCATACCCATGGTGAGGACACATACTCAATAGCTCCTTAAATCTCTCCCAAGACTGATACAAAGTCTCACTGTCCTTTTGTGCAAAGGTGGAGATTTGCCTTTTTAAAGCATTGGTCTTATGTTGGGGAAAGTATTTATTAAAGAAGATCTGAGTCATCTCATTCCATGACCCAATAGATCGTGGTCTCAGTGAGTATAGCCAACTCTTAGCTCTATCCTTCAAAGAGAAAGGAAAGAACTTAAGTCTAACAATGTTATCAGTTGCATTATAACTATGAAAAGTCGCAACTACTTCCTCAAACTCTCTAATGTGCACATATGGATTTTCATTTTCCAAGCCATGAAAAGTAGGGAGTAACTGTATCATCCCTGTCTTAAAATCTAAGTGGCGAGTATTGGCTGGAAATATAATGCATGATGGTGTGGCTGTGCGTGTAGGATGGAGGTAATCTTGAAGGGTCCTAATGGGTTGATCTTCGTATTCACTCATTTTCTCAAAATAAAAAAAAATGATCAAATAAATGATTAGAAGAAAGAGGGAACGAAGTTACCGCCTTTACAAACTGCTGAAAAGAAAAATTATCTAACAATTCTTCTACTGTCTCCCCGGCAACGGCGCCAAAATTTGGTTACGCCCAAAGAATAACGCGGTAGTTGTAGGACAGCTTTGGGGTGTCGATTCCACAGGGAGACAAATTAAAAGAATAGTAGAAGGAATAAAGAAACTAAAAGAAAATATTAAATAAGTAATAGAGAACAAAGATTAATTTTAATTGCAAATTAAAGTGAATCAAAGTGCTTAACTGAAAAAATACTCAAATTTGACAAAACCGTAGAGCGTTGAGAATCCCTTACACAAATCCGGTATTTTAATTATTCTTAATTCATTGGATAACTCAATTAGGAATTCAATTCTCCAAATTCCCAATCGGAAGGTATAGATTTATAAACCAAAATTAAACCAAATGTAACCTTTTGAAAAATCATTCATCACTTTTAAAATACATAAATTACTATCCATATTGAGAAAATCCAACGACGACAATATACTCAAGGAGCGATATTGCAGCAAAGAACTAAATCAATATAGATAAATAATTGATCAAAACATAATCAAAGAACCAATCCATTCAATAGAAAAAGCATGACTGAATCCATAAATAGAATAAATTCTATGATTATTCGGAGAATAAAACAACAACGATAAATTGAGAATGATAAAACAAAAGAGTTTTAGTAATTGAAGATCAAATACATAAATTAAAAATAAATTAAAAATACCATCTAATGTGCAAGTTCATCCCTAGCCCTACTTGAGAATTTAGTTACCCATAAATATACTGGACAACAAAAATCTCCAGAGAAAACTGAAGCGAACGGTAGCCATGGAAGTGATTTTCTCCTCTCTTCAGATCTGCTTCTTATGCCTCCTCCCCCTCTTTATTTCGTGCTAATGATATCCTTATATAGGGTAGGAAAGAAACCCTAATGTCATCTTAATTTCCGCATAAAAAAATCGCCTAAATTTTAGGACTTATCTTGGCAGCCACGTACATGCTCCAAAAGTTTGAATTTGGAAATCCTTATTACAGACAAATGTATAGCCCTTTAAGATAGCTTTCTAACTCATCAAGAATCACATCAATCCGATATTTGAGTGAAAAGTTACGGTCAAAATACTAAAGCATATCCAGACTGTCTCCTAGCGAATTTCGGATCTGGACTTCTTGTGGTTTCCTTTTGTGATTTCTTTTTCTTTTCTTCCAAATTGCTCTCAAACCCCATGAAAGTCCTCCTTTGAATATGACTGGGCTTGACTTGATCTTTTATAAACTCTGAAATTAAACATAAAAAAATGCTTAGGAGTATCCAAATGTAAATAGAAACTCAATTCAAGAATACACATTAATTCCTATGATTTCTATTCACATTTTAGTATTTTAATCTAATAATAGGGTATTTAGAGTGCACTTTCGCACACTAATCAGGTTTCTTATCACTATACATGTATAAGTATCCTGAAAATAAGTTAGAGGCCAACTTACAGTGATTGTAGTGTGACATAAATTAGTATGAAATAACATGAACTGAAATGAGATATTTCAAATATTTAGAAACTCCTCATTAATATACTTAGAAACATAAAATCATTGACTTGTAGCAAAATAACCATTTTACCCCTCTATTTGTGGAAAAAAATGACAATTTTACCTCCAAATTAAGGATATTTTGCATCCTTATTCCAGAACTCATTATGAAAATTTTGGCATAGTTCTAAATATCTAATATAAAAAATTTAAAATATAACACAACTATGTGAACTATGCTTAGACCGAAACATGCTAGGGTTAAAATCCTTGATTTTTATTGCAATTCTTTCAAACTCCAACTTTCATGCTAAAATTGAATTATGCAACACATAAAAATCATAACTTATATTTTAAAATCATGCAGAGATCATAAAACATACACCTTAAAAAAATCACAAACTCCTTATGACAAGATAATATTAAAACACCAAATCTCAAACAAGTCTTTGGGGAAATTGGGCTATTTCCTTCCTAATAAACTCCAGGGACCCTAATAGTTCGTAAACATACTTTTAATATGTTCATAAGTCCATCCTAAGAAATAACATTCTTGAACAAATAAATTAAAGACCACAAAAATCACAAAATATCATCCAACATAATCAGCTTGCATACTAACTTCAAAACTGAGTACCACATGTTGTGATTTTAGATCAAACCACTAGATCCAAGTTTTTCATAAAACAAACTTTCAAGAAAAAAAAATCATAATAACTAATATTTAAGTTTTGATCTCAGCATTAAACCTAAGATCTCATGACAAAAATTGCATTAAAATACAAAACAAACCGTGAGCTTCAAGTTTTTGTCATAACTGAACCTTAGCATGCATAAAATTCATTTAATCAATATCAAGACCATTTTTCTCCAAATATAACTTTATGACATATATATCAAAGTCCTAAGATAAACAAATGTGAATATTAAGGCCATAGGATCATACTTTCATAATAAAAGATCAACACTTTCAAAATAGAAACTATTTTTACACCTCCAGTTTCAAACTTTCTAAAATCATGCAAAACTCTTAACATGCAACAAATCCAGATATAACTTTCATGTTAACATGTTAAATCTAAACCATAAAAACATTGGAACAAGATCTTTCCAAAGACTTCATCAAATAAATGAAAATTCATACAATATCTAGATTGTGGCTCAGTAAGACCTTTGCAAGCTTAAACAAACTTTTCACTAATCAAACCTCCATAAAAAATCATAAAAAATATACCAATGGAAACTAGACTTGAAGAGGAACAACTTATATGAAGATAGTTTCATAAGAATCTACTTACAAAGCCTTCAAACAAATAAAGCACTAATGGCCAAAACTACTATCTGAAATCTCCTCTAGAGTTTTCTCTAAAAAAGCAAAGTGAAAGTGACAAAAGCATGAAAAGCATTCCATAAAGACTTATATAGAGCTGGGGGATGAGAGGATATGTGAGGGTGACCATTTTATGGTGATTTCTTCAACCAAAATCATGGGCAGCAACACATGGTTTTTTGCTTTGGAAGTTGTCGTGTAATGGGTGGTGATGAGGTGGCTTATTGACCTTCCATCAACTATCATTTGGGCCTTAATGGTAGGGTAGTGGGGAAAAATTCTTCAAGAAGCCATGCATAGGTGGATTTTTTCGGTGGGCCTTAATAGGACCAAACCGATTGGGCCTCATTTAGTATTTCAATTGGGTTTGGTTTAAGATTTTGGTTTCTAACAAGCCCAAGTCCAGTTTTTCTTGACCCAATGAAATTACCGAAAATAAAAGAATAAATATAGGTGTAATGACATGAGTTTGAATGGTTAATAGCATATAGAAGTGATTTAATCAAGTGATTAAATACTATGCTAAAACTGGCCAACACTTAGGGTTTGGGGAAACCTTTTAGGGTTTCAGTTTTTATCAAGGTTTTGGGGTTTCAATTGGATCTCAAATATTTAAAGTTTCACTAGATTTGAAGCCCTTTTTTGTTTGGCACAAAAATGAATGGTTGGATGGGATAGTGATAGCAGTGAGTGTACCGAAAGAGAAAGATAAAAGAAAACCATTCAATCAAACTTACTTTTGACGAAAAGAAAATAAAACAATTAGTATTTATTTTGGGGAATACCACGCCTCAAGCATTAGGAGTGACTAACTTGATGCATGCTTTTAGATTTAAGCATGGTGAAGAAAACTAAGTAAGCACTATCCATAACTGTCCATATCTAGTTCGTCCTTCAGAAGGCAACATTATTGTACGCAAAGGCTTATACTCTACTTGAAAGGTCACATCTCGAGTATGTTTGTTGTGATGCCCTGAGTAAAAGTGAGGACCTAGAAGTCACACTCACTAGCTTTGGAATTGTTTATTTTATTAAGTTGTTGGATTTTAGGTCAAGGTGATCCGAGTTATTGAACCAATATATATAAGGAAATGTTTATTATTCAAAACCCTATGCCATGAGAAGTATAAGCCGCCCAAGTCATTCTAGGGTCTTGGAAGATTCTAGATTTGTTAGGTTATATTGATTGGTTAGTAACACGCTTTAGGTGTGGCTCTTATTTATGAGAAAGGAGTATAGAGTATAAGGAAAGGGTGTTTGAAAATCTTGGAAACAACCTTTCATCCATGTTGCCTCCCACTTACCAATAATATTGCACCACTTAGGGGTTGGTCAGGTTTTAAATGAGGCCATAAATAAGTCATGGGAACTTACAATACAATGATGGGAAACACAAGGGTTGAAGCCAAGCACTTAGGGAGTCTTCATGCATGCACCATGCTACCCTCTTGAGCCAATAAGATTTCAGTATTTTGACATGAAAATCTTGAGGTAGTGCAATGATTGGGTGCAAAACTCGTGCGAAAAGCAAGCCACACACCAACCACACACTAGCCACCTTTCTGCCACAAGGTCGTCACTTATCCTTCATACACCAGTAGGGTTTTGTGACTTATATTTCCAAGAGAGGTAATGATGAGAGAGTATGGAAGAGAGGAATTTGGCCATGTCACTTGGCCCATGCATTGAATATTCATGTGACACTGAGGTTGTCAAGAGAGGCAATAATAAGGGAGTAAGAGAGAGGAATTTAGTTATGCCACATGGCGCCCATGCATTGAGAATTAATGCGACTCTTAGGTTTCCAAGGGAGGCAATGATAAGAGGATAAGGAAGAGAGGAATGCGGCTATGCCACTTGGCACCCATGCATGAGGAATTAAGGTGAGTACCAAGAAAAAGGCAATGATGGGGAAGAAAGAATTAGGGAAACTTGGCTAAGGCAAGAGCATGATAGCTTGTGGAGTTTAGGCCAAGTTAGTCCGAGTTCAGAAATCTTAAACATATATTAAGCTGTGTTTTTTTAAGATTTTATTTCTATATGTATATACCAAATTATCAAGATTTAATTTTACATATAATTATATTTTTATGATTTTTTAATTTCTTTTTTTTATTTTATGTTGCATGATTGAAAAGTTGGGTCTCTCCTCAAAATTAACCGACTTCAACAACTAATTATCTGCATTTGACCTTCGCTCCACCTCTTACCTCCAACTTTATTTGATATACTCTATATAAAATAGATTAGAAATATACTCTTTTATATATATATATATATATATATATATATATATATATATATATATATATATACGCGCAAACTTATATGAGATAAATTTAGTTTAATTATTTTAAACTCAGTCTAACATTCAAACACTCAACTCTCAAATTACTAAACTCATCTTAACTCAAAACTTCCTTACACACAAGATCCATAACTTTTTTCAACTAAACATATTTTTACGTGCGACCTACAATATTTTTTAATTTTTTATAAATAATACTAAACTTGTATTAACATCTAAATATATTTAAATTCATTTTAAATATACCTCATATAACTAATTCTACCTACTCAATTTACTATTATTAATAAAGAATTGATATGAGCTACCCACGAACGCAGCGTAAAATGGTATATGGGTTTTACCATGTTCATAAAACGAGGAGTAAAACTAGACCCCGGTTTATCGGGGAAAAAAAGGCTGAAGAAACCCCAACAAGTTCAAGGATTAAAAAGTAAAAGGCCTTGAGCTTCATTGCCTCACTTCGCCGCTACACGCAACGCAATCCATTCCCTAATCCAGAAACTTCGAAACCCTGTTGTGTCTCTCTTTTATCGTCCGCCGCTCCCAGTCTGAAGCCCGAAACCGACTGCCACCATCCGTGTCTGCTTCAAGGACTCGACTCGAGGTCCATCTCTCTCTCGTTGTCTCTGTCTACAACTAATATTGATGATATTTCTTGCACTAATCATCTTTACCGTGTTTGGTTGGTCTGAAATGAGTAAAAAATGCGTTTCTCTTGTTATTATACGCATCCATTTGTCACAGTTGATTTGTAAATGATCGCTAATGCCTTCAAAGCGAGCTTCCATTTTATTTGTAATCATTTTTTTCTAAGCTATTATCGTTCATCATCTCTTATTATTTCCAATAAACTGCAACTTTACACTAAGTGCCACTCTTATTCTCTTATTAGTTCCAATAAACTGCAACTTTACACTAAGTGCCACTCTCATTCTCTTATTATTTAAATGCTCACGATACATCCCACTCTAATTCTCTTATTCAAGGTCCAAACCCGACATCTTCTATGTTTTACCGAGTCGAAAACTTAACGGATTCTAGAGAAAAAAATAAGAGGGAAAGAAGAAATGAAGAAAAGAGAAAGAAATGAGACAAAAGGAGGAAAAAAAAAGAAAAAAAAAGAGGATATGAATTTTATCCTCATTAAAATATTGACTTTACACTGCACACCATCGTATGACCATATTTTGTTTTAAAAGAAAACAAAAATTATTTATAAGCTCATGTTTTAACCCACCAATATACACTGGTGATACCAAAGCATACTAGTAGTGATGTGAAGGTCCAGTGAAATCGGTCCTCATAGAATTAGGGACGAGAAATCCATCCATTACCCATTCGGGTCGGAGATTATGGGGCCTGTGGGTGGAGTAACGGGCTTTGGTTGTATTATCACTCGAGTTTGGAGCGTCTCTAGGCAAACCTCAGAGTCTCTCGAACAGTCAAACAACTAGTGTCTCATTCCCTTTTAGTACATCCTAGAAAAAGCATCTTCTTGTATCCTTTGTATCACTGTGTTTCTCGTAATTGGGAAAATCATTCTAATCCCCAATATGGTTCTGTTGAATTCTCTCTCTCTCTCTCTCTTATTTTTTATTTTAAATTTTTGGTTTTGTTTTTCTGGTGATTGAGAATAGACTCAGAAATGGCTACAGCTCAGTTGACAACATTGTCGATCTCAACGAGGAACTTGGCGTCGTTTCAGGGGCTTCGGCCTTCTGAAGCTGTGAAGTTTGGTCCTTCAGTAGGGCATTTGACTGTAGTGACTGGTCTCTCTCAGAGGTCCTTTAAGGGTCTGGTTGTTAAAGCGGCAACCATTGTCACACCCAAGGTAGTAAATTTTGAAGCCCATTTCTGCTTTCTGGTTGATTACCTTTATTTTTTTCCAGTGATTTAGTTTTGCTATGTAGATTTTGTATGGTGAATATGAGGGTGGTTGTTTTCACTATGTAGGGTTTTGAGTATCAGTTTCGTTGGCCAAAAGTTTTGAAAAAATCCAAATTTTAATTTTTTTTATGGTTTTTTATAAGATAAATTTTATAAAATTCTCTCTCTATTTACTTTTCATAATCACACCCCCCCCCCCCCCCCCCCCCCCCCCCCAAACAAAAAAACAAGTGTAGTTTCTGTTGCAAATACATACCAGGCATAAAAATTAGTTTCTTCCCCCTCAAAAGTTTTGACTGAATGTTAGGCAGGATGCTTGCCGATAAAATCATCCCCAATAAAAATAAAAAAGTTTTGACCGAATGCAGTTGGTTTGGTCTTGGTTTATGGGATGAGATTCTTCATAATTTGGATGTAGGCATTAAGTGCTTGCTTTAATGGTTTGAGTTGATGAAATGTGATTTTTTCAAACATCTGCATTGATCAAATCTAGTATCTAATAAGCAATCCATCTTTAATTGTACCTGCAAATTTTAGACAGTTAAATTTCTTTAGTTGTTAAGGATGCCAGCTAATGAAACCATAAAAACTGCAATTTGGGTTCAAAGTGGGGAGATTAGAATTGCTTTGTGTGTACTTTTTTCATTGCTTTATCTTATATGCCATATAGGCACTTCAATTGATAACTCCGTGCTTGGCGGTATTGTATTTTTGTTTCTGCTTGGTAAACTCTTGCATTATGATTGAACTGCCATTTATCTACATTTTGTATAAAATCAGATAAGTTTAAGTACTTACTGGTGTCAGGCTTATCTAAAGTGACGGTGTTCTGTTCTCATATCTACAGTATACATCGATTAAGCCTTTGGGTGATAGAGTGTTGGTGAAGATCCAAACTGCTGAAGAAAAGACTGGGGGAGGAATTTTACTTCCTACAACGGCTCAAACAAAGCCTCAAGGAGGTGAGGTGGTTGCAATTGGAGAGGGTAAGACAGCTGGGAATACAAAAGTGGACCTCAGTGTCAAGGTAACTTTTACATATATATATATATATTGTGTATCTTCGGATCTACCTGTTCGCATGGTTTATTCCTTTCTGCAATTGATTTGTATTTGTTTTTGTACAGACTGGCAACCAAGTTGTGTATTCCAAATATGCTGGGACTGAGCTAGAGTTCAATGGTTCAAAGCATCTTATTCTGAAGGATGATGATATAGTTGGTATTCTGGAAACAGATGATGTGAAAGATCTTAAACCCCTGAATGATAGAGTTTTAATCAAGGTGTCATGCCTTTCACGACTATTACAAATAGTTTCATCAATTGCATATTGTCTATTACAGAGAGCATAAATCATAATGTCCATGTTATCGTTTTAGTCCATTGTTGTTATCAGTAAGCTGTCTTTGGTACACTCTGGAGAAATAAAGATGGAAATGGGTGTAATCAGGTTCTTGTACTCGTGCATGTTTTCACTGTAGGTAGGAAGTAGGAATAGGTACTTGCACATGAGATGTCGTGTCTGCTATCTCTCATTATGTTTTGCTTTACTTCTTTTTCTTGTTTGTCGTGTGGTTCTCTTATAACATAAAGGTAATCCTGGTATTTTACATTCTATGTTTGAACTTTGAGTGCAGGTTGCCGAGGCTGAAGTAAAAACATCCGGAGGTCTGTTGCTGACAGAGGCAACCAAAGAAAAACCTTCCATTGGCACGGTAAGGGGATTATAGCATCTTTTGCTCTTTTTTTCTTTCCTTTTTTATAACTGACTACTCATAAAAGGAATAAATTATGATGAGATTGGTACCTGGTGTGTATTCTGCCTTAAAATGTGACAGGTAATTGCAGTCGGGCCCGGTACTCTCGACGAGGAGGGCAAGAGGAAACCGTTATCCGTCACCCCAGGGAGCACGGTTTTGTATTCCAAGTATGCTGGAAATGACTTTAAGGGTAAAGACGGATTGGAATACATTGCTTTGAGGGCTTCAGATGTTATTGCTATTCTTTCATAAATTAATGAAGTGAACTCAAATGTGCTTGTCATGTAACTGGAATTTTGTCGGTGAAGGTGTCTCACCTCAAAGCATATCGATAACTAGGTCAGGTTATGTGCCTTAGCTATTACGAGTTCATTGAAACATGCGAACATGCCAGGTCCATTTGGTAATTGAATGTATTCATCCTCCAAAGGCCATGGCCACGGCCATGAAAGGCCAGCCTCGTTTTGCATGACTAGGCCCAATGAAACATCTTTATTTTGTCACTCTCCACTTCTCAACCTGGATGACATGTACCAATCTTGTCAACATTACTTTGCCATCTAGAGGAGTTGAAACGTATTCAGGTCCTGGTCCTACAGATTTTAAAACATGGGCTAATCTTATTGAAGAATGGCTTGGAACCCGTGGGGTAAGACTCGCCCGATAGAAAAATGCACTCATTAATGGGCTTTTTAACCTAAGCCCGTGTTCCCATTTCTTTTTCAATCGTTAATGGTTTGCGGGAACACCCAATTGAGGTGAAGGAATTCTTCAAAAATATAATCTAAATTATAATTTGGATCATGGTAGAGGAACCGATGCCCTACCGATGATCCAACCGACTGCTTCATTTCAGATTTTTTTTTTTTTTTTGCTTTTCTTTTATTCATTTTTTAACACCTTTAAATATATATATATTTATATTTATAAAAAATACATAAACTCAATAATATTCACTTACTTAATCACTAAGAAATTTAAAAAAAAAAAAAAGAAAAAGAAAAAACTATAATCGGACCATCGGTTTACCATTGGTTCATTCAGCTTTTCCCTTATAATTTATGTTCACTTCAAACTTGAACCCGAACTTTTAATTCATGGAGACTCGGCTGCTTGAAAGGACATGTTTGGCACCCCAAATGCCATGGATTTATTCCCAGAATTGAAAAAATCCCATCCCAGACTTACTTACGCTAGCCATACATCACAATGAGTTACCATTAATCACCAAACTACACATTGCTTATTCACTAACCATTCCGAATACAAACTCATGATTACATTACGATTACAAAATTTGGAGAAAGTCGGCAACCATTGGTTACCTTTCGAATCAAAGTAGAACCTCCTCAGGAATATAAGGTTTTCATGATGCAGATCTTGAGATGCCATCCAAGCATGAATGACTTCATTTAGAAGAATACTTTTTGAAAAATGATAAACACACATCATTCTTCACAATACCTTACACAGCAATATTTTAAAATGAGAGGTATTTGTGTAAAATACCTTATAAAACTAACATCATTTTACAAAAATACCCTTATTTTATAACATGTGTTGTGAAATATGCTGCAAAATATGTTGTGTGGGTATTATTGCCCAGATGACTAACACAAGAGGGGGGGTGAATTAAGTTGTATTTAAAAAAAATAACAATTATAAATCAAATATACAATATAAAATATAAACAAAATATGAGACAACAATAAATATAAAGAGTAAGGGTAAGAGAGAAGCAAACTCAGTATGTTAACGAGGTTCGGCCCCACTGCCTACGTCCTCGCCTCAAGCTACCCCTTGAGGATCCCCGAATTCACTATTCAATCTCCTTCAGGTGGAGATAGAAATTTATTACACCTTTGAACAACGCCGCTACAAAGGATCCGTGTAGAACACCCTCTACACTTGCAATCACCTTACACGTGGTGATTCAACGATTCCCTGTATAGAACACTTTCTACACGCACAAGGGTTGTACACACCCTTTTACTGATACAAGATTTGATAGTGGGTAGGATATCAGAAAACACTCCTCAATGAGTGAAATAAGAACAATACAAGCACAAACTATATCTCTCAAAATGAATAAGAGTTAAGGCTCAATGCTTAGAGAAGAGAGAATGAAAGCTTTGAATGAGAGTTGTATGCTCTTGGTGTTGTGAATGTGAAGCTCTCAAATGATCTATTTATAGGCATATGAGACTTCATATTCAAATTTAAAAAGATTCACATGTCAAAGACATCATCATTCATTTTTCAAAAATTTCAAACCTAATCTTTTTACTTTTTGCATGTGACAAAATGAGCACACTTTACTTTTCAAAAAATTCAAACCTAATCTTTTACTTTTTGCATATGACAAAAGGAGCACACTTTACTTTTCAAAATTTTCAAACAAAGGCATCTTCCTTTTGCATAAGTCAAGAAAAGCATCAATCACTTTTGAAAATATTCAAATAAAACATGCACATGTGAAAGATGACAATCAATCATCTTTAATATTTTCAAAGTTCAACCCTTTAATCATGGCATGCACATGTGAAAGATGACAATCAATTATCTTTCAAAATTTTCAAATTTAATTTTCAAAATATTCATGCACATGTGGAAAATGTATTTTAATGCTTTATGATAAAATATTAATTTTTGAGCCTTAATCCTAATTTCGAATTTTAAAGAGATTTACAACATTATTCTATGACTTTAATGTGAACTTGCTCCCTTCTTGCTCATGCTTGGTTTCTTGATGTGCTTGACTCCATTGTGTAGATAACTTGAGCTTGAGACTCCTTTATTCTATGAATTCATTTGTTATCATCAAAATCCATGTGTAAATATATAATTACACAAAACTTGAAACCTTAGGTTTAACAATCTCCCCCTTTTTGATGATGACAAATACTTGATAGAACCTGAAGCCTGTATTAATACTTAAGCTCCCCCTGAGAATGTGCGTTAGTTTTTCAAGCAAAAAAAAAAAAATAATTCCAAGCATATATAACAAGTTTAACAATTTAAACAATATTAATGTTCTAGTCTAAAACTTCTCCCCCTTTTGGCATCATTAAAAAGGATCGACAGCAAGTAAATAGACTGAAGAAAACGGTGCGTTAAAATACACTGTAGATAGTTGAAAAAGAGAGCCGTCCGTGACCCGACAAGTCCTGCAAAGCCTCGAGGCCTAACTCTATGAATTTAGTGCGGTTGAAGATAGAAACAAATCGCCTGATGTTGTTGACAAACGAGATTGAAGGCTCCGAGTTTCTAAAAAAAATGTCTTTTTCACTGATCGGGAAAAAACACATTGCTCTTTGACTTGGATGATAGCTCGTCTTGTTCTTTATACTATCTCTATAAAAACAGTCTTAAAGTTCATCCAATCCGCATCAAGTTTTCTTCTTATCTCTATAACTCATCTGCATTCCTTCAACATTCTCGCTTTAAGTTTTCAATTCCTTTCTCAATGGCTCATTCTTCTACATCTCAACCTCCTGTCCTTTCTGCAGCTGCCATTGGTGCTATGTTGCAGCAAGAAAATAATAGTATGGCAAATAAGTCAGACTCCGATGCTATCTACGACTTGGTGAGTCTCGGGACTCGCTACTCATCCTCTATTGTTGCTTTTTCCCAGCGGGTTCAAGCAAAAAACCATGAGGTTGAAAAGCTTAAGGAACAAATTGTTGTACTTCAACGAATTGTTCAAGAGTCTCACACAAGGGAAGGAATCCTTCGGCAGAAGAATAAAAAGTTGAAATCTCTATTGGATTCTTCATTCCGCTTGCCAGTTCCCATGAATAGGGATGACATGATATTGTATGAAGAGAATGAGCGTCTCAAACATGAGGCTAAGAACCTCAAGTTTATGTAAAAGTATTTAAGAAAAATCTATCTATTTTTATGAACTTTGATCTGTCTTTTAAGAGATATTCATAATATGCATCATACCTATTTCTCTTCTAATCATAGATAATCTATCTTCTGGTAAAGGTTTTGTGAATATATCTGCTAACTGATCGTGTGTGTTTGTGAACTCTAGTACTATATCGCCTTTCTGCACATGATCTCGAAGAAAATGATATCTTATTTCAATATGCTTAGTTCTAGAATGTTGTATTGGGTTTTTTGAAAGATTTATAGCACTTGTATTATCACATTTGATTGGAATGTGATTATACATGAGTTTAAAATCTTCAAGTTGTTGCTTCATGTAAAGAACTTGAGCACAACAACTACCCGCAGCAACATATTCTGCCTCAGCAGTAGATAGTGCAACAGAATTTTGTTTTTTACTAAACCAGGAAACTAATGCATGACCTAAGAAGTGACATGCTCCACTAGTGCTTTTTCGATCTATTTTACAACCAGCATAATCTGCATCTGTGTAGCTGATTAGATCGAAAGATGTGTGTTTAGGGTACCATAACCCTAGGTTAATTGTACCACTAAGATATCTAAGAATGCGCTTAACTGCAATTAAATGAGATTCTTTTGGAGATGATTGAAAACGTGCACATAAACACACACTGAACATAATATCTGGTCTACTGGCTGTCAAATATAATAAGCTACCAATCATACCTCGATATACTTTCGAGTCAACTGTCTTACCGGATTCATCTTTATCAAGTTTAGTAGATGGGCTCATTGGTGTTCCAGTTTCCTTAGCACCTTCCATCCCAAACTTCTTCAGCAATTCCTTAATATATTTTGATTGATTGATGAATGTCCCACTTTTTACTTGCTTAATTTGCAATCCGAGAAAGAATGTAAGTTCTCCCATCATGCTCATTTCAAATTCATCCTGCATAGTCTTAGCAAAAACTTGACACATATTTTCATTAGTAGCACCGAATATTATATCATCAACATAAATCTGAACCAAAAGAATATCATCATTTTCGTATTTAATGAAAAGAGTTGTGTCGATTTTTCCTCTTGAGAAACCTTTTTTAATCAAGAAACCACTGAGTCTCTCGTACCACGCTCTAGGAGCTTGTTTGAGTCCATATAGTGCTTTTGTGAGTTTGAAAACATGATTTGGAGAAATATGATTTTCAAAACCTGGAGGTTGCTCAACATATACCTCTTCATTTATAAAACCATTTAAGAAAGCACTTTTAACATCCATTTGAAAAAGTTTGAAATCTTTATAACAAGCATATGCAAGTAGCATTCGAATAGCTTCTAATCTTGCGACTGGTGCATATGTCTCATCATAATCAATTCCTTCTTCTTGATTGTAACCTTGGGCTACAAGTCGAGCCTTATTTCTAGTAATGACTCCGGACTCATCTTTCTTGTTTCTAAAAACCCATTTTGTTCCAATAATAGTATGATTTTTGGGTTTAGGAACAAGTGTCCAAACATCATTTCTTTCAAATTGATTAAGCTCTTCTTGCATAGCTAGAATCCAAGATTCATCAAGAAGTGCTTCATCAATATTTTTAGGTTCAATCTGAGATAAAAAAGCAGTATGATTGCAAATATTTCTAAGAGATGATCGAGTGCTTACACCTTGTGAAGGTTCTCCCAGAATTTGTTCCACTGGATGATCTTTCACAAATTTCCACTGTTTGGTTGCATCTCGTATTAAATTTTGATGATCTTTCCTGATGTCTCCATGTTGGACTTCCTCTATTGTGTTCTCTTTGTTGAGATTGAGACTTTCTGTATTATTTATACCTCCTGTTTCTTCATCAATGGATTTCTTGGAGAGTAGAGAATTAGATTCATCAAATACTACATGCATAGATTCTTGTACAGTTAAAGTCTTTTTATTGAATACTCTATAAGCTTTACTATTTGTAGAATACCCGAGAAAAATACCTTCATCCGATTTTGCATCAAATTTGCCTAAATTATCCCTGTCATTCAAAATAAAACATTTGCATCCAAATACATGAAAGTAACCAATGTTGGGCTTTTTCTCATTCCAAAGCTCATAGGGGGTTTTATCTAATTTAGACCTTAACATAACTCTATTTATAACATAACATGCAGTACTTACCGCTTCGGCCCAAAAATAACTAGGCAAGTTGTTCTCATTAAGAATTGTTCTTGCCATCTCTTGAAGAGATCTATTTTTCCTCTCTACTACCCCATTTTGTTGAGGAGTTCGAGGAGCAGAAAAATTATGCACAAAACCATTTTCATCACAAAATGTTTCAATATTTTTATTAACAAACTCTTTTCCCCTATCACTTCGGATACTTGAAATAGTATAGCCCTTTTCATTTTGAATTCTCTTGCATAACTTGGTAAAAGCATTATGTGCCTCATCTTTATGAGCAAGAAAGATGACCCAAGTATATCTAGAGAAATCATCAACAATAACAAAAGCATAATATTTTCCTCCTAGACTTGCAACTCTATTTGGTCCAAAAAGATCCATGTGTATCAGTTGCAGTGGTCTAGTAGTGGAAATATATTTCTTGGTTTTAAAAGAAGTTTTTGTTTGTTTACCAAATTGGCATGCATCACAAATTTTGTCTTTAAGAAAATTTGCCTTTGGTAAACCTCTCACAAGATCATTTTTTGAAAGTTTGGAAATAAGTTCCATGTTGGCATGACCTAGTCTTCTATGCCATAACCAATTAGTTTCATTTTGTACTGAAAAACAAATAGCATCTTGTGAGGTAATTTCTTCAAAATCGATTGTATAAACATTATTACTTCTAAAGGCAGTAAAACAAATGTTATAATCATGATCATTCAAAATAATGCACTTATCCATTTTGAAAGTAACTGTAAATCCTTTATCACATAATTGACTTATACTCAAAAGATTATGTTTTAGACCTTCAACAAGTAGAACATCTTCAATTATGAGAGAAGATTTATTACCAATTTTACCTATTCCCACGATCTTCCCTTTCGAGTTGTCTCCAAATGTCACGTGTCCTTCTTCTTTAGATCTAAGATCAAAGAACTTAGTCTTGTCTCCCGTCATGTGTCTTGAACATCCACTATCTAAAAACCATTTGTTTTTGCTTGTAGAGGACTTCATGCATACCTATAAAAACAATTAAAATGATTTTTCTTGGTACCCAAGTTCTTTGGGTCCTTTATTTATTAGTATTAGAAGAAACAAGATTTTTAGGTACCCATATGGCCCTAATAGTCATTGTATGTTTTCTTCTAATAGGACAAGTATGATAATTATGACCATTTCTATTACAAAAATTACAAATAGCATGTGACATATATGAAAATCTTGAATGATTATAATAGTATCCTTTTTTGACAAACTTATTATGAAAAGAATTTTGAATATTAGACTTTGATGTAGAAGGATTATCAAAGAAGTTTTTATAAGGTTTGAACTTTTGTTTTGGCATATATCCCAAGCCTGCCTTGTCAAAAACACATCTTTGACTACCAAGAAGTTTTTCAAAATTTCTTTTTCCATTCGTAAAGTTTTCAACAATATTTTCTAAATCAGTTTTCTTTTTCTTCAACTCAAGATTTTCGTCTTTCAAAACAATATTTTCTTTTCTTAAAATATCAATTTCGTTTGTTAAAGAAGAATTTTTCTTTTTCAAAGCAGTATATTTGATACCCAATTTTTCAAATTCTTCATATACCTCTTCTAAAACATTTTGCAATTCTTCATATGAAGGATTTTCAATATTATCAAAATTTGTTACCTCAATATCATCTTTAGCCATAAGACAGAGATTTGCTGATTCTTCATTGCTTGCTTCACTATCTGAGCTACTTGAATCATCATCCCATGTAGCTTTCATTGCTTTCTTGCCTTTGTTTCGATCTTTCTTTAGCAGGGGACAATCTGGCTTGATATGACCAGGCTTATTGCATTTATAACAAATTAAAGTATCATTTTTACCTGAATCTTTCTTGGAAAACTTTTTGAATGATTTCCTCGGAGGAGTTTTATTTTTCTTTAAGAATCTCTGAATTCTTCTTGTTATCATCGCAACTTCTTCATCTTTATCGTCATTTTCCTCATCTTCATCACTTTCACTTTCATGAGGAACAGCTTTAAGTGCCAAGCTCTTCTTTGGCTTTCCTTCTTCTTCTCCTCTTTTCAATGTGTACTCATGGGTGATAAGTGACCCGATGAGTTCATTCACTTCGAGCTTCTTGAGGTCTCTAGCTTCAAGAATCGCTGTCACTTTTGATTCCCAACGTTTTGGTAGAGAGTTGAGAATTTTTCTTACCATTTCCACTTTGGAATAAACTTTACCAAGAGCTGTCAAACTGTTTATGATGTTAGTAAAACGAGTGTGCATGCTAGAAATAGATTCATCATCATTCATCTTAAACATTTCATATTCATGAGTAAGAATATAAATTTTTGATTCCTTAACTTGAGAAGTTCCTTCATAAGTAACTTCCAAGTTATCCCAAATTTCTTTTGCCGTAGCACAAGTCATTACTCTATTAAACTCATTACCATTGAGAGCATTATATAATAAATTCATAGCAGTTAAATTCAAAGTATAAAGTCTATCGTCTTCACGATCAAACTCTTCTTCTTCCTTTTTGACCTTTACTCCACCAACCACTTTTGTTGGAATATAAGGTCCATTTACAATGCATTTCCAGATCTCTCGACCTTGAGCCTGAAGGAATATTCTCATTCTAACTTTCCAGAATGAATAATTGTCTCCACAAAAGAGTGGAGGCCGACTGCTAGATTGACCTTCACCAAATGAAGCTGCAATGTTAGCCATAAGATCTTAACTCAAAAGATAGTTAATCTTATAACAGAGCTTTAGCTCTGATACCAATTGTTGCCCAGATGACTAACACAAGAGGGGGGGTGAATTGAGTTGTATTTAAAAAAAAAAAAAAATTATAAATCAAATATACAATATCAAATATAAACAAAATACGAAATAGCAATAAATATAAAGAGTAAGGGTAAGAGAGAATCAAACTCAGTATGTTAACGAGGTTCGGCCCCACTGCCTACGTCCTCGCCTCAAGCTACCCCTTGAGGATCCCCGAATTCACTATTCAACCTCCTTCAGGTGGAGGTAAAAACCTATTACACCTTTGAACAACACCGCTACAAAGGATCCGTGTAGAACACCCTCTACACTTGCAATCACCTTACACGTGGTGATTCAACGATTCCCTGTGTAGAACACTTTCTACACGCACAAGGGTTGTACACACCCTTTTACTGATACAAGAATTGATAGTGGGTAGAATATCAGAAAACACTCCTCAATGAGTGAAATAAGAACAATACAGCACAACCTATATCTCTCAAAATGAAAAAGGATTAAGGCTCAATGCTTAGAGAAGAGAGAATGAAAGCTTTGAATGAGAGTTGTATGCTCTTGGTGTTGTGAATGTGAAGCTCTCAAATGATCTATTTATAGGCATATGAGACTTCATATTCAAATTTAAAAAGATTCACATGTCAAAGACATCATCATTCATTTTTCAAAAATTTCAAACCTAATCTTTTTACTTTTTGCATGTGACAAAATGAGCACACTTTACTTTTCAAAAAATTCAAACCTAATCTTTTACTTTTTGCATATGACAAAAGGAGCACACTTTACTTTTCAAAATTTTCAAACAAAGGCATCTTCCTTTTGCATAAGTCAAGAAAAGCATCAATCACTTTTGAAAATATTCAAATAAAACATGCACATGTGAAAGATGACAATCAATCATCTTTAATATTTTCAAAGTTCAACCCTTTAATCATGGCATGCACATGTGAAAGATGACAATCAATTATCTTTCAAAATTTTCAAATTTAATTTTCAAAATATTCATGCACATGTGGAAAATGTATTTTAATGCTTTATGATAAAATATTAATTTTTGAGCCTTAATCTTAATTTCGAATTTTAATAGATTTACAACATTTCTCTATGACTTTAATGTGAACTTGTTTCCTTTTTGCTCATGCTTGGTTCCCTTGATGTGCTTGACTCCATTGTGTAGATAACTTGAGCTTGAGACTCCTTTATTCTATGAATTCATTTGTTATCATCAAAATCCATGTGTAAATATATAATTACACAAAACTTGAAACCTTAGGTTCAACAGGTATCATTACTCATACTTTTTTGTGTGGAGAGTAACAAATCTAGGATCTTGAGAAACGAAGTCATAGGTGCATAGGTTCAAAGTCAGACCGACTACTCCAAGAGCACTTCTCCATAAACTGGTTACTCGTATAAAAAAAATAAAGATTTTGTGGAAAGACTCCCAGTGTCAACTTTTAGGCATTAGAATTTAGCATATGAAGGTGTTATGCTGTAAAAGTTCATAATTTTTTTAGTCAATATAATAGGCTATAAAAGTTCAAGAAATTAGGGTTTCTATATTGCAGTGAGTCTAAGGCCGATAGAGATAATGTTGATTTTATTGAAAGAGTTCTGTGCAGAATATAATTATAAGATTTTGAGAGATTGTTAAGGACCAGTGATTGAAATGTTTTTAGGGGGGTTTTACATTAATCTCAAATAGATGTTTCATGAATTTTCAAAATGTAAGTAGCAAAACAGGGATTCCTTGTTTTACTTCAGAAAACATGGGATCTTAACTATATATAGCTCAAGTTGATCAAATCATAACTGGTTATAATGACATTTATAGTAATTAAATACGTTTGAGTTAAGAAGAGAATAGAACTGTTTTAAGATAATTTGGAGTTACAATAAGTTAAATATGATTTTCAGAAACAATAAAGTTCATAAATGTCATTTTCACATATAGGATAAACTATAACAAAATCTTGTTAGTGTAAAATGATATTTATATTAGTTGAATCATGGTGAGATTTGAAGATAAATGAACTCTAAAATGCAATTATGAATTAAGTTTGATGATAAAAAAAAAAAAAAGTTTTTTTATGAGCAAAAAAATTCTCCTCATTCATCATTGAAATGAAGATTAATCAATACATGGCTTTTATTTTTCAACAATTAATAGGCATAATTTCATATGGACCTTCTTCAATCCAGCACAACTCTCCATCCATATGATAATATTTAGCAACCATGGGCTATCAAATTTCTCCTCAAACAATGATTTATTTCTTCTGGACCAAATACCTAAAAAAATTATAGATATTTCTTCTAGTTTTTCTTGGTTAAAACTCTGATGCAACTTGCCCCATAGTTGGAAAAAATCTACATACTCACAACTCCACTGCACTTTGTCTCTCAGCCCATACATCACTTGCAGCTGGGCATGTCCAAAGCACATGTTGAATAATCTCCTCTTCCCTACAGCATATGGGACATAAAGCAACTTCTACAACCTTCTAAGATGAAATATTATAATATGATTACTTAATAGACTTAATAAGGCTTTCAATGAATTGAATCCAACTTAAAGGTAAGTCCAATACAAGATCTAGCCCAAGTCCATAATACATGAGTTGTACATAATACTAAATCTCTAGATGTTTAACTGGAAGAGTCAGATAAAGGCTACTGGAAGTTTCTTTCATTAGGAAGTGGAAGGGTGACAAAGTTTGATTTCGTGTGAAGAGTTTCATGTCTAATCTGTACGAGGAATAGGAATTTGAGACTAAGATAAAGGTTGGTACTTAATTTTAAACGAGACTCGATTAATGGAGTCAACCCTAAGAAAAAATCTGAACTGATAATTTAACTACATTTATCCCCAAAAATAATACTAACAATCCGAGTTAAAGTATTTATGATAAATATTAAAATTAAATAAATAGACTCAAACTATTTTATTCCCTAATTTGAGGATCCGTATATTACAAATCTACCCCCTCAAACGAAATCTTGTCCTCGAGATGAAACAAGTAGGGATATTTGTCACTAATATCGTCCTCGTGTTTCCAAGTGGCTTCTCTCTTTGTGTGGTGCCTTTGGCGTACCCGTGACCCCATCCTATGATGCCTCAGCGTTGTTTGGGGTAAGAGAAAAGACTCACATTGTAGCCACCATCTTTTATCTTCCACTTCTTCCTATTTCTATTGGTTTCTTTATAGAGCATTCATGAGCTAAGTAGTCCGACTTCCTGCACTTGAAGCACACGTTTTGGCCATATAGACATTTTCCTGAATGTCTTTTTCCACATGTTTGGCACCTCCAGTAAGTTTGTCTTGCTTGTGATGGCCCTTGACTGTTACCAAGATCATGAGGCCTCTTATCCCTACGTGACACTGGTAGGAGTTGTTGCTACTGTTGCTGGCGCTTCTTTTGATTTTTGTAGTCGATATTCTCTTAAATATCTTATTCAGCAATGGAAGCTCTGGTGACCAGCTCCATGAAACTCCAGATCTTGAGAGTACGTACACGCTCCCTAATTCTGCGATCTAGACCGCGCTCAAACTTTTCAGCTTTCTTTTCCTTTCCTCATCTGGAATTAACTAACTGGTGAAACAATACAGCTTCATGAATTTGGTGGCATATTGACTACCATCATCTTTCCATGGATAAAATCCACAAACAGACGGGCCCTCGACTCACGAAGAGTTTGAGGGACGAGGTGCTCCAAAAATGTCTTCTTGAAACATTCCTACGTGATAGGGACTCCATCTCCTAATTCTGTCTGAAAGAGTACACACGTGGACATCCATCACTTGTTTGCCATGTCTATCAAGTTAAAAGCGGCATAAGTTACCTTCTGATTGTCCGTGCAGTAAAGTGCCTCAAAGATGTGCTCCAATCGTTCGATCTGGCTCTTTGCATCCATGACATTTGACCGACTGTCGAAAGTGGGAGGGTGCTGGCAGGAGAACTGCTCCAAAGTGCAGTGTGCCTAAGGTGCTCTAGGTGCCGCAAATTGTCCGCTAGCCATAGATTGAAAAAATTGGGTAGCAACCATGACAAGGTCATCCGGGTTATCATTCTGGTTAGACCCAAAAGATCCATCCTCGCTTGGATGGTTCCTAGTGCCAGGGCCATATTCTTGGGTTGAAATTATAATAAGATTAACTAGTATTTTGATAAAAATAATAATACTCACAACAATCTTAATGCTAACTATTAAGAGCCATAAAGTATCCTATTTTAAATCTAACCACTCTATAAATTTCGAGTGGGCCAAGAGCAACTTAGGTGATCTTATGTTAGAATTATTTCAAAAAGATTTTTTTCAGTCTTCGGAATATCTTGACTGGCTCTGATACCAAATTGTAACACTCCATTCCTGAAGGTTAGAGACGTTATGCATTTTCATAAAAATAGTCCGACAAGATATCTCATTTTTAATAAAATAAACATTTATTTCATAAAAGACTTATTTAATAAAAGCATGTCTCCAAATAAATTGAAATGAAACAACCTAATAAAGTTTATGCATAAAAATAATTTATTCTAAGAAGTATAGAATTTAGTCAACTGGTCCATCTACTCTTGGCCAGCCAGCTCATATTCTTCATCATGCTCACTTTGGGTTGTTTAAAAATATAAAACAAACTAAAATGAGTGGATGACTCGGTAATAAATAATCATAACGTAAACATATTTAATATAAGGTTTTTCATAAAATATTTCATGTTGAGCTTAAAATCATGACTGATCATACGTATGTTTATGTTATGCATAACTGATTTATCTGAATTAACTAACTGATATGATTTATTTAACTGATCTGACTTATATGGCTGACCAACATACTTAACCCTTTGTATAAATTGTGCACTAACTTCCCTTGTTGCAGCAAAGGAAGCTGATTGTTCGGTACTCTAGCGACTATGATGGACCATGCTTGAATACATGGCTTGCACGCCCACCCTGAAACTTCATTGGTACCATGCATTCGAATGACTATCTCATTAACTATTATGAGCTTATCTTCCACTTGATTTTATAAAAATTTACGTGTTTTATGCAACGTGAGCTACATGAGATGTATAGTGCATACATATCTATAATATGAGGAATGAAATATGATGAATCACATGCTTGCAAATATGATGACATGCCTGGTATGTAAACACAAACTTCTAAAGAATTGACTCTATTAATAATATATTAACTATCTAATGTATGTTAATTCTAATTTATGATAGAGTTACTTACCTCGCAACGTTAATTTTCAAAATCTTGCCTCGTAGTTTGTCACCTATACGAAATACTGAACATCACTGGATTTCTAGAATGACGTGTAATAATAGTTAAATGCATAATACGGAAAATAACTTAATAGCTATTCTGTTTTTATTAATAAAAGCTACTGTCGCATGATTGTCCTTGACATATATTTATTTTCTAATTATAATTTAGTAGATGATTTTTTCTGAAATCTATGAAAGCAATCTGTGGGATTTATTTTTAATAAATAGATTTAATAACGTAAGATTTTCAAACTAATTTTTAAATTCTTTTTATTTTTTTATTATTGAAAAGACTTAATAAGGGCCTAAAATGAATTCAATCTAACTTAAAAGGTGAGTCCAATACAAGATCCAGCCCAAGTCCATAATATCGGAGTTGGACATAAGGGCAAGAATGTAATCTCTAGATGCTTGGGAAGAGTCGGACAAAAGCTACTGAGAGTTTCTTACAAAGTGGAAGGGTGATAGGGTTTGATTTCGTGTGGGAGTTCGATGTTTAATCCATAAACGTTGGTACTAAATTCTAAACGGGATTCGATTAATGGAGTCAACTTTTAGAAAAAATCTAAACTAATAATTTAACTATATTTTTCCTCTAAAATAATATTAATAATTCGAATTAAAGTATTTATGATAAATATTAAAATTAAATAAATATACTAAAATTATTTTATGTCTTAATGTGAAGATCCTATGGTAGTGAGTATAGTGGGGATTTTACAATTCATGCTACTCAACGAGGTGTTATTCATCATATATATCTAATTCTTCATCCCTAAACAGAAGGGGGACGGTGGAAATAAAATATCATGATATTAATTAACTTAGACTCACTTTGATGTCGCGTTAATACACTCCTAAAAATCTTGGTTTGATACTTGTAATACAATTGTCTTTCTCATTATTCAAATTGCTATTTAATGTACAAGAGCACTTTCATTGGAATAGCTAAACTCAAACTCAAATTTTAGCTAATATGACGTGAATTTGTCTTTGCCTATTCTATTCACATCCAATTCCTACGTAATATTATCCATATATTCTTTATATAATAATAAAATAATATTTATTTTTAAAAAATTTTAAGTTATTTAATTTTATTAAATTTTACCACTTTACCGATTATATGTTAATTAGTAATAATATTATAGCCCTAAAAAAACCGCTACAACCAAATCATGGTAGGAAGTAAGGAAGAAAATATTTTTTATTCATTTTGGCCATACTACTGTTATTATCAAATTTGACCCACAATACTAACTTACTGTAGCAAGAAGCCATCCCCTTTTACATTTGCATAATGCAATGTAACACATTTTGAGACTCTATTAGCCAAACATCCCATTGGATTTGCATTTGCATAATGTGCTATTCTTCACCATTTCAAGAATTTGTGCTCATGTTTTAAGGGTTGTTTGGATTGAGAAACCATCTTATCTCATCTCATCATTATAATTTTTTCAAAATTTTACACAAAATATAAGAAATAATTCAACTTTTTCAAATCTCAATTCAACTTTTTCAAATCTCAAAACAATAATAATATTAAAAAATAATATTTTAATAATATTTTATTCAATTTTCATTTAAAACCATCTCATCTTATCTCACTATCCAAACAATCCGTTGGAGTTCCTGTCAAGAAGTACCATTGTTTCCCTTATCTTTGTGTTTATGCTTTAGACAAAGCTTGAGTTGAAGTAATTGCTTTGTGGCCTCCTTGTATACTATTTAAGACTTTTAAGTACAAGGATATTGTCGCTTACATTCTCCTATTGGTTGTCTACAGTCACACTCTCCATGAAAGTCATAATTTCATTACCTCATTCAAGAATTATACATTAATCCTGCTAAACATCATTTTTAACCACGAAAACGAAGCTAACCTTAACAAAATAGAAAAATATTTTTCAATCTTTTAACCATCATGCTCTCTTTATCTCAAGTGGCATCAAATCTAATTTTTTTTTTTAAATTCCCTTCTCTCATCTATATTATGCATATCTTCTCAACTTTCTCTTATCATCATTTCATTAATGCATTTACATATATAACCCATCCTCTTGCATGTCTCCATCACAACATATGATGAATAACAAGAGGATGCTTGGGTTATGCTAATGCACTGATGAATTGACAACAAGAGAAAGTTGAGGAGATATGCATAACGTAGATGAGATCAGAAGGATGGTCCCACTAAGAAAGCAACCTAATTCATTTTTGTTGATTTTCAGAGTGGGAAATCAAACCCACAACAGAGTACCCAAAAAAAGAAAACATAAAGAAAAGGTCAAAGGATGTCCGACCCTACCCACCACCAACTCCAAAATGTAAAGCATGTGATGCCCAATTATTAACAAAGAAAAATCTATCAACAACACTCATGCTCCTCCACTAATGGGGTCATCTTTTTCTCTTCTGAAATATAATACAATTCAAATATATACTGCTAAAGGCTTTGGATGTGAACAACGTGACAAAATGTGGCTAATATTCTTTATGATGTACACTATCTTTGGTATGAAATTGCAATCCAACTTGCACCTAATTTTTCTGACTTATTTGACTGTGTCGTTTCATGTGGCCCTTATTAAAAGAGATGTCTGCCATTCCTCTTCTTTTTGTCATGTACACCCACCCACACACACATATATATACCTTTCCTGGCCTTTTGTACCAAAAGGAGACCGCCTCCTATGTACCTAGGTTTCAAATCCGCGTGCCTCACGTATTCACAACTCACAAGTGGGGGAAGGGATATTATATTTAGGGACAAAAACATGTTGTATATTTCTATATTTATGGGGTTGACTTGACTATTCACGTTTTGAAACTAACTTATTTCTCGTGATTATGATAATAAATTTAATATTTTTTATTTATTAAAATCATTTCGAAAGGGATTTAGAATCTTAGATGGCCGATCCCTCTGTCAAGTTTGTATCTATCTCTCACCTACTAAATTGTTGGGAATAAATTTATTACCACTAAGCCAAATCATCTAGGCATCAAGTTTGAATTTCTAGGAACATGTTGCAAATAATATTCCAAGTGAAAGATGACAGTAAATGTTAAAAATTCTGTTTATTTTAGTCGAAGAACGTCGGCTAGATTTAATTCACTAGTTTCGTTTATTTGAGGCTATGAAATTACCATTTTTTTTAAAAGTTTAAGCTGATAGGAATATGTAAATTTTATTATTTATTTTATATTTTAACACTCTCATTCACTCACGTGTAAGCCAGACTCTCTCTTAATGAGTGACTCCAATAGATAAAATATTTAATTAAATAAGATAAAATGTAAGGTTAGGATTTAAACTCAGGATGTAATGGCACAAGAAATCACCACTCGTCTTAAAAATTTAAACCAATAAGAAGAGTTAGATTTTATTATTTATTTTATATCTTAACAAAAACCTTTGAGAGCAATGTTAATTGAACAGATCCAAATACAGTGTTGGCAAATTAATTGGGAGTTTAGGCGCAAAAACGAAGCTAGCTTTTGAACAAATATTAGTACATCCACTGACTCAATTAAAATGTAAATTAGTTTCACTCATTCAAAATTTATCAGTTACAAAGATGCTCACATCAAAACATAATTACAGCAACTATGATTCATCATTGAAAGTTAGGCCTAAGGCAGGCTGGCTTTGCCCGAGCCGAAACTGAAGAGGGAAACACAGAGCCAAAGGATGCTGAATAAATCAAATATAATCGAGCTTTTCATCCTTTTGTTTAATTTTGGTGGGTTGTATGAATATATGATTAAAACTAATTTGGTGATTGCGCAGCCAGGCCGAGCCATGACTTGCTTTCGACTGGCTTGGTGGGAGCGGCTGCTGCTGAGTCGTTTGTTTGGTATTGGTACGGTGCTCTTGCTGTGACCCTGTTAAAAATGCCATAAAAGAAAATAATAGAGATTAATCCTTGAAACACCATTATAATGTCACTGTTATTCAGTTTGCTTGAAAATGGAGTACAGCAGCAGAGATAAGAAAATTCCCCTGCACTTTTTGATATACCACGAGGATGGAAAATGCCAATCTCATCAAGGATGACTCATAAAACCTAAACCTACCCAAATCCCACCCCACCCAGATATACTAATTCTGCAAAACTTGCTGGTGACAATCAAGGATGTGTCAATCCCACCGCTGAGAATTGAAAAAATAACATTTGTGTGTGTGTGTGTAAAGGACTCCAATAACCAATACAACTAGTGAATCAGTTTCTTTGATACATCTGCAGCTAAATTTAGCTGAACGTATGGGGACAAGGAATCCTTCTAAAATGATGCATAGAAAAATATAAATCTCATATGAGATATTCCCATATTATGTTTTCCAAAATGCCTACCTATCTTTCCTCTTCTCCAGGAACCGGTGGAGTGAAGCTCTCCTTGCAATTGGTAATTCTGCCATTTTGAAGCGGAAGACTAAATCAGAAACATGTTCAACATAATGATCGGAACATTCCATCTTTTGTACCAAGAAATAGTTAGTAATCGCAAGAAATAATTACCATTAGCAAGGGGTTGAGGGGGCGGTTGAATGTGTTCATGAATCGCTTTGTTGCCCAAACTAGGAGGAGGAACAACACTAGTGCTAGTACCAATTGAACTGCTGGAATCAATCCTGGCCAGCTTAGAAGCAGCAAATGCATTCTGGTTGTTGGGATTGCTCTGGGAGCTTCCCTGGCTTGCTAAGAGCATGACTTCCTTGGCCTTCTCGGCCGGAAATTCGTTGAACACGATTACTTTCCCGGCATAGAAAATTGTCATTTGGGCTCTTTCAGGCTCTGCTGTGGCAGACTTGTCTACTCTGCTGCATGATGAACAGATTAAAATCAGATATTTATCTTCAATGAGCAAGCGATTTAATTCATGACACTCCATGCGCTCCCAAATGATTTGACCCAAATCATGAATATGAATTAACCCATTTCTAACATTGATGGTGATATTATTATGAATTGATAAAGAAAATTAGAATCCGTTTGCTTACTCTAGACAACATAGAATATATGTAAAGTAAAGCGTGGGAAAGTAGTAATTGGGCTCACCTAGAGTCGGTAGCAATCTCTGGGACCTCTTGCTTAGGTAAGGAGGCAGCAAACCCAGGTGGTTGAGGGAACAAATCCATGGGTTCAAGGTTCCGAGTGGCCACCACGTTTCGGGAAGAAAAATCACTCAATTTCTCAGCGATGGGGAATAAATTCATTGTTGGTGCTGTCTGACGGTAGGTCTCAACTGTTCCTGTTTCAATTTGAACATCATTTTCTAAACCTCAAAAGAACAGAAAAGCAGAGCTTCTTCTTCTTCTTTTTCTTTATTTTTTTCCCCTAAGCCCAAGACCAAGTCTCTTACTATAAGCAGATGAGAAATTGATTGAGATTGAGATCTGCTAGGGTTTTAAAACATCAAAGTTTTATAGAGTTTTGACGAGGGAAGAGGACACATTCAAATTCTTGGGAATTAGACAGTCAAAAATCCGAAAGAAAGAGAAACCTTAAGCAGATCTTAAGTTTTGGGTTTTCTTCGAAAATCACATAGGAAAAAGAAAGGAATGAGATAATCAAACCAAAACGAAAAAAAAAAAAAAATGTAGAAAAGTAAAGAGGAGAGGAAAGCGCACCGTTTCCTTCGACGTTGCATGACATCCCGAGGTTGAGATCGCCAAAGGAGCCCTTCTCCTTCAGGTACTGACTCAGTAGGCTACACTTAAGAGAGAAGCTTGCTTTCTCCGGCCTCTTCCCGGAAAATTCAGAAAACGCCTGCGAGCTCGACATGATTTTAATTTCCCAGCCAAAAGCAAGAAAACGAACAACTTGGATGCGAAAGTACGGTAAGGTTCAGAGATTTCTAAGTATGAAATCGAAAGCTTCGATCAAGATACAGAGATGGATATGTGCGCTCGCATAAACCTGTAAGAAACCGAGAGAGGAAGATATAGATTCTGATACCCGCCATGGCGTGGCTGGCTATATATATATATATATATATATATCTGCGGAATAAAAAATTAAATTATAATAAAAAATTATTATAATATTCTATTTATTGGGTCCCACCCAAGTGTTAAAGGCACGAGGAATATATGGTGCTTTCTTTTCCCCCAGCTTCTTCCTCGCACCTTCCTTTTCTTTCTTAAATATTAATTAATTATATTCTTTTTCTTTTTTCTTTATTGTTATTTCAAACACGTGTTCTTACTTTTTTTTTTTTCCTTTGTTTTTCTGTCACCAGATCATCGTTACGCTCGTTTACTTTGAATTTTGATATTTTTAGTATTTTATTTGTTTTCAAAACTAATCTTTATTATATTTATGTAAGCTAATTTAAATTTATTTAATTTAGTATGATATGTTGAATTTATAAAAAAGATAAATACTTTAATAAAATTTTACAAAAATAAATTTATAAATTGACATCTCTTAATGTAATACATTAGATTATAAAATTAATTTTATTTTTATATAAATTTCATATTTATTAAATTTTTTAAAATAATTATATAATATTTATATATTCACGATTATAAATATTATTTTTTAATAAATGTTCTTTACCGTAGGCCGTAGGTCCGTAACCACTCATCCACCTAGCGTATATATATTTAAAAAGAGGTCCATTCATTTGCTTTCACTTTCATCACTTTCGCTGTACGTACAGCGCATCATCCATAGAGATATTAAATCCAATATTTTAAAAAACTTTAAAGAAAAAAAAAAAAAAAAAAACATGGGATTTAATATTGGGGTGTGAAACCCGTGTGGAAAACGCGTAATAAGCACGTGGCGACGGTGGCGTCTTCGTGACTTCGTCTTATATTTTTCGTCGGGGGCAGTTAGGCCGACGTGTTCTTCTACTTTCATTCCTTTGGCTTTGGGAACCCACCCTTAAATTTCTCCAAATTTACATAAACACCCACCTGAATTCCCAAACACTCCCCCTATCTTTCTTTCCATCTTTGTTAAATTATGTTAAAAGGCAAAATAAATTTATAAATTGGCAAAATTTAATTTATTATATTAGATTATAAAATTATTTTATTATAAAATAAATATAATATACGTTAATTTATAAATTTATTTTTATAAAATGCATTTATTGCTATAACACTTCTTTTTATAAAACATAGTTTGAGTTCTGTATTAATGGTTACGAAATAAATCATATAAACAAGACATCTTGAATTGGAAAATCTGCCTTTACACTCTTAAAATTATCAAATTGGAGGTGCACTTATAAGAAATTTCTTGTTAAGAATGTATACACCCTCAAAATTAATCAAAGAGATTTTATATATCTTAATTTAATGCTAATAAAAAAATAGAAGCGTCTAAGGCTTGGTAAGTGAGATGAGATACAAAATTCATATCTCATATCATTTGATCATTACAAATTTTTTAAACTTCCACACAAAATATAATAAACAGTTTAGTTTTTTTAAAATTTCAATTCAACTTTTTCAAATCTTAAAACAATAATAATATTAAAAAATCATATTTTAAACTTTAATATAAAATAAAAAATTCTTATCTCACTATTCAAACCTACCCTCGAATCAAAGTTATTAGGATTTTCAACTGAGCTAATCAAATGACGTGTACCTTAGCATAATCAAATGGTAAGTTTCGTAAGTTTCAACTGAACTTACGAAAAGAATATCATTTTACATAAATATCCTTATTTTAAAACAAGATTGTGAAAAAAAAATTAGAAGAAGGGTATGATTATTCAACTCGGTAAACTTCCCAACATTTTCCATCTAAACATACCAACAAAATTCATTATTTTAGACTATGTAGGGATCTTTTCCTTTCATACAAAATATAATAAGAAGTGAGAAGCTCCCCTCCCCCACCCCTATAATGATAGTAAACAAAACGAAAGCTGCATTGATGCTGTTGATATATTTGAATTCCTTCATTTCTTTTTATTTTTCTTCTTCTCTCCAATGAGATGAGAGTCATGAGACAGTGTGTGTGTGAGTCTAGCCGGCCATATATAATTGACCACATTTTCTTGAACAGAAAAATTCTGAGTCACTGGTCATATTTAACAGTCAACAGTTAATACTTCTTCGATCGGGGTCTTGATGTTTTGTTTTTCTCGATGCTTTGTTTTTCTCGGTACTATTTTTTTTTAATTTTGTAATTAAATAAATATTTTTTAATAATATTATGAATTTGTTTAAAAAATATTTAAGAATATAAAAAAATGCATGAAAAAATACAAAAAAAAAGAAAAGAGATTTAGCCTTCTCGGTGGACAGTATCCCGAGCCAGTATCATTGGCTCTAGCATTGCCAATAAATGGGTGCTGTTATTCAATCTCTTCCATTAGTCCTCTCAAGTGTACTGTTGATTCATTTTGGTTTTTCATTTATTTTTTTTAAATATTAAAAAAATGCATAAATACACTAATATTAATTTTTTTAAACATTTTAAAACAACCAAATACACAGACTATAACTTTGATCGGTACACTAGACGTGAGCAACTCCGTTTGGATTTAGAGTTGATCTCAACTCATTTAATCTCATTTTTATCTAATAATTACAATTTTTATAAATTCACTCAAAATATAATAAAAAATTCAACATTTATAAAATCTTAAAATAATAATAATATTAAAAAATAATATTCTTATAATATTTTATTCAACTTTTAACTTTTATCTCAATTCATCTTATCTCAAGTGACTATCCAAACCTAACCTAAATAGAATTTTCTTTTATATATAAAATAATTATCAGCCTATATAACTATAGAAGTCTTGGTCAATATATTCACCAACTTTCTAAGAAAATTAAAAAAAAAATTATATTTATTAGTATGCAAGATTTCTGTCCTTTTTTCGTATTCAATATTTCATGTCTCCTGATCTGTACATTTCAATAATATATTGTTTGTTGTGTCGGACTTTTGTGGTAATTAGAAACATTCAAAGTTTGAACCATTTGCGGGATTCAAATTGAAGAGAGAATAATTGAAAGTAACAAAAGTGTAACACACGTTTAATTGACCTACATTTGATCTATGTTGTTTCGAAGAAGTTTAGACCACATGGGTTGCGTAGATAGGAAAAGACCATTCCAAAGTGGCTGTTTTACTTTACATGTCTCACATGTGACCATCTTTACTAACAAGAGGAATATGCTTTCACACATTCTGTTGACTATAATAGAAAAGAAAAATTCTAAACATAAGCCCCTACACCACACACTACCTATTTTTTTAATTTTTTTATTTTATCAAATATTTGTTATATAAATAATAAATAGAAAAATTAAAATATTTTAAAAAGAAAAAATCTAAAAGAAAATTAAAAAAAAATTTAAAAAAATAAAAAATATGTGGTGTGTGGTGTAGGGGCTTATGAGTAGCAATGCTCGAAAGAAAATATCTTTAGGGATACTTTAGTCATAAAAGAATTACATAAAAGTAAATTAAAATTAATGTGATATTGATGTGATACATCAGATTATAAAGTTACTTTTATTATAAAATAGATATAGCGAATCCCGTAAAATTATGTTAGTTTGTAAATTTACTTTTATGTAATATATTTATGTTTATAGTAATTATCTTTAAAAATATTGTGAAAATCATTTTTGTATTTATTGTATTATGTCAATTAGTAATTTCATCTAAAAAGCAATTTTGCAACATGCATGTGAGAGGACAAACTAAGTAAGAAAATATTGGAGATTTGAGAGGATCAAGAAATCATTGAAAATATAAAATTTACAGTAAAGAAACATTACAGAATTACCAAAGGATTAAAAAAATCACAAAAGCTACGCTAAAAGTTTAGAAACTATGCTAAAAGTATTCTGAAGTTTAAAAAATGAGCACTTGTAGTGGGCACCCATTCTCTTTTTCTGGGAGTTATGAAGTGTGTAGTCACTTCACAAGCCTTGATGGTAGGTTCTTAATGACTGGCTAAGGGTAACAATTAGAGAGGCTATTTACACCGTCTCTCCCCTCTTTGGATGAGATG
Organism: Carya cathayensis; assembly: GCA_011037825.1. Lineage (NCBI taxonomy): Eukaryota > Viridiplantae > Streptophyta > Magnoliopsida > Fagales > Juglandaceae > Carya > Carya cathayensis. Next base: position 705,161 of record QGSO01000445.1, read on the forward strand.
TGTGTGTGTGTGGTGGAACAAAATAGAAAACGATCTCTTTCTCAAAAGTATTTTTTCTAGTTTCGGCATTTAACCTGTGAAATTTGTGAGTGTTGCTCTGGTATTACCACGTAGCATACTCCACCATAGATACGTGAAGATTTTGGATGAACAACGATGCTGGAGAATCCGTAGAACAACCGCACTAAATCCAAGATATTTCCAGTGAGGTAATATCGCTTTCGCTGTGTACTTTAATATAGTTTTTCTAACATGAACTAAAATATTAAGAGTTCTTTTACTCATCATCTTTACACTACACATCTACTAAGAAAAGAAAAAAAAAAAAAAAAAGCATGTGTGTGGTGTAGAGATGTTATATAAAATTTTTGGGTATGGTTTATTTATTTCTTTTTTAACATTTAAAAATTTTAAAAAATCAAAATACACTAGGGCAACTTGAGGCAAGTTAGCATCATCCTTATACTAATACAACAAAGTCCAATCGAAATGGTAATTCAAATTGAATTTGAATAGCTTTTTGGCTGGAAGAATGCAAAAAATTGTGATTAATTAGGAATTTAGGAGAGTAGTTGATTGGCAGACAATAAAACTAGTGTGCTTAACAATGATCATCATGCTGTTCCCACTTGCCCTCAACTAATTGCCACAAAAGTTAGGTAGATTATCACTTCCTGCCTTATTTTATCATTTGGTGTCCTTGCTGGCATCTCCCCCTTTTCCTCTCCTCCTACTTCACTGCATTTTCAACTAAACATGCCTATGTTCTCATCTTGATGTAATGGCAGATCCAAGCCCCACAAAATGATTTTAAATCTCTTCAAATTTTTAAATTGAGGGAGACATCCATAGATAAAATATACCTTACAAACTAATATTACTTGATATAATACGTTAAATTTATAAAACTATCTTTATTACAAAGCAGATCTTATGTTTTATATTAAGTTACGTTAGTTTGTAAATTTTATTTTAAAAATTCTTTTTTATACATTTAGCACTTCCCTTCCTACATAGTTGATTGTAAACAAAGGGAGAGGTGCTTCACATTGAAAGTTTCACTGTGGCAAAGCACAAACTCACGAGTTGTTATGGTGGTCATTGACCTCAGATTCTGATTGTCAAGACAGAAGAAAGTCCGAGGCAAGTATGCGTACATCTTGATTGAGGCTTTTGCTCTGCCTGAAATTCTCGATGTGGATGATCATCGTTCTCCTTTTCTTTTGGCAACTTGTCCTGTGTGAGCATGTCCAGTATGTTTGGAATCATGAAGTTGAGGAAAATCTTTTGGTTTTAAATGATATGAAATGATATGGTTTTAGATAAAAGATGAAAGTTGAATAAAATATTGTTAGAATATTATTTTTTAATATTATTGTTGTTTTAAAATTTGAAAAAGTTGAATTGAAATTAAAGTTGAGTTATTTATTATATTTTGTGTATGAATTTTAAAAAGCTATAATGATGAGATGAGATTAAACACTTTGTGAATCCAAACGACCTGCGGATACATAGTTCAGATGAGATGAAATGCGATAATTTGAATAGTAGTAAAATTTTTAAGTTAATATGAGATGGAATAGTTTGTAAAAAAAAAGTGTACTTGAATAGTGATATGAGATGAGATCTTTTTTTAATTTTTGAGATTTGAAAAAGGTATAGGTCTTACTGTTTTATAGAGTACCCGAATAGTGCCCTGTTTATGTATTGTTCATGAACTGCTCACGTCAGCTTTGCACTATTCATGTTTTGTTCACGCACTGCTCACGTCAGTTTGGCATTATTCAAGCACTGTTCTCCATCATGTCAGTTTTCACTATTTTATACTGTTTATTTACTGTTCATTTAACTGGATATTTTCAAAACTTAAGATCGAGATGAAATATTATATTTGGATAGCCAAAACTCTGGTACAATACAACTCTAAATGAGATATTTTCATCTATATTGGGTAAACAAACCAGGCCTTATATAGTACGGTACAACTCCAAAAGTTTTTATTAAATATGATTCATATATGGTAGATTTATATACCATTCTTATTATATCCATGATATTATGGGTCATATAAAATACTTGATGTTAAACAATTTTTTGATCATTTAAGGGAAAGATGATAAATAATATTTTTAGAATAAAGTTTTTTCCTTTCAAAATATTATTAGCACTGCTTCTGACTAATGCAAAACTGCAGAGTTGGTATGCCAAAACTGTGTCTGGCTGCACATCCTTAAGGAGCAAAGCTAGGCGCACGCACGGATTTTGTTCGCCAGCCTCTTGCCCCCTGCGCACGGATTCCATGCGTTTAGCAATTTTGATCCTGGCCTTCAACAGTAACCAGGGTATTGGAATTTGGAACATTTCCCCACATAGATCAAAGTTGTCGGATATCCAATTGGTCATTCATTCGGCTAATCTTCGTATGGAGCAGAACAGAAGCTGCTGAGATATTGAAATCATATTGTGGCAAGTGATCTCACCACTATCCACTCCTCTCTCTTTTTTTTTTTCAGCATTTTCATTGTTCGGTCCAGACTCCATAAACAGAGATTCAGCAGGAGAAATCTATAGAATTCTCCCCTGATTCCCACTTATGCCTTAAAATTATTCAACGTTGAGTGCTCACTGATCCCGTAGCATATAGTCTTAAGGTACGCAAGCATCGCGTACTCCTTTTAAATAAATTGAGATCAATAACTGAAAATATGTTTCTTTCACGTAAATTTCAAATTTATCCATATTTTTTAAATGTAATATGCGGGACTAGCACACTCTAAAATTACAAATATCATTTCTCTCCGCAAAAATAGTAGAGAAAATAATGGTTCTTTTCCACCACAGAATTAAAAATGTGCCCCGCAACTTGCACTGTGCTGTGTTAAGTATGGACCACTATGATGTCAACAAAGGTATTATTATTGCCTATGACATTAAAATAATAATAATAATTGTATTATTGTTGTCGTCAAAAGTAAAACGTAGAATCTACCCCCAATCAAACTGCTACCCTCCACATAATGGAGTTGGTGACCTCATGTCAATGCCCAGATGATAAAACAAGTTCAGACCACTGAGAATTGGCATTTGAAGGAGAAGGAATTGGATATCATACCTAAAGTCTCAATAAAACTATTAATATCAGTAATCCCATGAATGTACACAGTACAAGCATGTGAATTTTTTTATTTTTTATTTATATATATATATATATACAGATTCCATGATTAGAAAAACCCTAAGCAAGGACAGCCCCTCTTTGGTTCCATCTGTCCATGTTCTTCCCGCCCTGCCTTTCTCCTCCATAAAAATGGAGTGAGAAGAGAGAGAAGAGAGAAAAGAGAAAAACATAGGAACAACATGAACTGCTTCACCCCCAACATTATCCACCAAAACCATTTCATACAGGGAATAAATTGGGGAAGATGAGTCGTGGAGATGGAGAAATTGCACCTTAAAAATCATAATCTATGTCCGTTACATTCTGGGAAGATGAGCTTTTAACAAGCCGTTCCTGCTCATCGTACCGATCAAGATTCTCACAAGGAGCAGGGAAGATGGTCCCTATCACACGACCCTCAACAAAGGCACACTGGAATATATGCTTCTTCTTGTATGTTAACCCGACTGACATATCTCGGAATGTCACGTTTCTAACTGGAATTTTATCACTCCCATGGATGCGGACAGGCACACGAACTCCCTGGCCATGAACACTAGTGAAACTTATGTCCTCAAGGACTGGGAAAGCCGTTGGGTCAAACCCCTCATCAGGGTGTTCATTGTAATCTGTTTTGATGACAATTCCAACACGGACGTCGTCAAATGTAAGATTTTTGTACGTTATGTGTCGCACATATCCACCTCTACCAGAGGCAGTCTTGATTCGAACAGCACGCCTTGAGTTCCAGACAAGGAGATTTTCCACAGTGACATTTGATACACCACCGGACATTTCACTGCCAATTGATACGCCAGCACTGTTGCATTTCAGACCAAGGGGGTTCTCAGTTACTATCTGAATCTCAACATTTCAAACTATAACAATTCATATTATCATTCAACCAACTACATTAAAATCAAAGATCCAACAGTAAAAACAAAGGCAGGAGTTGGTTTAGCAGCTAAAGTTTATTGAAGTTGTATTGAACGGCTTCAAATTAAATCAAACCCTAATTTTCACCACGGCAATTTTCAAAATATGAGGAGCTAAATCCTGCTGTATGGCACATGGGTCCAATAGGCTTTAACAGACCCCCCACCCAGCCCACCAAAAGGAAGAAGGCCAGCCACATTTACTACAGTACAGTGCAGAATCTGAGCCCAAAAGCGGAAAAGCTGCAAGGGTAAAATGCTAAGACAGTCTTTGCTCAAATTTGGGGAACTAGTAGCAGATTTATTTCCGTTAGACAATATTCCACGACTTAATGTGATTCTTTGCTTCCAACTTGGAAGCTTGTAAGGCTCACAAAACATATTGCACCAAATTGGCTTACCATTGTAATAAACCTCAAATGGTCTACGTCAACATTCTGCAAATTGTCATAAAAACTAAACTTCACTCATTTTAGAAAGTTTCAATAACCATAGGAGACAAATTGCACTCCCACCGTGACTCATTGGAAAATACATAAAGAGAAGAAATCATTAATTATTACATAACTTTCAATATAATTTGAGAACGAGCTATCAGCCAATTACTCGTCTAATAAGAGAAGGAAAAATATAATAAAAGGAGAATATCCTTCTATATCGATGGTTTTATGAAACAGTTTCTCAGTGGAATTCTGCTGCAAATTTGATGTGGCTGTGTGGCATTAAAAACTTCAAACCACAAAGATGAACCATTACAAAAACACAAACAAATCGATTATTGCCAGCTATACTCAAATCATTCTACAAAACAAAGATATATATATATTTTTATGATGGGGAACACTGGGGGCCGTGCAAACTCAGCACGTCTCTCCAAAATATATCAGGAAGTAAAACCATTGCATAAGTTTTAGGCAGAATATATAAGACACTCTACAAGACAGATCAAATTCATTCCTGAATACAATCAAATTTGCAACAGCAGCTTGAAGGCAAACATGAAGAGACACATACATCTAGAAATTTAATCTATTGCTATCTCATACATGCAGATGCACAATACCAGTATTTGGATGAAATAAATTATTATATCATGGCAAAAACATGCGAGTATCAGTGTAAAAGAGTTTTACCTGACCATAGAGCGAACAACAAGGTTTCGAATGAGTATATTCATTGAAGGCCGTCCATAAGCAATTCCATACTGATCCCAGCCACTTTTTATCGCAATTGCATCATCCCCAACACTTATGTAACAGTCCTCAATCACCATATCCACACATGAATCTGTTTATGCCACAAAGAACTGGAGTGTTAAGCACTACTGTATAACAGGGCAACGGTTGATATATTCATATGCTCAAATCATTAGAGAAAACTATTCGGCTTTACTTTAGATTATATTTGGGACTTCAAGTGACCTTGTGTAACAAGTAATAAGAATTAAGTGTACAATATATATATATATATATATGTACATCTCATACATACACTTATGTTGGGGATTGGAGTGATAGTGAAGAACTACAGATTGAGGGAAACATGAAAATAACAATAAGAGTGCAACTTATTGGCATCGTCCTGGCAAATTTTGAATTCAATCATTCCCAACTTACATGATTCCTTGATTTCAACCAACTATTCAATACAAATACGAAAAAAACACATAACATAATCCCACCACATCAATCATAACCTTGAACCCCAGAGAAATGTCTTCCTTGTCATCGATTTAGCCTCTTCAGAAAATTGAACTAAAATATGAAGGAGCATTTGCCAACATCTAGTCTGATCAGAATTAAATTACATTTTGCACCTTGTGTCTACTTAATATTGCTCAAGTATCAAATGGCTAATGTTTAGAACTTGAACTGATATGAGAGCCTTCTACAAAAAAATGTTAATCCAAAGAATCAATGGTTTTTGAAGATGCTCACAAGATCAACAAAATAAATTGTGGTTGGGTAGCACCAGACATGTCACACATTAATACATTAAAATATGCATGTGCGTGCATGCACACATGCATACATATAGTCATAACTTAGCATAGAACACTCACCTGGATCTATTCCATCGGTGTTTGGAGCTTTGACTAAGGGAGCCAAGATTGTAACGTTTCTGATGGTTACATTCTTGCAGTCATATGGATGAAGCGTCCAGAAAGGAGAATCACGAAAAGTTACATTAGTGATTAGAATGTCACTTGACCACATTATCTGAACAAGCGGACCCCTAGTATGGTTAAGGAGCTTCCGGCGATACTTCTTCCACCATGTTTGACCCTGTCCATTTATGGTTCCATTATGCCCTGCAGTAAGTAACACAATAAGTTAGACCAAGTCATAAACTAAAAATTTCCTCAGCTAGCTACACAGCTTTAATTCCAACCATAATTCTGTCACTGCCAGTCATCCACAAAATTCTCTCAAAACTCATACAAGATTTTAAAACCAACCAAATCATGGAACTCGTATGGGTAGCGGGCAAAAAGGTATCTACAGTCTGATTGTTTGATGACACATTTTAAGCCTTGTGGTAAATGTAACCCATGTTAAACAGTAATCAACCGTTTAATCAATGTTTATATAGAGGAACGAAAATAATATTCTTAATTGATGTTTCAGATACAAATAACTTTTTATTTTATTTTATTTTATTGGTAAATAAGAATTTTATTGATGATAAAAAGTAGGCACAGCACAAGGACACAGGAATATAAAAATTAACTGGACACATTAAGGGCAGAGCAAAGAGACAAGAGTCCTTATTTGCAGAATACGTTTAGTGTGTTAAATAACAAAATAATTCGACAATACTTGCATTGGGTATACAGGGCAGTGGACTGACACTTGTATTATATTTTTTCCCCACTCACTACCTTTTTTTGACCAGTTATGCCTTTGTAACAATTACTAGATGATAATTTTACAAAGAAATGCTGCTCCAGTAGGCACGGTAACAAACAGAAGGAATTATTTTTTGTAAACAATTTTGCATATCACAAGACATATGATGACAGATGACCCATGGAATCATTGGTCTTGGACACAGGCAGTTTAGGGCTAGCCATCTCATACTCTATCCTATTACTCGCTTACGAATTCTGCCATAGGACACATTATGTATTAGATAACATTTTGGAATCACCCCTCTAATCACCAGTTTGATTTGAACATATGTTCTAAAAAACTACCTTCTGGGATCAACATGTTAGAGGAAAAAGGAAGGGCGGGTTGTAAATTGTGATACTCTATATGATAATAAAAAGGGTAGGTGGTGTATGAGATCTCACATTGCTTGAGAATGAGAAATTCTTGCTCTTTAGCCGGGAATGATGTCATGGTTATAGCAGGGGAACAAATCTAGTGGAACATCAATTTTAGCCGAGCGGCAAATGATTGGGAAATGGACAGCTTTGCAGCCTTTTTCAATTTTTTGTACTCACTCAAACCGAATAACCAGCATGCCAACTTATTGTGGTGGATACCTACAGGTAAAGGTGTTTTCTCAGTTTGCTAGTTCTATAAGTCCCTTTCAGATGAGCTCCCTATTCAGTTTCCTTGGAAAAGAACTTGGAGACATAAGGCGCCTCTCAAAGTAGCATTTTTTGTGTGGACTGTTTCCTTGGGTAAGATCCTCACAACGGATAATTTGAGGAAACGAAGGGTGATCATCGTAGATTGGAGTTGCATGTGTAGGAATGGGGGTGAATTTGTGGACCATCTTCTACTACACTGTGGTGTGGACTGCTTCCTAGGGTAAGATCCTCACAACGGATAATTTGAGGAAACGAAGGGTGATTATCGCAGATTGGTGTTGCATGTGTAGGAATGAGAGTGAATCTGTGGACCATTTTCTACTACACTGTGAAGTAGCTCGAGGGTTATGGAACAAGAAATTTAGTAGACTAGACTTGGGCTGGGTTATGCCTGAGACAGTAGTGGTAGTTTTGGCTAGCTGGACAGATCTAGGAGGCAATCAACAGATCAAGGCTATATGGAAGATGATTCGTATATGCATCATGTGGTGCATGTGGCAGGAGAGCAATGAATGGACGTTCGAGGACAAAGAGAGATCGAGGGAGGAACTTAAAACTTTCCTTTTTAGAACTCTTTGTACTTGGACCACTGCAGTTAATTTTAATGGTCAAGATTTCCATGATTTCCTTGTATCTATTGTCCATATGTAGTTAGGGCATTCTTTGTACTTCACATGGCTTTGCCTATTCTTTTATTAATACACTTTGATTACTTATATACAAAAAAAAAAAAAAAAGTTCTTGCTCTTTATAAGGTTCTAATGGGGCTCCAATTGTATAATTGATTAGTCATTTTGAAGTATAGACCATGTGGCTTGGGTTTTTCATTGGGGCATTACATAAGCCAACTTCATGACAGCTTAATTGTTTTTTTTGTCACTCCACCAATTAGCTTCCGTTATGAGTGGTTAAGAAGTAAATCCTATATGTGAAAATTGGGCCATTATAAGTTCCATTTATGATCAATAGGATTTGTAGCCTCCTAGCATTACATCTATGGTGTCTTCATAATTCAATCATAATTTAGTGACAAGCAGGTACATAAAAAGTGCTCTTTAACTATAAATTGCAAATTTTAAAATAGGAGTCTGGCAAATATGGATACTTGTACGAGTTTTCACTAGAGGGCATTTAATATTCTAACTTGACTAATTAAATTAAACATCAGTGCAATCTTGATTTGGAGGAGGTCTTAAACTATATATCTTCTGAAAATCAAGACACATTTGCATTTACTTTAATTCACCTCTCAAGTCAAAGATCTTTCCCATGAATAGACAATGTAATTTAGCTTCGGCTTAGAAAAGAGGGGATAAAAAATCTAACCAGTAATAACAACATCTTTGAGGTGTTGACCATGAATCAAACTCCCATATCGAGGTCCAGGATGCTCTCTCCCATATCCATATGAAGGCAAAGGTGGCATCAGTGGCCAATACTTCTCATCCTGTTATACATCACATAAGAGGGCATAAAGTGAACTAAGAAATAATTTGCAAAAGCTAGAGAGAGAGAGAGAGAGAGAGAGAGAGAGAGAGTTCAGTAGTCACAGTAAAAAATATATTTCTTTTTGGTAAATAAAATTTCATTTGATCATAAGAATAGGCATGTATACAAGCTTGAGCATGTTAGTTCAGTGATAGTCACAATAAAAAATATAAACAAATAGATCCCTTTTGTGACAGCTATGATATCACCAAAATCAATGATGGTCTGCAGTTCAGCCATTATGCTTATCCCTACTCAAAACCCACACAAGGCGTATAATCTAAGCCATGTAAAATGCAATGTCTGACATAGGAATTTGTATAAATCCATTGCATAAGATGCAAACACAAATTACAAACACATCATCTATGGATACAAAGGGACTTCTAGAAGACAATGTATTCAGCCAACATTATATAAGATCAAATTTTGTTACCAAATGAATGTGATGTCAATTGTGGTAATTTACACAAGTCTAATCAATTGAGGGAGTAATTTGGGTGAATAGTAACAGCTCTCAAGTAGGCTATGTAAGACATCTAATAAAAGACTTGACACTTTGAGAAGTGAAAAGAATGACTTAGGGGATGCTTGGGGAATGAGATGAGATGAGAATTTTGCGAATAGTAGTAAGATAATTTGTGAACAGTAGTGAGATAGTTTGAATTAAGTATTTTTTGGGTTTTGGGAAAGGAGAGAAAAAAAATTGGATAAAAAATATTATAAATTTAAAATATTGTTAGAATATAATTTTTTAATATCATTTTTGTTTTAAAATTTGAAAAATTGAATTGTCTTTTATTTTTTATTTGAAAATTTGGAAAAGTTGTAATGATTAGTTTGAAAGTGTTTGTGTTTGAGTGAGGTTCGGAAAGGAAATGAGATGAGATGAAAATGATTTCCAAACATCCCCTTAAACCGTATGTGCCACAGTACCCCTTGCTGTAGCAACTGGAGACTGAGATATCAGTAAAGAGTAAAAGAAATTCAACACAATCTGTCTCACAAGCCCAATTTTTGTTAGCAAAGTCGCTTTCTCCCATTTATAAGAGAAAATGGAGGAAAGGATAATAAAGACCTAATCAGCTCTTGTATGCCAACATGAGGGTGCCAAGGATAATTGTTTAGAACTATGAAGGAAGTAATAACCCCAAAAGAGCCTAGAGAAAGTCCTGATTGTATATTAATCAAATTATTGATTTTTCATAAAAACCTTTATGTACATGTTCCAAACACCCACCCCTTCCCCTGGGACTATGTGCTTCTACAAGACGTACTGGTATGACAAGAAAACTGAATGAGTAACCTAAATCATACCTGTGTGCCCAGGCACTAACACTTCACACCATAATGATCATCTATTGCTTGGTATTGAGGGTTGTTAGTCATAAGCCTCTTTACTAAAATGTCCTCCAACACCCCATGACACACAATAGCCATTTTTATTCTTCAGGTCGTGGTTGTTAAAAGCCATTATCAATTATTTGCTATAACATAACATTGTCTGTCGGTGATTAGTAAGTTTTCCATCTCTCATGTCTCAAGACTCGAATTATAAGTTTGGTTTCATCACAGACCTACAGAAACAAGGTTTTGCTTAAGGGTCTTAACCCTATTTGAATTGACCAGGTCATCTTAACACTCCTTATTCCAAGGACTTCTCGTTGTTGCTTCATACGTAGGCAGGTATTCCATCAAAATCTTTTGTGCATAACCTCAAATAGAACCTCCCACTTAATACCTGTAGCGCCCCAATGGAAGGCCCAAACCACATGTCCTATACTCCAAAAGAACTAATCAATGATGCAATTGGAGCCCCATTAAAATCTTATAAAGAGCAAGAACTTTTCATTCTCAAGCAATATAGGATCTCATACACCACCTACTCTTATCTTTATCATATAGGGTATCACAATCTACACCCTTAAATTTCTGACATCCTCGTCGGGCCAGTCTATCGTAGGTAGCATCGCATACACCAACTACCATTATCCTATGAGTATCACAATACCCATTGGATGTATAAATAGAAAAAGGTTTATTTTTTCGTATGTTTTTGGACTTCATATCGATTGTAAGGAATATGAACTCCCGTGATTTATGATAAGTAAACCTTCCATACTCCAATACAATATCCTAGTCCACGGAGGATCCCTAAGGAATTATGCATAGTATCATACTCTAGGGATTCCGGCAGATCCTTGTCTACAAAATTGTATCCCAGCAGATCTTGTTGAAGCGAGAAATCACTCGGAGTCGCAACTAAACAAAAATCAAATCAACCCAAATCCAATATACAGTTACTGAAGAGCGACCAGGAAAAAAGATTACCTGAATTCCCAGTATTTCAGCATCCTCAGCAAGGAACAAAGTCATATGACTAGTGAGATTAAACGGAGCCGTAAGCCACCGGCCGGGAGGTACATTGAGCTGGGCACCACCTCTATTTCCTAACTTGAAGATTGCTAAGACCGCCCTCTCGAAGGCCTTGGTGTTCACAGTGACCCCGTCTCCGACCCCTCCAAAGTCCGTGAGGTTAAACGCCACCGGCCTCAAGCTCGGCATGGGCCTCACAGACACAGGGGACTGCCGGAACACCAAGAACCCGCCCACGAGGTTCCTCTGCCATACGAAAACTGAGGCAAAGGCCGCGATCCAAAGCACCATGAAAAGGGTCCTATGGGAGGACAAGAACGCCGGGAACCACCGTTTCCATTCAAGCCTGTGGTAGTTGAACCGCCCTAGTGATAAGATCTCCACCATCACTCCGTCGAACAAAACAAGGAGCACAAAAAAGAACCGAATCCTGAGAAAGTGAAGCCGAGCCAGTCACGAGCAGGAAAACGGGTGATCCGAAAGGTGGGTATGGTTGAATTTCATCATATAGAGTTGCGGGTTTTGTTGGTTTTTGATTTATGTGAGGAAGATGAAATGTCAGAATCAGGTATGTTTAGTCTAACAAGAAATTGATGATGGAGTACATTTGAAGGGAAGGCTTCTCTGTTCTATTCGGAGAGGTGTTGATTCGTTGATTTTCTTGGACACTGGATTTCACTGAAAGCCGTTTTCGGAGAATCCCAAATCATTATAGCACCCGCGAATCCGATATTGTTTCGGGTTATTTCTTTTTTTATTTAGCGCAGAAGGAAACCTTGATGGATGGAAATACAAATTCTTTTCCAGGCGCAGAGGGAATCCGTGAGGGATGGAAATACAACTATTTTAGGGTCGGTCTATGTCACATACATTGCGAATAAATTTGGTCCTATCAGACTCTATAAATTTTAAGTCGGACCGAATTATATTTTTAATAATTTAATATATTATTTTTATATAATAATTATATAATTTAATTTAATTTAATTTTTATCTAATTTATTATTATTGATTATATAAAATATTAAATAATACATATTATCAATTAATAATATATCATAAATAATATGATAAAGTTTAATGACAAATTGACAATTGTTTATTAATAATATACAACAAGATGTAAAAAAGTTTAATATAGACCATTATGCATTAACTATCATAATACATTTACATACTCTAAGTTAGTAACAAATTAGTAATTAACATCATAAATATAATTATAATTAATTAGATCTGTTCTTACTTTAGTTTTTAGTAGGGGTGTGCATCCGGATCCGGATCCGGGTATCCGGCCATAACCGGATCCAGATTTCATAATCCGGGCGGTTATCCGCCCGGATTGAACCGGATTCAATTCGGGCGAATAACCGGATTGAATCCGGTAATCCGGATTGTATCCGGAATTTTTTTTATTTTGCTTTAATCCGGATTGAATCCGGGTATAACCGGGTTAAACCCGGATTCAATCCGGATTTTTTTTTTTTTGGCTTTATAACGGATTCAATTCGGCTTTATAGCACTTTTTTTTTTTAAAAAAAAATCTGATCTCATATTTAAATTACCCAGTTTTTTTTTTTAAATAATTAAAACACTTTATTTAAAAATGGAGTTTTTCTCTGTTTTCAGATCCAACCAAGATTGATTTTCATCAGTGACCACATGATGGATACATTGAGCAGGAAAATTCAACGAGTTATCTGATTTAGAGATGATAAACTTTAATTTCAATGACAAAGAAAGAAGCTTTCAAATTTGGCTTAGTCTATATAAATCCACCCCTTACAGAAGTTTCAAGAACATCCCATAGGAAGACAATATGATTATTTGTAGTCATTTATAAGGATCGTGAAACCCTGAGTGACAAGAACACACCAGTAACGATTATCAGCATGAATACAGATGTCCAAAATTAAAGGAAATATTAATCTGGATAGGTTGAAGCCAAAACATGAAGTTGACATGACCAAAATTAAAGGAAATATTAATCTGGATAGGTTGACATGAAGTTGCTTCATGGATAAGTGGAATGACTTTCAGTCCTAGCAGGAAATAATAACCGTAGAAGTCATAATAATTTCACGTGCAGAGAAGGATAACTGAGTAGGCAGTCCACATTCCATTCTAGACAAGTTGGTCTCAGCTACTTCCGAAACTGATGGATAAGCATCAAACCCTGATAATAAAAGATGTAGGAAGCATGTGGGAATGATTACACTACTACCTGAATGAGACATCAGACATGCATGAGTCAATTGAGTTTCTTAAGACTGCCTGAACAGGTTCTAGTTGATTTAACTTTTGAAAGGGCACTGTAGGAACTTCTATTTTAAAAGTATGATTTGCAAGGAAGAAAATACAATTACATATAGGACAAGTAAAAAAAATTGACAAACAAGAGCACTGATAAGAACAAAATATAATACATATATATATATTACTTAAAAAGAAAAAGTAAGAAAATATAATAGCTTTAATTTCAATGATAAACTCTAATTTCATTAATACATATATCTGAGTTAGAGATGATAAACTCTAATTTCAATGATAAAGAAAGAAGCTTTCAAATTTGTGGACAAGAACAAAAGAGCAAAAGGAGCAAGCAATCTAGGCAACAACTCAAAATCAAGTCAATGGTTTAAGCATGGAAATAAAAGAACATATAATAGCTGAAATGGGTCCAAGCTATTGTGTAGATATTACTATTAGCAGAGTCCATAAGCAAAACAGAAATGAATTCATTAAAACAAGATGAACCAATCAATATTTGGAATCCATGACCAAAAGCATCCACTTACAGAGAGAAAGAGAGGCAGATATTGCAGAGTCCAGAAGCAAAAGTTCTTCATTGGCTTTAAAAAGAAGATAGATAGCAAACTTAGATCAAATAATTGAAAAAAAAATACACTTCAGCTAGTTCAATTCTAAATAAAACCAAATAATACTAATGGAATGACACTCACTCTCAGATATTACATAGCATAGCTCCTTATTGTTCCAGATTGAGTTGACAGTAGTCCACTAAATCTTTAGAACCAGGTTATAACACTCTGTAACAAAGTTAAATGAGCTAGTAAAAACCACATATACTTGAATAAATAATAACTGAATTTAAAGTCATACCACATTATGAGTTTGAGAGAATAAGTTTATTCTCTCTTTGATTTTCTTTATGCAGCTCTGATATGTATTAAAATTAAGTTGCTGAAGTTGAAGGAAGATGGTTACCTTAAGAAAAAAATGGAGGAAGGCACTAAAGGACTAGTGTCTTCCTCAATGTCTAATGAAATATGAGCTGAACTAGAACCACCAACACTATCACTAAAACTACCTTCCATCTGTTTTAAGCATAAGAAAAAAATATATATATTAAATATTTGTCAATTTAGAGCTTTAATAAATATTATGCAAACTTTGGTTCAGCAAATATATATGAATACAAGATACATGCAACCACAAAAACCAATATAGTGACACTGCCCAAGTTGCATTTATTACGAGTTAATTCCATCACATAATCCACTCCACCCCAACCAGCCAAAGGAAAAGGGAAGAACCCCAATTTAATTTACAATCATATCTACCAAGATCTTAAAAAAAGGCCAATATCAACAATTTCTGGTGATCTTTTGAATAAGAGAGGTTTTAAGCATATGTATGAATCAAATAAATTTATTTTATCAAGAATTGGGTGTTTGTAGGGAAATACTACTCTTGTAATGGAATGATTAAATTGAATGTAATGGATGATAATTCAATTTACCTTGTATTTTCTTTTAATTTATGACATGGTAGATTAGCATGTAAATTATGGTTCCCAAAAAAAATATGTCTAATCTTGGTTTGATTTCTAATTTTGATGATAATGTTAAAAAATGTTAGATTTGTGTTCAATCAATAATAATAAGAAAATATTTTCAAAATATTGAGCGTAACTCTGAAATTCTTGAACTTATTTATAGTGATGTTTATGATCTTAAAAATATTGAATCCCGTAGTGGTAATAAGTATTTTCTTATGTTTATTGATGATTGTACTAGATATTCACATATTCATTTGCTTAATATTAAAGATGAAGTTTTTTCAAATTAAAAAAGAATTACAGTGTCATAAGTGCTTACAGATTCTTTTATGCTTTTAGGAATTTAAAGAATGAAAGGGAATGTTCAAATATAGAGGAGTAGAAAACTTTGTGGAAAAAGCTTGCATGGAGAGCTTGCAGAACTGGGTTCCCTACTCTGCAAAATTTAAAGCATAGAAAGGTTCTTATGGAATATTACTATCAGTTATGTAGTGAGGAAGCTAAAGGTGTCAACCATTCTCTCTTTTATTGTCCCTCTATTAAATCATGTTGGAGACAATAGTTTAGCTATTTGTCAACCTATTTAGATCTGAAATGGAAGGTATGTGTGCCAGGAGACAAGGTTTGGCGTGTGAGGCTACATGTAACTTTGTGTATAAATTTTTTTAAAAAAAATATTCTGAAATAGGTTTTTTTCTTAGAAGAAGAATTTATTGTAAGCTTCAAGGAAGAATTATTCTGTCCTGTAAATAAAATCCCGCAAAATAAAAGAAGAATGCCTTGAAAAGTAGTTCTAAACTTCTAGCTATACTTACCACCATGATTTTTAGTAGGTTTATTTTTCAAGCTTTCAATGATGGACATTCTTTGAGAGTTTTGTGCTTTCATTTTTACCAGGCTTTCAGAGACACAGACCCACCAAATTGCTGCTAGAAAAGAGAAGCAGCTGGAAACATTAAGAGCTACTTTTGGGAAACCAGAAAATATCTAAATGGTCGTATCAGGTAATGCGTCCTACAAAGTACAATCAACTTTCTAGTACATAATCCAGAAAATCAAACCCAAACCCAAACAGAAGCGAAAATCAAATACAAACCCAGAAAAAAAATCTAACTAAACCGAGAGAGAGGCAGAGACAGAGATACCAAAAGCATGAAAAATGAAATCCAACCAAACCGAGAAAAAAAATCTAATGCACACCCAGAAAAAAAATCCAATATAGACCTGACCGAAAATCCAATACAAAACCCAGAAAAAAAAACCAACCAAACTGAGAGAGAGACAGAGAAAGAGAGATTAACATACCGTATGCTTCGAGAAAGTTGAGAGACGGCGATGAGAGACGGCACGGCTAGGGTTGAGAGACGGCTGAAGTTGGGTGAGGGTTAGCAATCCGTTCGAGCCTTCGAGAGAATTGAGAGGAAAAGAAATAGTATCGCTTTTGGCTAAAAAATAAAACCACGTGGATCCGTAACCCGGTTACGGATTACCGGGTTTTACAACCGGATCCGTGTTAAATAAAACCGCCCGGGTGTAATCCGGGCGGTAATCCGCCCGGATTCACCCAGATCCGGATTTCCGGACCGAACCGGATAAAAATCCGGTCCGGATGCACACCCCTAGTTTTTAGAAATATATCTCAAAATTTTGATACCAGATCTCAAAATCTTGACACTTAGATCTAGGGAGTTATTCCTGAAAATATTATTGATACACCAATATATAATGTTAATCATCCTAATATAGCATCCACCTCTCAAAATCTCCAACATGGAAAAGAACCTTTTTCTCCAACATATTTACAAGTAGTTGGAGATGATCTTCAAATATTCACTCTAAGTAAAAAAGAATTTAAAATTAATAAAGAATATATTAAATAAGATTATATGAAAGAAGAAAATAAACAAAAAAAATTAGTATCCTTCTCAACTTTCACAAAGATAGAAATAGATTATATTCAAGGAAAATATTATGAGTATTTAGAAAATATACAAATTAATATATTTTTCTTTACATGGTTTGAAGTATATAAATCAAATTAATTATTAACCATAAATAGGACTACTAATCAATGGATTAAAGAATATAATAATCAAATTATTTATTAAGAATACACCCATTTTGAACCTATTAAGTACAACCAAAGGAATACTCAATAAAGAAATATAATTCTATATCAGAAAGTAAAAATACTACAATATAATCCAACAAAATAATTATACTAATTTATATTTGAAAACCATGAGTAAACAATTAGAAATTATTGAAACCCAAATATCTCCTATTAATTCTACTATTAAAGTATCAAAAGAAACCCCTTTATTTATCCCACATGAAATTCCTCCTCATTTAAAACCTAATTTTTCCAAAGTTAAAGATGATCTAATAGATTAGAAAAATTAAACATTACTAATACTGCATCTACTTCAAAACAACCTCATATTTATATATTAAGTAAAAGATGGAATCACTTGTCTTATCTGATTCTGAAATTAATAATATTGAAAATCAATTTAAAAACTTAGATTTACAAATAAATAAGATTAGAGGAGATTATGCTAATGAATATTCAGCTAGGGATTCTAAATATCATGTTTCCATGACTCGTAATTAGTATCTCAGGCCTACTCCACCGGATATGCAATTTGAAGAAAGAGAAAATATAGTAAGATTTACTTTTTCACCATATGTACTATATGAATTGAATATTGATGGATTATCTAAATATGAAATATTAAATCATTTTCAAGAAATAATTATGGTTGCTAATGTTTATAAAAAAAAATAGAAAAATAGATTTTCAGGTAGTGCATATTCTAGTTACAGGTTTCACCCGCCAACTAAAAGGTTGGTGGGATCATTATCTTTCACATGAACAAAGAGTAAGAATATTAAATCAATATAAACATGATGAAAATATGTAAGAAATAACAACATAAGATGGTCAACCATTAGAAGATGTTGTTAATACTTTAATATTTATATTGACCAAATATTTTGTAGGTGATCCTATTCAATTTAAAGAAAGAAATAGTGATTTGTTAATCAATTTAAGATATTTTCAATTATTTGATTTTAGATGGTATAAAGATGTGTTTCTAACTAAAATTATGATCAGAAATGATTGTCCACAACCATACTGAAAGGAAAAATTTATAGCAAGATTTCCTTATTACTTCGCCCAAAAGGTACGAGAATCATTAGTAAAATCAGATGGTACTATTGATTTTTTTTTTGATAGGAAAACATGCTTCATTAATCAATAAAACTTACAAAGTACTTGAATCAATCCAGAGAATATTAGGGATTACATCAGGGTATGCACCTCACCATAAACTAATATCCTACACACTTAGACCAAACTTGGCAAGTGAATGTGCTGCTTCATTGCAGCTTCTATTGACATGTTGCACATCACAAGTAAGGAACCATGTCATCAAGTCCCTAGCCTCTCTAACTGTGATGACCCGCTTTTATGTGTATTTTCACTGAAGGAATATTTTAATTTAATTAAATATTTTATAGTGCTTTTATTTTAAATTATCGAGTTTTAAATGGATTTTATTGGCTGTTGGATTTAAATTGTGATTTAATTTATTTTGGCTTGTTTTTGGTTTTAAAAATTTAAATAGTTGGTTTTTACTAGTTATTTATTTTATTTTAACTTATTGATGTGTTTAAAATATTTTATTGGTGTTTATTTATTTATTTGATGTAGTGTTAATTTATTTTAATCGTTTTATGTTTTTATACCGTTTTCGGCTGATCAGTTTTTGGACTTCCAACGTGAGGACTGGACCTCATTAATTTCCTTCATCTTTTTCTTTTTCTTTTCTTTTCCTCTTCTTTTTCTTTTTTCTTTTTTTCCCTTTTTCCTCTCCTCTCCCGCTCGGACTCTCTCTCCCCGCGTCTCTCTTTCTCTCTCTCTCCTCACCCACGCGTCCACCGGCCACCAACCCAGGCCCGCCGTTCCCGGTGCCGTGGCCGACACCACCCCTGCCGGTCGACTCCCCTCCGGCCGGTGATCATTCCCTCCGATTCCCAGCCCCAACCGGCCGGCCGTTTGGCCGGAAAAAGCCCAACAAGCCGCACGGCTTGAAGCCCGATCCGCCGCCGTCGCTCCACCTCCGGCCACCACCTCTTCACCACTTCTTCCCCTACTCCTTGCCGACCTAACCCACCCATCCCCGGCCTCAAACGGTCACCGGAGCGGCTCCCACGAGCTCAACTCCGATTTGCCCTTTTTCCGCCCCTACCGGCGTTTTCGCCGCCACCCACGGCCAAAACTCACTTCCACTAGCTTCATAATCATCCCTAGACCATTCCCTATCAATTTGGTGCCTTGGTTTGTCCCCGGTCAAAAGTGGGTATTTTGCGACCCACGGGAACAGTGCATTTGCACTGTTACGTTGCTTTCGCATCGCCGTTCGCTTCGCGCCGAACCTTCTAAAAATCCTATATAGCGCTGTAAGTATTTTCCAAACTCTACTTTTAGATTTAAATGTATTTTACTCTTTCAATAATTTATTTGGTTGGTTCGCTGATTCCGGACTGAGTCCGAGGAGTTCGGGGGTCGGATGGATGGAGGACGGAGTTGCTTGATTTGTTGTGCTATGGTTGAATTTATTTGTCGAGCATTGAAATTGGCATTTACATGATGCATGCACTTGTATTTTATTTTATTGGAAAAAATCATGTTTTATTGGCGTAAATGGTTTTTGGGAGTGTGCGTATCACGAGCCCAAGCCGGGATGGGTTATTATCTCGGTGGAGCTCCTCTGGTCACTCGGGAGTGGATAATACTGAGTGACATCCCCTGGGTTGTCGCCGGGCGACGACCGGATCGCACGATACGGTAACGCTGTCGTGTCGACTCCGTGGTCCTTTTAGTGGCGGGGACTAGAGGATGGCCTGGCCAGGTACGCGCGAGTTGGAGGCGCGAGTCTGGGCATCGCTCGTGTAGGTGTCACACGCGTAGACGTTACCTGCGGTGTGGCACAGAGCCAGAGTGTGCGGATGATCCCTAGGGGAGATCATGGTGCATGCATAATTGGTTGGTTTTCATGGTTTTCGGATATGGGCCATTTTCTGGGAAAATGGCGATGGTCTTGTGATCCATTTTCGGGGAAAATGGTGGTTTGGGCCATTATCTGGGATAATGGCGAGGCTTGGTTTTTAAGGTTATGTTTTTAAGCCAAATGGGTTTTTGGCGTGCGTGGAAAATATGATTTATGAGTTTTGGAGCATTGACATTCATTCATACTTGTTGTTTGAGTTTAATATGCTTTTATCTAGTGGTGTTTGGATTTTACTTACCTGCGGCACCATTTTTGGTACCGTAGATTTTGATGCAGAGTTCGAGGTTTGGTTTGAAACAATATTTATATCATGTAATATTTTATTATGTACCTTTGAACCGTTTTGTATTTTATTTAAGAAAAATTCTGGTACTTAGTATTTGACTTTGCTATCCGCTGCGTATCTTCTTGTGCACATTTGTCGCTTGCACACACTTGGCACTCTTCGATAGGGTGGTGACCCGTGATGTCATCATCCGGACGTCTCAATTTCCCCGTGTTGGTACGTGGGGATTTTGGGGGCGCCACAGGTGGTATCAGAGCGGTTTGGCTCTGGGTAAAACCACATGTCCCATAGGAGAGGTACCAGAATGTTTTTTTTAGTTGTGTTTTAAAAATTTATTTTAAGTAATATTGCTTTTTGACGTGTTTTAGTTGTTTTGAATTTATTTGAGCTTGTTTGGTTGTTTTATTTAATTAGTTATGTTATTGCTGCTGATTTGTTTTTGTTTTCTTGTTATGTGGTCTGGTTTTGGTTTGGTTTTATGTTATTGGTTTTATTCGTTTTCTTAAAAAGGGGGTCAAAGGTTGTGG
The DNA here is from genome assembly GCA_011037825.1 of Carya cathayensis. Classification (NCBI taxonomy): domain Eukaryota; kingdom Viridiplantae; phylum Streptophyta; class Magnoliopsida; order Fagales; family Juglandaceae; genus Carya; species Carya cathayensis. Next base: position 726,351 of record QGSO01000445.1, read on the forward strand.
TGGCAGGAAAAATGGTGAGACCGAGGAAATCTACACAAGGGCCACGGGACGATACTCAGAGAGATGACTCCATTGCCCAAGCTATACGGCAAATGACGGAATTTATGCAGCAAAATTTTAGGCCTCAGCAAGGAGTGCCTTGCCCACAACCTGGAGGTCCTTGGCCGCAACAAGGAGGACCTTGGCAGCAAGGAGGGGCTTGGCAACAAGGAGGGCCTTGGCAACAAGGAGGGCCATGGCTACTACCAGGAGGGTCCAGTGGAGGAGTGCAAGCGGGGTGCACGTATGAGCGCTTTCTGGCGCATAGGACTCCCCACTTCACTGGAGACGAGGATCCACTACAAGCTGGAAAGTGGATCAAGGACTTGGAGAGGACTTTTGAGGTATGTGGTTGCACCGAGGCGCAACAAGTTCTCTACGCCAGCTATCTGTTACAAGGCACTGCTTTTGATTGGTGGGATACCAAAAGAATAATGCTGGAGTCAGAATTGGGATCTTTTGCCGCGGTGACTTGGCAGCGCTTCAAGAAGGAATTTAATAACCGTTTCTTTCCCGCTTCTGTAAGGCGGCAAAAAGCAAGAGAGTTCTCACACTTGGTCCAAGGGAGCATGACCGTGGAACAGTACTCCCGAAGATTTGTAGAACTTGGGAAATTTGCTCCCCACCTCATCGCCACAGAGGAGATGCAAGCTGAGCGTTTCCAGGAGGGTCTACGCCCCGATATACGCCGGTTGGTAGTCAGCCACCGGATATCCACTTTTCAGGATTTAGTGGATGTGGCCACCCTCGTGGAGCGAGAGAATAATTTGAGTATGGGTTCCCCTCCGGGACATAAAAGGCGGAGTTATACTGGAGAAGGAAGTAGCTCTGGATCGCCTCAGAAAATTGTTCAGCGGTCTGGAACTCGACCACAAGCTGCCTCAGGAGTGCGTATGAGGAGGTCGGATGCCCGTCTGCATGAGGTGTAATAGAGCTCATACGGGTGAGTGCACTTTGGGTGGAGCTCGATGCTATAATTGTGGCCAGCAGGGACACTTTGCCCGTGAGTGTCCTAATACAGTTCAAGGAAGCCGTGGAGGTCGACGTGGTGGAAGAGCTAATCAGAGGCAAGTAGCACAGGCCGAGTGTATGCTGTTACCCCTGGAGAGGTGGATGATGAGGCACCAGCGACCCACGATGCTGGAGTGATTACAGGTATGGTTCTAAATTAATTAATTTTTGGATTTGATGTTTGGTGTGGTTTGATGTTTCTTTATTTCGGATTTTGTGGGTGTATGTGTTTGGTTCAGGAAGAGTTCGGTTATATGACTTTTATGCTTGCACATTGTTTGATTCGGGTGCATCTCAATCATTTGTGTCTTCTACGTTCGCTCGGATATGTAATTTGGTTACGGGACCCCTACCAGGATCGTTGGTGGTGAGTCTTCCAAATGGTGAAATGGTTTGTTGTTCTAAAGTTGCGTTGGGTTGTCCCTTGGATTTTGGTGGTAGGACCCTTGATGCCGACTTGGTGGTGTTCAAGTTGTTGGGATTTGATATTATTCTCGGCATGGATTGGTTATATCGGTATTGTGCAAGTATAAATTGCAGAAGTCGGGTAATCAGTTTTCAACTCCCAGATGGTGATTGTTTAGAGTTTATGGGGAGTAAATTAAAAGAAAAGCCGATGGTTATATCGGCAATTCAAGCGAAGAAAGATATAGCTTGTGGAGCGGATGCCTTTTTGGTTCAAGTGGCGTCTACGCCAATGGGACAAGTCCTTGGTAAATTTTCAGTGGTAGGAGAATTTTCCGATGTGTTTGTAGATGATTTACCGGGATTACCTCCAGTCCGCGAGTTGGAGTTCGCCATCGATTTAGAACCTGGGGCGGCTCCTGTGCATAAAGCCCCTTACCGTATGGCACCAGCCGAGTTGAAAGAGTTGAAAGTCCAATTGCAAGAGTTGGTCGACAAGGGGTTTATCCAGCCAAGTACTTCGCCATGGGGTGCACCAGTTTTATTTGTTAAAAAGAAAGATGGCACTCTTAGAATGTGCATTGATTATCGAGAGCTTAATAAAGTGACAATAAAGAATAAGTACCCTCTTCCAAGAATTGACGACTTATTTGATCAGCTTCAAGGAGCGGCTATCTTCTCGAAGATTGACTTGAGATCGGGATATTATCAGCTGCGAATAAGAGATAGAGATGTCCCCAAAACTGCTTTTAGATCAAGATATGGGCATTATGAGTTCAAAGTGATGCCTTTTGGGTTGGCTAACGCTCCTGCAGCTTTCATGGATCTGATGAACCGGGTTTTTCGACCTTATCTGGATTCTTTTGTGGTGGTTTTTATTGATGATATTTTAGATTTATTCCCAGAATGTTGACGAGCATGCTTATCACCTTCGCTTAGTGCTTGGGAAGTTACGAGAGCACCAGTTGTACGCGAAGCTTAGCAAATGTGAATTTTGGCTGGAAGAAGTCAGATTTCTCGGGCACGTAATTTCCCAGGACGGTGTGGCAGTTGATCCCAGTAAGGTGGAAGCTATTTTATCATGGCCGCGTCCATCGACTGTGCGCGAGATCCGAAGTTTCTTGGGACTTGCTGGATACTATAGAAGATTCGTGGAGGGATTTTCCCGATTATCCGGTCCTCTCACCGCTTTGACTAGAAAGAATGCAGAGTTTGTTTGGTCAGACAAGTGCGAGAGGAGTTTCCAAGAATTGAAGAACAGATTGACAACTGCGCCAGTTTTAGCACTTCCAAAACCGCTTGAGCCGTTTGTTGTTTTTAGTGATGCATCTAAATTTGGTTTGGGGTGTGTTCTCATGCAAGGAGGACGGGTCGTGGCTTATGCGTCTCGTCAACTGAAAGACCACGAGAAGAATTACCCGACACATGATTTGGAATTGGCCGCAATAGTGTTTGCCCTTAAGATTTGGCGACACTTTTTATATGGAGCAGTTTGCGAGATCTACACCGATCACAAGAGTCTGAAGCATTTATTTTCTCAGAAGAATCTCAACATGAGGCAAAGGAGATGGTTAGAGCTAATAAGCGACTATCAGTGCGAGATTAAATACCACCCAGGAAAAGCAAATGTAGTTGCAGATGCCTTGAGCCGGAAGTCACACTTAGAGGATGAAGCTGAATCTTCTGGAGTGGATTCTTTACTTTGCGGGTTGAGAAGGCTCCTTATTGGAAGTTCGCAGCAAGAGGAAGTGATATCTTCAATTCTTGATATTCGGGTAATTGATTTTGAAGAATTGAAGACTCTTCAGAGAAAAGATCCGAAGCTGTTGGACATTAGAAAAAGGGTCAGAAAATCTAGAGGGCCGTTGCACTACAGTTTGGATAAAGATGGGATTCTTCGTTTCCGAGATCGTAGAGTAATTCCTAAGGACTCAGAATTTAAGGAGCGAATTTTGGCGGAGGCTCACGCGGCTCCCTATTCCGTTCATCCTGGTAGCACAAAAATGTATCGGGACTTAAGAAAAATTTATTGGTGGGAAGGAATGAAGAGGGATATTGCCTTGTATATTGAGAGATGTGACACTTGCCGTCAAGTCAAGGCCGAGCATCAAAGACCAGCAGGTTTGCTCCAGCCTCTACCTGTTCCTGAATGGAAATGGGATGACGTCTCTATGGATTTTGTAGTGGGCTTGCCGAGGACTCCCAGTGGAAAGAACTCAGTTTGGGTAATTGTTGATCGACTGACTAAGTGTGCTCATTTCTTACCGGTCAATAATGCGGATTCTCTGGGAAAATTGACCCGCTTGTATGTAAAGGAAATAGTGAGACTACATGGGATACCCAAGAGCATAGTGTCGGACAGAGATCCAAGGTTCACCTCCCATTTTTGGAAGAGTTTGCAGGCGGCTTTAGGTACTAAATTAAAGTTTAGTACTGCTTATCACCCCCAGACAGACGGCCAATCAGAGCGCACGATTCAAACTCTTGAAGATATGTTGCGAGCTTGTGCTTTAGATTTTCAAGGAAGTTGGGAGAATCACGTGCCACTCATAGAATTCGCTATAATAACAGCTTCCATGCATCCATCCAAATGGCTCCTTATGAAGCTCTGTATGGTAGAAAATGTAGGTCACCTTGTGTTGGGATGAAGTTGGGGAGAAGAAAATAATTGGACCCGAAATAATTCAGGAAATGCAAATCAGATTCAGATTATAAGAGATAAAATGGCTGCAGCCAAAGTCGTCAAAAGAGTTACGCGGATACCAGGAGGAGAGAATTGTCTTTCGAACAAGGCGATTGGGTTTATCTTAAGGTCTCTCCCATGAAAGGAGTTAAGCGTTTTGGGAAGAAGAGAAAGCTGGATCCGAGATATGTTGGACCTTTTCAGATTTTGGAGAAGGTAGGGTCCGTCGCTTACAGAGTTGCTTTGCCAGAGTATTTTGGGGATATACACAATGTCTTCCATGTATCGTCTTTAAAGAAGAGTTTTGGACAACAAGAGCCACGCTTTGTCGACCCAGGGAGTATTCAGTTGCAACCGGACCTTACTTATGAGGTTGTTCCGTCGCAGATCATGGATTGGAAGAGCAACAGTTAAGGTCAAGACGATATATCTGGTTAAGGTGGCCTGGGGAGATCCGTTAGCTCAAGATTTCTCCTGGGAGCGAGTGGTGGACATGAGGGAGCAGTACCCCTACTTGTTCGAGTGATGACGGTACGTTTCTTAATCTTGGTTGCAGTTGGTTTTATGTGGAATTATATGGCTTGTTTCAAGTTGGTGTTCGGTCCTGCAAATTTCGAGGACGAAATTTGTTTTAAGGGGGGGAGGATGTGATGACCCGCTTTTATGTGTATTTTCACTGAAGGAATATTTTAATTTAATTAAATATTTTATAGTGCTTTTATTTTAAATTATCGAGTTTTAAATGGATTTTATTGGCTGTTGGATTTAAATTGTGATTTAATTTATTTTGGCTTGTTTTTGGTTTTAAAAATTTAAATAGTTGGTTTTTACTAGTTATTTATTTTATTTTAGCTTATTGATGTGTTTAAAATATTTTATTGGTGTTTATTTATTTATTTGATGTAGTGTTAATTTATTTTAATCGTTTTATGTTTTTATACCGTTTTCGGCTGATCAGTTTTTGGACTTCCAACGTGAGGACTGGACCTCATTAATTTCCTTCATCTTTTTCTTTTTCTTTTCTTTTCCTCTTCTTTTTCTTTTTTCTTTTTTTCCCTTTTTCCTCTCCTCTCCGCTCGGACTCTCTCTCCCGCTCTCTCTTTCTCTCTCTCTCCTCACCCACGCGTCCACCGGCCACCAACCCAGGCCCGCCGTTCGCCGGTGCCGTGGCCGACACCACCCCTGCCGGTCGACTCCCCTCCGGCCGGTGATCATTCCCTCCGATTCCCAGCCCCAACCGGCCGGCCGTTTGGCCGGAAAAAGCCCAACAAGCCGCACGGCTTGAAGCCCGATCCGCCGCCGTCGCTCCACCTCCGGCCACCACCTCTTCACCACTTCTTCCCCTACTCCTTGCCGACCTAACCCACCCATCCCCGGCCTCAAACGGTCACCGGAGCGGCTCCCACGAGCTCAACTCCGATTTGCCCTTTTTCCGCCCCTACCGGCGTTTTCGCCGCCACCCACGGCCAAAACTCACTTCCACTAGCTTCATAATCATCCCTAGACCATTCCCTATCAATTTGGTGCCTTGGTTTGTCCCCGGTCAAAAGTGGGTATTTTGCGACCCACGGGAACAGTGCATTTGCACTGTTACGTTGCTTTCGCAACGCCTTCGCTTCGTGCCGAACCTTCTAAAATCCTATATAGCTCTGTAAGTATTTTCCAAGCTCTACTTTTAGATTTAAATATATTTTACTCTTGCAATAATTTATTTGGTTGGTTGGCTGATTCCGGACTGAGTCCGAGGAGTTCGGGGGTCGGGTGGATGGAGGACGGAGTTGTTTGAATTGTTGTGCTATGGTTGATTTTATTTGTCGAGCATTGAAATTGGCATTTACATGATGCATGCACGTGCATTTTATTTAAATTGAGAAAATCATGTTTTATTGGCGTAAAAGGATTTTTGGGTGCGTGCGTGTCACGAGCCCAAGCCGGGATGGGTTATTATCTCGGTGGAGCTCCTCTGGTCACTCGGGAGTGGTAATACTGAGTGACATCCCCTGGGTTGTCGCTGGGCGACGACCGGATCGCACGATACGGTAACGCTGTCGTGTCGACTCCGTGGTCCTTTTAGTGGCGGGGACTAGAGGATGGCCTGGCCAGGTACGCGCAAGGTGGAGGCGCGAGTCTGGGCATCACTCGTGTAGGTGTCACACGCGTAGACGTTACCTGCGGTGTGGCACAGAGCCAGAGTGTGCGGATGATCCCTAGGGGAGATCATGGTGCATGCATAATTGGTTGGTTTTCATGGTTTTCGGATATGGGCCATTTTCTGGGAAAATGGCGATGGTCTTGTGATCCATTTTCTGGGAAAATGGCGATGGTCTTGTGATCCATTTTCTGGGAAAATGGTGTTTGGGCCATTATCTGGGATAATGGCGAGGCTTGGTTTTAAAGGTTATGTTTTTAAGCCAAATGGGTTTTTGGCGTGCGTGGAAAAATATGGTTTGGGAGTTTTGTGCATTGGCATTCATTCATGCTTGTTGTTTGAGTTTAATATGTTTTTATCTAGTGGTGTTTTGGATTTTACTTACCTGCGGCACCATTTTTGGTACCGTAGATTTTGATGCAGAGTTCGAGGAGGAGGAGGAGGCTGAGCCCGAGGATGCGGCTCCGCCGGAGATCTGAGTTGGAGTTCATGCTTTATGTTTGGTTTGAAACAATATTTATATCATGTAATATTTTATTATGTACCTTTGAACCGTTTTGTATTTTATTTAAGAAAAATTCTGGTACTTAGTATTTGACTTTGCTATCCGCTGCGTATCTTCTTGTGCACATTTGTCGCTTGCACACACTTGGCACTCTTCGATAGGGTGGTGACCGTGATGTCATCATCCGGACGTCTCAATTTCCCCGTGTTGGTACGTGGGGATTTTGGGGGCGCCACACTAACAACATTTCCAAATGCAACCTTGGAGGACCCTTGTTTATTGAATTCTTTGACAACCAACAATAAATCACTTTCAATCACAAGATGATTAATCCCAAGATGAAGGCAGAGCCGAAGGCCTTGGAGATAGCTAATGCCTCAACCTCCACAGCAGTCATATCAGCATATTCTTTCTTTGCAGCAGACATAATCACTTCTCCCTTAGAATCTCTTAAAATTGCTCCTATACCTGCCGACCATTTGAAGAAAAGGATCCATCTACATTGGGTTTGAAGACTCCAGGATGTGGGAATTCCCATCTGCAGTGATGTTGTNGGAATTCCCATCTGCAGTGATGTTGTGACGCCCCCAAATCCCCACGTACAAACACGAGGAAATTGAGACGTCCGGATGGTGACAACACGGGGTCACCACCCTATCGACGAGTGCCAAGTGTGTGCAAGCGACACATGTGCATGAAGAAAAAACGCAGCGGATAGCAAAGACATAAAACTAAGTACCAGAATCCTTCTTAAATAAAATACAAAGCGGTTCAAAACATACATAATAAAATATTACAAGTCACAAATATTGTTTCAAAGCCCAAAACTAATACATTAACTTCAACTCAGGTCTCCGGCGGAGCCGCATCCTCGGGCTTAGCCTCCTCCTCCTCCTCTAACTCTACACCAAAATCTACGATACCAAAAATGGTGCCGCAGGTAAGTAAAATCCAAACACCACTAGATAAAAGCATATTAAACTCAAACAATATGCATGAATAAATGCTAATGCACAAAACTCATAAACCATATTTTCCACGCACACCAAAAACCCATTTGACCCAAAAACATATCCTTTAAACAAAATCTCGCCATTATCACCGATAACGGCCCAAAACATATCGTTTAAAACCAAGCATCGCCATTATCCTAGATAATGGCCCAAACCACCATTTTCCCAGAAAATGAATCACAAGTCCTCAACACATCCTCGCCATTTTCCCAAAAAATGGCCCGTATCCGAAAACCATAAAAACCAATCCGATTATGCATGCACCATGATCTCCCCTAGGGATCATCCGCACACTCTGGCTCTGTGCCACATCGCAGGTAACGACTACGCTTGTGACACCTACACGAGCGATGCCCAGACTCGCGCCCCGCGCGTACCTGGCTAGGCCATCCTCTAGTCCCCGCTACTCTAGGGACCACGGAGTCGACACGACAGCGTTACCGTATCGTGCGATCCGGTCGTCGCCCAGCGACAACCCAGGGGATGTCACTCAGTATTATCCACTCCCGAGTGACCAGAGGAGCTTCACCGAGATAATAACCCATCCCGGCTTGGGCTCGTGATACGCACGCGCCCGAAAATCCATTTACGCCAATAAAATAGGATTTTTTTTCCAATTAAAATAAAATGCACGTGCACGCACCATGTAAATGCAAACTCAATGCACGACACAACCAATCAAGCATAAATCAACAAGTCAAGCAACTCCGTCCTCCATCCACCCGACCCCCGAACTCCTCGGACTCAGTCCGGAATCAACAAACCAACCAGATAAATTATTGAAAGAGCAAAATATATTTAAATCTAAAAGTAGAGTTTGAAAAATACTTACAGCGCTATACGGTATTTTTTGAAAGCTCGCGGCGTTGCAAACAGCGGAGGAAAAGCAACGTAACAGTGTATTTTACACTGTGGCTGTGGGTAATAAATTACCTACTTTCGAACGGGGACGAACCAAGGCACGAAATTGATAGGGAATGGCCTTGAGATATTTATGAAACTAAAGGAAGTGAGCTTTGGCCGTGGGTGGCGGTGGAAACGGCGGTGGAAGTGCAAAAAAGGGCTGATCGGAGTTGAGCTCGTGCGAGCTGCTCCGGCAACGGATCGGGGTCGAAATTAGGTGGGTTAGGATGACAAGAGGTAGGGGAAGAAGCTGTGAAGAGATGGTGGCCGGAGGTGGTGCGACTGCGCCGGAAACGGTGAAAACCGTGCGGCTTGGAGGAGCTCGTGGTGGCTAACGGTGGCTCGGATGGAGGTGAAACTTGGTGGGGATGTTCACTGGTGAGAGGGGAAGAAAACTGGGTGGGTGGTGTAGGCCACGCCGCCGGTGAGCGGCGGTTCTGGACGGAGAAAGAAATCAGCAACAGGGGGAAAAACAGAGCAGGGGCAGCAACTTCCAGGGGCTCGTGGCGGCTAACGGAGGGTCCGATGGCTCTGAAAATTGGTGAGGATGAACTCTGGTGGGAGGGGAAGAGAATGGCGGGGGTGGTGTACGACACCTCTGCCGGACGGCGGAGAAACGGCCGGCCGAAGTAGGGTCGGCGGAAGGAGAGAAAGAGAAGGGAGAGAGAGAAACCGTGCGCGCGGGGAAGAAATGGGGAGGAAGAAAAGAAAGAAAGAAAAAGGAAAGAAAAAGAGAAGAAGGAAAAAGGAAAAAGAGAGAAGAAAAAGATGGAGAAAAGAAATGAGGTCTAATTCTCACTTCCGGGATCCAGAAACTGTTCCGCCGAAAACGATAATAAAAATATAAAACAACTAAAATAAATTAAACACCACATCAAATAAATAAATAAAAACCAAGAAAATATTTTAAACACAACGTAAAGCTAATATATAATAAATAACTAGTAAAAAATAACTATTTAATTTTAAATCCAAAAACAAGATAAAATAAATTAAACAGCAATTTAAACTCAACAGCGATTGAAATCCGATAATTTAAAATAAAAGAACTATTATTATAATTAAATTAAAATATTCTTTCAGTGAAAATACACGTAAAAACGGGGTGTCACATCCTCCCCCTTTAAAATAAATTTCGTCCTCGAAATTTGTGAGATCAAATATTAGCGCCAAGCAGGATACAATACACAACTCAGATTATACTTGAGGAAATCATACCATCAACCATTTCCACACAAGTATGAAGAATGCACTTCCCAAAAATACTCCTATAAGCAACTCCGTCATATTCGTTCTAATCTCCTAGAGACGCATCACGTCTAGAACTCTTAAAGCAACCACGTAAACCGAATTCACCATATCCACAAGAACTTCAAAACCGCACCCAAGTAAATTCCAACAATTAGTATCTTCCCACAATAAATTGTGTTAACCTCAATCAACTCCTTTGCTATAATCTCCAAACTTTTATTGTATACTATACATTGGTAACCTAATAGCCACTTCTTAAAATAAATCCTCAATCAACATAATTTGTTTAACCAAAAAATATTACTCTCCAATTACAAGTACCTTTATTGCATTCCACAAGTTGGTAACCATTTAGTTACTTCCGAAGTAAACCATCAATAAGTATAAATTACACAACCAAATTATTAATCTTCCATCAAAAGTTCGAATCACTACTAATTCTTCAAAATCACGCTTCCGTGCGCACTATGGTAACTCGCCAAGATACAAAAGACTATATCCTCGTAAATTAACACCCTAGAGTACAAGCTAACTCTTAACACCTGAAAGTAAGAAAATCCTTTACCACGTTTTGATAGAAATTATACTCTCCCAAAATCATGAATTTCCACATATCCCTCAATTATCACTAGCGACCTTAATCAAATCAAAATTCCGCAATGATACCCATGATCATCAACAAAAAGGATGATATCAATCAATTGCAACCTTCCAAATTAAAAACAGGTAACATTATCTCAAAAAATACTCCAATCTCATCTAAGATCAAGAACATAAGGCTCGAATCCTTCCTGACCAGCTGATGAAGCACCTATAACTCCTACCCAACAACTTACACTTTCAAGATCATCACTTAAATTCTGAATATCGTCTAATCTAGAGATGACTAAACTCATTACGAAACACGATTAAATTCACCATAATCTTGATGAACCCTTCTTGAACACTCATTTACCTACTTCCATTCCCATAACCCTAGTAGTAGCACGACTATTTCCTTCAATTGCATACAAAATTAAATCTCAAAATAGGTCATGCTATTCAAATCTCCAATCTGCCAAAACCATTGCAATAAACTCCTGAGTCCTACTGCTTATTACCTCACGTATCTGGTTAGGCTAATCACAGTTGATCCCTAAGCTTCCACTTTCGAGATTTTATTATCCACCACACATGACGACCCAACAATCTCTTTTCAAGTTAAACAAAAGGTCTAAAATTCTCCCAACTGAACACTCAAACTCCAAAGGAAAGTATAGTCTCAAAATTAAATTCCTATGTGACCTCAAGTCACAACAAATTCCTGAAGATAGTCTCAACTATTAATCCCACCCATCACTCCAATTAGCTCACCAAGAACTTGAAATTAAGATCTCTTGAATTTAATACCATCACATCTAATCCACTTCAGTACTCACCAAAGCCACTCCTCTCAAGTCAAAATGAGACTAGAATTTATACTCTCTGAAATCCATACGCCCTCACCACCACTGAAACTGAATCTCATGTACCCTTAGCTAATACCAAAAAAATCATTCCAACGTATAAGTGATCCATCGCTCCCATTTCCAACATCTGTACCTTATCCTCAAAATAAACAAAGTTCATTTTCCAAAACCCGCACCATCTATTATCCTTAAACTTGATATAGATCAATCCCAGAACCTATTACAAAAACCTCGAGTTATAACATTCATTTTTCATAATAGATCGATACATTCAATCCTTAAACAAACACACGAACTAGGTTGACATCTTCAATCCTAAAAATATATAAATTAGATCATTACCTTTAATCCCCCAAGAAATATCCTCCTTAATAATTCCTATATCCATCCTTCCACTTTATTCAACTCCATTTATGATTGCAGCCTAATCAATTTCTAAAATAATTCCTACTAGTAAACCAATCTTGCAAAACTAAAACTTCAATCTCATTATGAATCAGTCCATCAAATCCTCAATTCGCATAACCTTAAATTATACAAAATTCCTTTTCCAAAATCCGTTAGGTCGATGAATTTATATCCAACAACAAAACAATTGACTCCTGAACTCTCAAAATCTAAAATTTTAAATAAAACCCAATCGTTTCCAAAAATCTGCGAACCCTTAAAACTTTGTTGAAATTTCATAAAATCTATTCATGAAATTTGTTAATCTCATACGTCCTTAGCCGAAACCAATAGTCATTCCAACATACAAGTAATCCATTACTACTATTTCCATCATCTGGACTTATATCCGCAAATCAACATGAGTCATTCTTATATCTGCTTAACTTACACCCTTAATATCAGCAAATAGTTATCGTTTAAAGTTTTGTACTGAAAATGACCTTAAAACTGCTAATAATCCGTTCCCAAAAGTCTCGAAACATAAGGTCTCAACTTCAATCGAATTCAATACCAACAATTAAACCATTGTTTCCAAAACCTTGATTGATCTATTTCTTCCGAACCGATAAAAATCATTTCCTAAAATCTATTACTACAATCTCGAGTTAACAATAATTATTTTCTGAACTAAGTCAATACCTAAAATCCTCAAAGAAATATATGAGTTAGATCATTACCTTCCATTCTCAAAGAAATGTACCCCAGAAAATTTTTTTCATATCAATAACTCAACTCTAATTATAAATTGGTCCTTCAACTCTGCAATTCTAGAACCTTAAATCAAATAAGAATCATTTTCAGAAATCCTCAAGATTGATGGCTTTAATCCGAAACATGCACCTTAAAAACTTGTAAATTTTAAAACCCCGATTGCCATCAAATTGCTCACCCGAATCAGCGAAATTTAAAACTTGAAATTTAATTATTTCCCCCAAATCTTGTCGAACCTAACACCTTAATTACCCAAATCTTATTTCCTAAAATAGATAAGACCTCAAACCTTAGATAAAATTCTCTTAAACCAATCCTTAAAGTTCGTTGAACCTACACTCTCCTATTCTATAATCTCTTTACATAAATTCTACAAAACCCAAGACCTCAATTATCTTAAGCGACTTAAAGCTAACTCCCCTCCTTAGTTGCAACTTACATTCTTACTCCCAAGAGATCGCCTAACTCACGTCGTTTCCTTCTAGCCACAATATTATAAGAGTAACCCACCTCTATAAAATTCAACCCCACTACACTAAGTATTTATTCCTACCAACGACATTCTTAATAGTACCATCCTCCTGCCATCGCATAATCCTTAACCCCACTTTTTAATTCCGGACAAAACAAAACATATAACTTAAAACAAAACCAAATAACGATAACATAAAAAGCATACGATAAAACAAGCAAATACATAAAATAATTAAAAACAAGTTAACTCAATTAAAATAGAAAACCAAGCTTAAAATAAAACAAACTCCTTAAAACACAACTTTAAAAACTTTCTGGTACCGCTCCTATGGGACATGTAATTTTACCCAGAGCCAAACCGCTCTGATACCACCTGTGACGCCCCCAAATCCCCACGTACAAACACGGGAAAATTGAGACGTCCGGATGGTGACAACACGGGTCACCACCCTATCGACGAGTGCCAAGTGTGTGCAAGCGACACATGTGCACGAAGAAAAAACGCAGCGGATAGCAAAGACATAAAACTAAGTACCAGAATTCTTCTTAAATAAAATACAAAGCGGTTCAAAACATACATAATAAAATATTACAAGTCACAAATATTGTTTCAAAGCCCACAACCAATACATTAACTTCAACTCAGATCTCCGGCGGAGCCGCATCCTCGGGCTCAGCCTTCTCCTCCTCCTCGAACTCTGCACCAAAATCTATGATACCAAAAATGGTGCCGCAGGTAAGTAAAATCCAAACACCACTAGATAAAAGCATATTAAACTCAAACAATATGCATGAATAAATGCCAATGCACAAAACTCATAAACCATATTTTCCACGCACGCCAAAAACCCATTTGGCCCAAAAACATATCCTTTAAACAAAATCTCGCCATTATCACCGATAACGACCCAAAACATATCGTTTAAAACCAAGCATCGCCATTATCCCAGATAATGGTCCAAACCACCATTTTCCCAGAAAATGGATCACAAGTCCTCAACACATCCTTGCCATTTTCCCAGAAAATGGCCCGTATCCGAAAACCATAAAATCAATCCGATTATGCATGCACCATGATCTCCCCTAGGGATCATCCGCACACTCTGGCTCTGTGCCACACCGCAGGTAACGACTACGCGTGTGACACCTACACGAGCGATGCCCAGACTCGCACCCCGCGCGTACCTGGCCAGGCCATCCTCTAGTCCCCGCCACTCTAGGGACCACGGAGTCGACACGACAGCGTTACCGTATCGTGCGATCCGGTCGTCGCCCAGCGACAACCCAGGGGATGTCACTCAGTATTATCCACTCCCGAGTGACCAGAGGAGCTCCACCGAGATAATAACCCATCCCGGCTTGGGCTCGTGATACGCACGCGCCCGAAAATCCATTTACGCCAATAAAATAGGAATTTTTTTCCAATTAAAATAAAATGCACGTGCACGCACCATGTAAATGCAAACTCAATGCACGGCACAACCAATCAAGCATAAATCAACAAGTCAAGCAACTCCGTCCTCCATCCACCCGACCCCCAAACTCCTCGGACTCAGTCCGGAATCAACAAACCAACCAGATAAATTATTGAAAGAACAAAATATATTTAAATCTAAAAGTAGAGTTTGGAAAATACTTACAGCGCTATACGGTATTTTGCGAAAGCTCGCGGCGTTGCAAACGGCGGAGGAAAAGCAACGTAACAGTGTATTTTACACTGTGGCTGTGTGTAATAAATTACCCACTTTCGAACGGGGACGAACCAAGGCACGAAATTGATAGGGAATGGCCTTGAGATATTTATGAAGTTAAAGGAAGTGAGCTTTGGCCGTGGGTGGCGGTGGAAACGGCGATGAAAGTGCAAAAAGGGGCTAATCGGAGTTGAGCTCGTGCGAGCTACTCCGGCAACGGATCGGGGCTGAAATTAGGTGGGTTAGGATGGCAAGAGGTAGGGGAAGAAGCTGTGAAGAGATGGTGGCCGGAGGTGGTGCGACAGCGCCGGAAACGGTGAAAAACCGTGCGGCTTGGAGGAGCTCGTGGTGGCTAACGGTGGCTCGGATGGAGGTGACACTTGGTGGGGATGTTCACCGGTGAGAGGGGAAGAAAACTGGGTGGGTGGTGTAGGCCATGCCGCCAGCGAGCGGAGGTTCTGGGCAGAGAAAGAAATCGGCAACAGGGGGAAAAACAGAGCAGGGGCAGCAACTTCCAGGGGCTTGTGGCGACTAACGGCGGGTCCGATGGCTCTGAAAATTGGTGGGGATGAACTCTGGTGGGAGGGGTAGAGAATGGCGGGGGTGGTGTACGACACCTCCGCCGGACGGCGGAGAAACGGCCGGCCGAAGTAGGGTCGGCGGAAGGAGAAAAAGAGAAGGGAGAGAGAGAGAAACCGTGCGCGCGGGGAAGAAACGGGGAGGAAGAAAAGAAAGAAAGAAAAAGGAAAGAAAAAGAGAAGAAGGAAAAAGGAAAAAGAGAGAAGAAAAAGATGGGGAAAAGAAATGAGGTCTAATCCTCACTTCCGAGATCCAGAAACTGTTCCGCCGAAAACGATAATAAAAACATAAAACGACTAAAATAAATTAAACACCACATCAAATAAATAAATAAAAATCAAGAAAATATTTTAAACACAACTTAAAGCTAATATATAATAAATAACTAGTAAAAACTAACTATTTAATTTTAAATCCAAAAACAAGATAAAATAAATTAAACAACAATTTAAACTCAACAGCGATTAAAATCTGATAATTTAAAATAAAAGAACTATTATTATAATTAAATTAAAATATTCCTTCAGTGAAAATACACGTAAAAACGGGGTGTCACAGATGTCTTATAACAGAAATAGGTTTGCACTTGAGTTCCTTAAATGACTTCTGCATTGCCAAAGCTTTACCCACTATAGTCTCTATACTCACAGCCTTCTCCTTGAAAATCTTCATGTTTCTTCTATACCAGTAGCTCCAACTTATGAGGAAAAACAATTCAAACATTTTAAACCTCCTATTCTGTTGCAGCCTTAGAACCACATCAAGAAAAAGTTCATCTTCCCTTATAATGATCATTGATGGGAAGTAATGAGACTAGACCTCTTTAATAGAAGGGCAGGAACAAAGCACATGGAGCATATCTTCCCTTTCAGCATTGCAAAAAACAGATCCTTCCTCTTTTACCTCATTTTTCTTCCTGAGATTATACTTTCTTGCCAAAATCCCTTTTGTAGCTTTCCAAGCAAATATTCTCACCTTAGAAGGAAGTTTCATATTCTAAATAGCTTTCCACGGTTTTCTCATCAAAGTAGCATTCAAAGATTCCCCATACTGTCTGTTAGGACTTAAGGTTTTGAACATCCTATAGGCACTTTTGACAGTATAATGACCATTTGCTTCTTGAGTCCAACATAATAGATCTGCACTATCTTGACTGAGCACAATCTTTGTAATTTGTAGAGCTACATCTGGTGTAAACATAGCAGTAATCTTACCCACATCCCACACTCTCTGATTAGCAACAAATAAGGACTCAACAATAGCATTCTCTTCCAAAAACACATTTGCATTCCCACTCAGAGAGGTTCTGTTCTGCACTTTTGCAAGGTTTTTAAAACTAGGAACCCAAGAGTCTTTCCAAATCCTCACATTTTGACCCAAGCCAATTCTCCATTGACATCCCTCTTTCAGTTTATGCTTGGTGCCCCAAATACCTCTCCATACAAAGGATGGGTCATAACCCAATGCAGCATCTAAAAAGTGTGTTTTGGGAAAATATCTAGCCTTGAAGACCTTATGTAATAAGGAGTCAGTATTCTGCATAATCCTCCAACCATTCTTTGCCAGAAGGGAATCATTAAACACCCTCAAGTCCTTAAAGCCCATACCCCATCCTATTTAGTTTCACACGTCTTAGACCAGCTCATCCAGTGTATTTTGTGCTCTTCCTTCCTTTGACCCCACTAGAACTTTGTTATCAATTGCTCAAGCTCAGAACACAAAGTGGAAGGCAATTTAAAGCAGCTCATAGCATAGGTTGGAATGGACAAAGCCACAGTCTTTATCAATATTTCTTTCCCCCTAGCCAAGAGCATCTTCTCCTTCCATCCTTGTAATTTCTTCCAAACTTTGTGTTTTATATAAGAAAAAAGCTCTATACTTGGCCCTCCTAACCAATGGTGGAAGCCCCAGATATTTCTCAAACTGCTGACTTGGCTGCACTCCCCAAAGCTCCAATATATCATTCCTTGTTGCAGAAATCACATTAGTTGTAACAGCCCGCTAAAATTATCAGTTTTGGATTCTTTCCCGACAGCAATCACATCTCTCTCGTCTTAACCCTCTATCTTTAGTTATTTATGTTTAACATAGTTGATTTGGTTGGCTGTAGACTGTGTAGTTAGTGTTTGTGGAGTTCGCTGCGTAGTTGTGAAACGAAGTGTGGTTGTGAAGTGTTAGGCTTGATTTTGTAGTTTTGTGGACTGTGCTGTGAAGTATAGGCGTGAGATGGATGCCGTAGATGTGATACGGCGGGTTGTGTGAAGAGAATACGCGTGTAGCGTATTCTGTGTAATGCAGCGACGCGCCGCGCGACATGCGCTGTAGTGATGTGGGTCGTAGAAGGAAGGGAGTACGCATGTAGTGTACTCCGTGTGGTATGGCGATGCATCGTGTGATGTGCATCGTGTTGATGAGTGTTGTAGCGAAGGAAGTACGCGTAGCGCGTACTCCGTGTCGCGTAGCGATGCACCGTGAGACGTGTATCGCAGTGATGGGTTTTGTAGTGTGAATGGAAGAGAGTTCACGTGAGTGTACTCTGTACTAAGTCGTGATACACCGGATGGCGTGTCACGAAGGGTTGAATGGCGTAGCAGAGAAGTGTGGAGCGTATGGTGTAATGTTGGGAAACTGTATGACAGTGTCCCGAAGCAGTGATGATATGGATTATAGTCCGGGATGACTGGTGTCATCTTGTGGTTGACTATGGCTAAGAGTATATGGATTGAGAAATGAGTTGTTTGTTTGGTTGTTATTGATAATTTTAATGAACTTGTTTTAGTGCAAAGGCTTTCTGAAGTCAATTTATCTCTTCCGAGTATAGTGAAACCTCAAGTTGGCCGTGGTGTTGCAAGTGCTTACAATATGGCAATTGAGTTCAGAAGTGAAAATCTTAAGGACTTGAGTGTTCCTCTTCCAGCTGTTGTGCAGTTCCTCGTGTCTCGCGCTCTATTCTCATAGAACGCGACGATCGAGGTAAGTTAGCCTCTAACTTACTATCAGTTTATTGTGTATGTGTGATGGGTAAGAGAACTACAATTTATGTATGTATGTTATCGTATATGCCATGTCATGCTATGTCATTACATGTTTATCTGTTACGTATGATTTAATCTCTCATGAATAATTATCTGTTATATAATCTTTTCTGTCATACAATGATGTATGTTATAAGTATGCCATGTTAAGTATGCCATATGATACATGTATGCCATGAAATGTTTATGATTAAATCATATTATGCCATTTACAAGTATACGCCATGTTAGAAAAGTATATGATATTAAATAATATCACATGCATTAAGAAAGATAAGACATGTTATGTTATAATAATGCGTGGGGCCACAACAACTGTGGAGTACGTATTATATTTATGTTATTTATAATGCGTGGGGCCACAACAACTGTGGAGTACGTATTATATTTTATGTTATTTATAATGCGTGGGGCCACAACAACTGTGGAGTACGTATTATATTTTATGTTACTTATAATGCGTGGGGCCACAACAACTGTGGAGTACGTATTATATTTATGTTACTTATAATGCGTGGGGCCACAACAACTGTGGAGTACGTATTATATTTATGTTATGTTATTTATAATGCGTGGGGCCACAACAACTGTGGAGTACGTATTATATTTTATGTTATGTTACTTATAATGCGTGGGGCCACAACAACTGTGGAGTACGTATTATATTTATGTTACTTATAATGCGTGGGGCCACAACAACTGTGGAGTACGTATTATATTTATGTTATGTTACTTATAATGCGTGGGGCCACAACAACTGTGGAGTACGTATTATATTTATGTTATGTTATTTATAATGCGTGGGGCCACAACAACTGTGGAGTACGTATTATATCTTATGTTATGTTACTTATAATGCGTGGGGCCACAACAACTGTGGAGTACGTATTATATTTATGTTACTTATAATGCGTGGGGCCACAACAACTGTGGAGTACGTATTATATTTATGTTATGTTACTTATAATGCGTGGGGCCACAACAACTGTGGAGTACGTATTATATTTATGTTATGTTATTTATAATGCGTGGGGCCACAACAACTGTGGAGTACGTATTATATCTTATGTTATGTTACTTATAATGCGTGGGGCCACAACAACTGTGGAGTACGTATTATATTTATGTTACTTATAATGCGTGGGGCCACAACAACTGTGGAGTACGTATTATATTTATGTTATGTTACTTATAATGCGTGGGGCCACAACAACTGTGGAGTACGTATTATATTTATGTTATGTTATTTATAATGCGTGGGGCCACAACAACTGTGGAGTACGTATTATATCTTATGTTATGTTACTTATAATGCGTGGGGCCACAACAACTGTGGAGTACGTATTATATTTATGTTACTTATAATGCGTGGGGCCACAACAACTGTGGAGTACGTATTATATTTATGTTATGTTACTTATAATGCGTGGGGCCACAACAACTGTGGAGTACGTATTATATTTATGTTACTTATAATGCGTGGGGCCACAACAACTGTGGAGTACGTATTATATTTTATGTTACATGAAGTATGGGGCCACAACAACTGTGGAGCATACACTACATGAGACACAGCAATTGTGACATGTAGAATACGTGGGGCCACAAC
Organism: Carya cathayensis; assembly: GCA_011037825.1. Lineage (NCBI taxonomy): Eukaryota > Viridiplantae > Streptophyta > Magnoliopsida > Fagales > Juglandaceae > Carya > Carya cathayensis. The sequence continues at coordinate 746,307 of QGSO01000445.1, forward strand.
AACTGTGGAGTACGTATTATATTTTATGTTATGTGAATTCATGGGGCCACAACAACTGTGGAGCATGAAGTATGGGGCCACAACAACTGTGGAGCATACACTACATGAGACACAGCAATTGTGACATGTAGAATACGTGGGGCCACAACAACTGTGGAGTACGTATTATGTTTTATGTTACTTGAATACGTGGGGCCACAACAACTGTGGAGTACGTATTAATGCACGTTATTAATCAAGACAATTAAATAAGATTCCAAGTTTATGTTAAGTCAAGTTTCAGATCAAGTTCATGTTATGTTATGCTCACGTACATGTTATGTTCATGTTCATGTTATGTTCCAAGTTCATGTTCACATCATGTTATGTTCACGTTTATGATACGTTCAAGCTCACGTTCATGTTATGTTATGTTCATGTCCATGTTATGTTTCACGTTCATGTTATGTTGATTGTTCATGTTATGTTTTAAGCTTAAGTTCATGCCATGTTAAGTCAAGTTCAGTTCACGCTTAAGTTCTGGTTAAGTCATGCTATATGTCAAGTTATACTATGTTTATGTATGACTATAATTATGCATTTATGCTTTTACTGCCATGCATGCATTTTTAACCTGTGTATAAGTTTTATGTTAACTTACTGAGATTTGTAATCAAATCTCACTGTGGTAGTCCCAACTACCATTCCCCCCGAATGGTAGATCTTGTTACAGGACCCAAAGGAGAATTGGAATCTGACCAACTGAATACGGTCGACTAGGCCACGGTGCGATGTTGATGATGGTATAGTATTTAACTTAGGTTAATACTTGTACTTTTGGAGTTGTATCTCAAGTATTCTTTTGATCACAACCATTTTAGACTAGTGTGGTGATCACGGCTTTTTAGTATGCCTTTATGTATGAATTATGTTTCAAGTATTTGGGATATATTTAGTTGGTGCATAGTATTGCTAAAGAAAAAGATTATCCGCTGCGAATATTGCATAATGTTAGATGCATGTTAGGAACATTGCATCTTATATGTCATGAACGGGGGCAGGTAACCTTGTGTTGCATGTCTCGACGCTTCAAATGTCCGTTCAATCTCAAGCGGAATTTGGGGGCGTCACATTAGTACTAAAAATAGTGCCAGTTTTGTCTCTATTAATCTTTTGACCTGAAGATAGCTCATAACAGTTCAATAAGTCTTGGATCCTCTGGTTTTCATGCACATTTTCCTTACAAAACAAAATGCTATCATTAGAAAATATCATGTGAAACATTTGGAGGGTGATAGATAGGTGACAAAAATACGGCTTTTTGAGGTGTAATTCTGGATCAGACTGTACAAAATGCCATTAAATGGTATGAATGAGGAGATGGGACGTCTTATTGGCAATCAGATAGGCACTATGGAGGAGGTTGATAGTGAACAAGGGGAGGTTGCATGGGGAGAATTCATGAGAATCAAAGTCAAGGTAGATATATCTCAGCCTCTTATGCGTGGAGCCAGAGTTAACTTGGGACAATATGGTATATGTTGGGTTCGTTTTGCTTATGAACGTTTGCCAAATTTCTACTATTGGTGTGGTAAACTTGGTCATCAACTTAAAGACTGTGAAGTTGTTGGCCATCAAGAGGCATGGGTTTCTTCTCAGTTACCATTTGGATCATGGTTGCGTGCTGGCACTTTGTTGGGTAGAGGGAAGGAAAGTTCTGGTCTAAAGGCTTCTGATCATCAAAATTCCTCACCGGCAAGTTCATCGGAGAACGATAGACAGCCTATTGGTGTCAAGCCCGGAAATAAGGAAACGACAGAGAAGGGGGATGGAAAGCAGGAGACGTTTGAGAAGGAAGACTTTTTTTTTGCTTCGGTTATGCATGAATCAAGGGAGGATGTAGTAATGGGTGATAAGGTAGAATGCAATGTTACGGGCATGTTGACTTCTACTGTTGAAACCGAAAAGGAAATTGTGCAAAATGTTTTTGGTCTTTATAGGGAGGAACTATTATCTTTTCCATCAAAGGAAGGTATTAATATGGTGTCAGTGCCAATGCTGCTTAATCAAGATGGGCTTCAGCCCATAGGAAAAGAGGTTGTTGTTAAAACGCATTCAAAACCCAAGTGAGGCAGGCCTAGTAGAAAGTGGGTCAGAGTGTGTCATGTATCTCATGAAGTTACTGGAGTTTCTTTGCTGCAGGAAGTGAAGGGTAAGAGGAAGGCTCTTGGACTGAACTGTACTAGTTCGAAACGGGGGAGGAGAGGTATGATGGAAAATGAGGATGATATTGCACTTAATTTAAGCCCAACCATGGAGGTTGCTATGCAGCTCTGCCGAGATCAATGAAAACTATAAGTTGAAACTCTCGTGGGCTTGGGAACCCACGAGGAGTTAGAGCTCTTCGTGACTTGGTCAGGAGAGAAGATCCTACAGTTCTATTTTTAATGGAAACAAAAATGAGTATCAAGCAAATGGAAAGAATTCATGTTAGAGTGGGGTTTGATTGCTATTTTGCAGTGGCTAGTGAAGGGAGGAGTGGTGGGTTGGCATTACTATGGAAGAATGAGGTAAACTTATCCATCAAGAGTTTCTTTTTCTTTCATATTGATGCAAAAATTAATGAGGTTGATAGGGGGTTGGGGTGGAAATTTACTGGTTTGTATGGACACCCAGAAACTGAGAAAAGAGAGGAGACTTGGAGCTTACTTCGAACACTGAAGGAGGAGGGTAATATACCATAGTTGGTTTGTGGGGACTTTAATGAAGTGATATGTAGACAAGAAAAGATGGGGGGAAGGCCACGTTTAGAAAGGTTGATGCAAGGAGTGTATTAGAAGATTGCAATTTGATAGATTTGGGATATGAGGGTCCTACTTATACCTGGTGCAATAGACAGTATGAGCATGGGGTGGTTAGTGAAAGGCTTGACAGGTATGTTGCTAACCCCAGCTAGAGAGAATGGTTTTCTCTTTCTCAAGTTGTTCATGGTGTTGCTGCACACTTAGACCATTTGCCTATTATACTATTGCCTAGTATTAATTCTGGTGGATACAGGCATAAACTCTTTAGATTTAAGGCAATGTGGGTGGAGGATGAAGAGTGTGGTGACATTATTTCAAGGTATTGGCAAGGGGCTACTGAAAGCAGGCCTATGGGTTCCATAATTGACAGATTGAACAACTGCAGTAGGGGTCTTGAGACATGGAATGAACTGAAGTTTGGGCATGTGAAACAGCAAATAAGAAGGGCTTGAGATTCTCTTCAAAGATTGCAGTTAGATGATCCAAGAAGTATATCAAGAGAGGAATTAATGCAGGCTCATAATAAGCTACTGTCTTGGTTAGAGAGGGAGGAGATTCTTTGGAATCAAAGGGCCAAAGCTTTGTGGCTCAAAGGTGGTGATAGCAATTCAAAGTTTTTCCATTATAGGGAATCACAAAGGAAAAGTAATAACTGGATTAGAGGCTTGAAAAATGAGGATGGGACATGGCAGTATGATGAGGATAGGGATCAGCTCATTCTCAATCACTTTCAATCATTGTTTAAATCTGAGCAACAAAGCAGCAATCTGGATTTTTTGGAAGGCTTGAGTGGAAGAGTCACAGAAGAAATGAATGTGGAGCTAGTAAAGGAATTTTCAAGAGATGAAATCAAGGTAGCTTTGAACCAAATGCATCCTACCAAGTCACCAGGACCAGATGGAATGCCACCCATTTTCTTTCAACAATACTGGCATATTGTGGGAAATAATGTGACTTCTGCTGTCCTACATGCCCTCAGAATTGGTACTCTCCCTTCATCTCTTAATCACACTTTTATAACCTTGATACCAAAGAAGTGCAAGCCTGAGATGATCTCTGAATTTAGGCCTATTAGCCTTTGTAATGTGGTGTATAAATTAATATCTAAAGTTCTTGCAAAACAGGTGCTTGATGTGGTCATATCTACTTCCCAATGTGCTTTTGTCCCTGGTCGAATTATTTATGATAATATACTTGTAGCTTATGAAGTGATGCATTATTTGAGACATAAGAGAAAGGGAAAGGAGGGTTATATGTCCATTAAGCTGGATATGAGGAAGGCTTATGATAGAGTGGAATGGTATTTTATTGAAAATGTCATGGTGAGAATGGGCTTTAATACTTGATGGATTGCTCTTGTGATGATGTGCGTAAAAATTGTTTCTTTTTCAGTCTTGATTAATGGTGAGCCTAAAGATCCTATAATTCCTTCAAGAGGGCTTCGACAAGGGGATTCGTTATCTCCTTATTTATTCCTGCTTTGTACTGAAGGACTAATCTCATTGCTTAAGAAGGCTGATGTGAATGGTGAGATCACACCTGTAAGGATTTGCAGAGGAGCTCCTAGGTAAGAACCAAATTTTGATCAAAAGACCATGGTCCCTCATGAAGAACACATTGCTTATCACAATCATCTGCAAACTCCACCAGAAGTAATTTTGATCCCAACTCCTTAAAACTCACTTTATGAACAGGTTGCCAAACTTTTTTCATCGTATTCTTGAGAGCCTCACGGTTGTAATATCGATCAGTTAACAAGGACATCACCAGACAACGTTCTCTGCATGTAATATTTGATTATAAGATAGTAGAATCCACCCGAATCTTACACCTCTCCTTCTCAGATAAGGACAAATGTTGACACAACGATTCTAAGTCCTCTGCCATTGAGACAACAAAAGATAATGAAAACAAAAGAAAACCTGCACTGGGATAGGAGAGAAAACCTCTATACAGAGATACTGATAATGATACTATTGATTTTATTAATCTCACATATGTCAATATAATAACTACTATTAATAGAACTGATCTAATTATATATAATGATCTAAGATTAAAAAAGCAAATGGATAAAGAAAATAAATTTGCTAAGAAAGAGTTAAGTACATTTTGTGAACAGTTTGGTTATACTGCATTATTAGCACCATCTAGAAGACAAAAGAAAGTGACAAGAAATTATAAAAATTACCCAAATAAAAAACAAAAATATAAAAGACCACAAAAGATAAAGAAATATACAACAAACCTATAAAAAAAAAATACAAAACTGTTTAATTAAAAAAAAAATAGTTTGTTATAAAGGTGAAAAAATTGGACATAATTCATCAAATTGTAAGGTTAAAAAACAAATTAATGAATTAGATATACCTGAAACAGTAAAAGAAAAATTATTAAATATTTTTATAATATATTCAAGTGAAGAAGAGGAAAGCTCTTTAAAGGAAGAAGAAATTTATCAATTAAAAGAATCAAACCTCTTAGAACAATCTTCTGATAGTGAATCAAAAGAAGACAAGGTACATGTTTGTAATTGCTTAGATAAGAATAATTGTATTTGTAATAAAATTATTAATGTTCTTTCAAAACATGAAGATATTATATTAGAATTAATTGATCAAATTAATGATCCTCAAGAAAGAAAAGATTATTTAGCAAAACTAAAAGATACTTTCAATAATCATACTACTTCAACATCATCATCATTCAATTTTTCAGTCATAATAAATAGATTTAAAATAGAAACACAAAAGGTAACATTATAAGACTTACAACAAGATATTAATGAAATAAAACAAGAAATTTGAAATTTGAAAGTTTCTAATATTAAACTAGAAGTTTCAAATGAACAATCACTACAAGAAATTATATTATTAAAAATAGATAAAAATATTAATACAACCAAGAAAGAACAAGAAGAAAGTTCAGCAATAATTATTAAATAAGAGTTAGATAATTTCATAAATATTCTTAATAAAATAATTTTTTAAAACTGGTATACGAAAGTCACTATATCTATTAACAAAGAATTTTCTTTTATGGCTATTGCTTTATTAGATACAGGCGTAGATTTAAACTATATATAAGAAGGAATAATACATTTTAAATATTTTGAAAAAACAAAAGAGACATTATCTCAAGTTAATGAAACAAAATTAAACATAAATGACAAATTATCAAATGTACACATTTGTACTAATGGAATTTGTTTTAAAATAACATTTATATTAGTAAATGTGGCGCCCCCAAAATCCCCACGTACCAACACGGGGAATTCGAGGCGCCCGGATGGTGACATCACGGGTCACCATCCTAACGACGAGTGCCAAGTGTGTGCAAGCGACAAATGTGCACAAGAAGATACGCAGCGGATAGCAAAGTCAAATACTAAGTACCAGAATTTTTCTTAAATAAAATACAAACGGTTCAAAGGTACATAATAAAAATATTACATGATATTAATATTGTTTCAAACCAAACATAAAGCATGAACTCCAACTCAAAACTCCGGCGGAGCCGCATCCTCGGGCTCAGCCTCCTCCTCCTCCTCGAACACTGCATCAAAATCTTCGGTACCAAAAAAATGGTGCCGCAGGTAAGTAAAATCCAAACACCACTAGATAAAAGCATATTAAACTCAAACAATATGCATGAATAAATGCCAATGCATAAAACTCCCAAACCATATTTTTCCACGCACGCCAAAAACCCATTTGGCTTAAAAACATAACCTTTAAAACCGAGCCTCGCCATTATCCCAGATAATGGCCCAAACCACCATTTTCCCAGAAAATGGATCACAAGACCATCGCCATTTTCCCAGAAAATGGCCCATATCCGAAAACCATGAAAATCAACAAAAAATGCATGCACCATGATCTCCCCTAGGGATCATCCGCACACTCTGGCTCTGTGCCACACCGCAGGTAACGTCTACGCGTGTGACACCTACATGAGCGATGCCCAGACTCGCGCCTCCAACTCGCGCGTACCTGGCCAGGCCATCCTCTAGTCCCCGCCACTAAAAGGACCACGGAGTCGACACGACAGCGTTACCGTATCGTGCGATCCGGTCGTCGCCCGGCGACAACCCAGGGGATGTCACTCAGTATTATCCACTCCCGAGTGACCAGAGGAGCTCCACCGAGATAATAACCCATCCCGGCTTGGGCTCGTGATACGCACACTCCCAAAAATCATTTACGCCAATAAAACATGATTTTTCCAATAAAATAAAATACAAGTGCATGCATCATGTAAATGCCAATTTCAATGCTCGACAAATAAATTCAACCATAGCACAACAAATCAAGCAACTCCGTCCTCCATCCATCCGACCCCCGAACTCCTCGGACTCAGTCCGGAATCAGCGAACCAACCAAATAATTTATTGAAAGAGTAAAATACATTTAAATCTAAAAGTAGCGTTTGGAAAATACTTACAGCGCTATATAGGATTTTTAGAAGGTTCGGCGCGAAGCGAACGGCGATGCGAAAGCAACGTAACAGTGCAAATGCACTGTTCCCGTGGGTCGCAAAATACCCACTTTTGACCGGGGACAAACCAAGACACCAAATTGATAGGGAATGGTCTAGAGATGTTTATGAAGCTAGTGGAAGTGAGTTTTGGCCGTGGGTGGCGGCGAAAACGCCGGTAGGGGCGGAAAAAGGGCAAATCGGAGTTGAGCTCGTGGGAGCCGCTCCGGTGACCGTTTGAGGCCGGGGATGGGTGGGTTAGGTCGGCAAGGAGTAGGGGAAGAAGTGGTGAAGAGGTGGTGGCCGGAGGTGGAGCGACGGCGGCGGATCGAGCCACAAACCGTGCGGCTTTTTGGGCGTTTTCCGGCCAAACGGCCGGCCGGTTGGGGCTGGGAGTTGGGGGGAGTGATCACCGGCCGGAGGGGAGTCGACCGGCAGGGGTGGCGTCGGGCACGACGCCGGCGAACGGCGGGCCTGGGCGGGAAGGCTTTCCGGCGTGGGTGAGGAGAGAGAGAGAAAGAGAGGGACGCGGGGAGAGAGAGAGAACCGAACGGGAGAGGAAGAAAAAAGGAAAAAAAAAAAAAAGAGAAAAAAGAAAAAGAAGAGGAAAAGAAAAGAAAAAAGAAAAAGATGAAGGAAATTAATGAGGTCCAGTCCTCACGTTGGAAGTCCGAAGACTGATCAGCCGAAAACGGTATAAAAACATAAAACGATTAAAATAAATTAACACTACATCAAATAAATAAAAAAACACCAATAAAATATTTTAAACACATCAATAAGCTAAAATAAAATAAATAACTAGTAAAAACCAATTATTTAAATTTTTAAAACCAAAAACAAGCCAAAATAAATTAAATCACAATTTAAATCCAACAGCCAATAAAATCCATTTAAAACCCGATAATTTAAAATAAAAGCACTATAAAAATATTTAATTAAATTAACATATTCCTTCAGTGAAAATACACATAAAAGCGGGTCATCACAGTAAAAAAATAAACACCAGAGTAATATCAAGAAATCCATTCATTTCCTTACTTTATCCTTTTTCTATAACATATTAATGAATTTATACAAAAATATTAGGTAAAGAATTTCATTTTAAATTTATATTTCTTTCAGTTTCAAAAGAAATTGATGCTTTAAAATGAGTTTCATTAATTAAAGAAATTAACTTTTTAACAAAAAAAAAAAAAGATTAAAGGAAAGAAAAATAGATAAATTTCTTAAAACAAGAATTAAGATATAAAAGAATTAAAGAACAATTAAAAGATCCATTATTAATTCAAAAAATTAATAACTTTAAAATTATAATTGAAAAAAAAATATGCTCCAACTTACCTAATGCTTTTTGGAATAGAAAACAACACATAGTTGAATTACCCTATTAAAAAGATTTCTTTGAAAAGTATTTTTCCTAGAAACATTAGACCAATTCAAATGAATAATAAATTATTAGAATTTTATAAAAAGGAAATTAATGATTTATTATCAAAATGATTAATAAGAAAAAGTAAATCACCTTGAAGTTGTACTACTTTCTATGTTAAAAAAAAGCAGAATTAGAAAGATGTGTTCCTTGATTAATTATAAATTATAAACTATTGAATAAAGTATTACAATGGATAAGGTGCCCTATTCCTAATAAAAAAGATTTATTATCTCAAATTTATGATGCTACTATATTTTCAAAATTTGATATAAAAAGTGAATTTTGGTAAATCTAAATTACTGAAAAAGATAGATACAAAACAACATTTACAGTCCCATTTGGACATTATGAATTGAATGTTATGCCATTTGGATTAAAAAATGTCCCTAGTGAATTTTAAAATATTATAAATGAAATATTTACTTATTTTACTCACTTTTCAATAGTTTACATAGATGATGTATTAATATTTTCTTTATCTATTAAATAACAATGGAAACATTTAAACACTTTTGTTCAAATTATTAAATAAAATGGATTAGTTGTTTCAGCACATAAAATAAAATTATTTCAGAAGAAAATTAGATTTATTGGACATGATATCTACCAAGGAACTATTACACCAATTAGTAGAGTAATAGAATTGCTAATAAATTTCCTGATGAAATAAAGATAAGTAACAATTACAAAGATTTCTATGAAGTTTGAATTATGTGGCAGATTTTTATTAATTTCTCAGAGCATTATGCAAACCATTATTTAAAAGATTAAAAAAGAATCCACCTTCATGAACAGAAAAGCATACAAATATTGTAAAATAGATAAAAACTCATGTTAAAAAATTATCATATTTAGTACTTCTATCTCCTTATACTTTTTAAACTAGTTGAAACAGATATTTCTGATATTTGTTATAGAGGAATTATGAAACAAAGATTATTTGATAATTCTGAACAAATTATTAGATTTCATTCAGGATATTGGAATACTGCTCAAAAGGATCATAGTACTACTAAAAAGAGATTTTAGCTATCATATTATGTATTTTCAAATTTCAAGATGCTTTGTTGAATCAAAAGTTTTTACTTAGAATAGATTGTAAATCAGCTAAGGAAGTTGTAATTAAAGATGTGAAAAACCTGACTGCTAAACAAATATTTGCTAGATGGCAAGCTATATTAAGTATTTTTTGTTTTGATATTGAACATATTAAAAGAGAATCTAGTTTTCTTCCTGATTTTCTATCTCAAGAATTCTTAGCAAGAAAATTATGTCATTCTCAAAGTTAAGTCTAAATCCTCTTATGCTAGGCCACCATCTCCTTCTTATCTTTCACCATGTCCTTCTGCCACTCCAAAACCATACATAGTATTGGGGTCATTACTTCAAAACATTAGGCCATCTTACAATCAATATTCACCATTAACTTCTTAGAAATTACCAACATATTCTAAACTGTTTCTCCTTCCTCATCTTCTCAAATTATTAATCTTTCACAATTATCTCAGCCTTCTACAACCCCTATTGTCATTAAAATCTACTGGCATCCAATCTTTCCTATTGAGTTTGAATTATGCACCTTTCTGACCTTAAAAAATTACTTGATGCCTTTCTTTTATCAGATTGGCATTAAGTTCCACAAAACATTAAGAAAACTCAAAACTTTTATGAATTCATATTAATAGACACAAACTCCATTATTATCTCTGAAATTCCTTGATCTTTCTAAACTCAACATTTTGCACCTTCATCTCCAATTATTGTCTTTCACAAAGTTACTATTAAGCAAGTTCTTACCTTGGAACAATGGGGAAAAAGCCCTATTTAACAAGAAGATTTTCTCAACCATATGATCTACCTTATTTTGATTATTAGTAGGCATTGACAAAAATGTTTCTTAGACAAAATAAAAATTTACGTCATTCCTGTTTTTTTTTTCTTTTTTTTTTTATAACAAATTATAGGAAATTAAGACAATCTCTCGATGGTTTCTACTCTGGTGGGATTATTTTGGACTAGAAACCTTTCTTCTTCCCATTCCTCTCCAAAAAAGTTTCCAGATTTTTATATTACAAAATGATTATCCACCCTCTTTAATGCATTGTTTACCATTTCTTCTTTTATTTCTTAAGATAAAATTAAATTGGATTATGAAGTGAGAATATGTTATTAAACCTTATCCCACTCTAAAAAACATTATGTTCTTGGCCTGACAAGTTTTTATCAAATGGTGGAAAAAATACAATTATGATCATGTTATAAAAATGTTTTAAAAAATTACCAAAGCTCCTGAAATCCTAGTCCAAAGGGGTTGATTTCAAGTTCAATTAGCATCCATTACTAGCAAAAAAGACTTGAAAAAATTAGCAAAGACAATGTCATAAGTCTCAGACAGTGACGATGAAAACTCACAACATCAAGTTAGATTATCTCCATTACAGCAAGTAGCAACGTCAGCAGCAGCAGCTTCACCTCCAGTCCAGCAGGCCACTTCTTCTCAACAGGCATCTCCATTTAATGGACTCTCAGGATCCATTTGATCTAGAACTTATAAATTATGATCCTCAGATTATGTGATTCTAGAAGATTATTACTCCTCATTCAATTATTTGAAATGAAAAAGATGTCAGAAGCATTATCTTTTCAAAAGAAAAAGGACAGGCAACTTCATCCATTATTATCTATTGCTAGATTATTGTCAAGATTCAAGATCACGTCCAATATTATCTACTGTCAGATTATTATTAAGATTCAAGACCTTTCAAGATTATTGTCTACTAAAGGACAAATGACTTTGTACGTTTTTTTTTTTTATCTATTTTCACTTGACGTAAGAAAACAATAGTCTAGTCTAATAGGACAAGAGACTTTGTATATTTTTAGTCTTTAGGGTGTCAAATACTATGCTAGTGTCATGCAACACATATTATTTTGAGTTAAATAGTTAATTAAATGATCCACGTTAAATAGTTTACTTAATTTTAATTTTACTAATTTAAATAATTTGTTATTGATTCATGTGCAAAAAAGAGAACAGAACTAACCGATTGAACCAGGGACCGATCTCTTTGGGGGTTTGATTCGGTCCAAGGTGGGAAAACCCTGGACCAAAGGGATTTGGTCCAGTCCAAAAAACACCCTTCGGACTGAATTCACTCCTAGATGGAAATACGAAAATTATTTAAGAGCCCATAGTCTCTAAAGATATAACGCCGGACAAAATAGTGATTATTCTACAGGATAGTTTCCACAAATAATTCACAGGGAATGAAGACAAAAGAATCATCCAAAACACAGAGTAAACAATTCTAATGTCAAATTCAAAATTATCAAATCTAAGAATGTAAAAAATTAGCCCACAAGCCAGGCTATTACAGTTAAAAGTTGATAATATCAAAATTTTATCAAAAAATAGCAAAATCTCAATAATCATGCCAAAATAAAACAGGTAATGAAAGAAGTAATATGCTAAAAATTGGGTTCAGAATCACTTCCTAAACGATAAACGAAATATTACTGTAAAAGGGCAAAAATAACTAAATATGGAGATTTAGAGGGGAAAATAATTTGGTCTCGAAAAAGATGCACATCAAGTGTGGCTAGTTGACCACAACGTGCATGCCGAAAAGAGTTTTCGAATTGGGGCCATATATGCGGTTTTGATATCCGTAGCTAAAATTATCGCTAAAATACAAAAACACACCCAAAATTGTCTCAATTAGAGAAAGATCACGGTTTCCTGCCATATTTACAAATATGCCAACTCAATGTATTTCAGTGCCATCAATGTGCAATCTGAAAACTTAGCATAATCTGATTTGGATTCTCCTGCATCAAGATGAGGGGTAGTTAGACATTAGTGCCATTCAGCCCAAGATTGGCAAATCTGTTAAAATTCACTAACAAATAGATTCAAATTTATAAAGTAAAATTTCTAGATCATGTTAATAATGATTAAAATAATGGTGATTAATCATGAATTTTTTCTTATTATTGTTTTTAATTGGGATCGAGTACGATTAATCTCGTGTTGTAGAGATCGTTTGTAAGAAATTTTTTAGAAGTGTACTTCCAATAATTAAAGAAAAAATTCACTCAATCTAATGATTCCTAGAAATTGTTTGCATTCCAAGGTTTGCATATGAAACTTTGAGGGAGTATTCCACTAAAACTAAAGCTCTTACCAGTGGTAACTTACCACTTAGCCAATCCACTAGGATTAAAATAAAAACAAATTTTTTCATTAATTTTTAAATTTGATAAATTTTATTAGACTTTGTTGATACATTTTTTAACCACAAGTTCTTAAAAGTAAGATTGGATAACACTCTCCTCTCACATGGTAGTTCTTGGTGATGGTGTGCTTGGAATACTCATCCACGACTTGCTTAATGATAAATTATTGAAAATGAGGAAGACAGATTTGTGTGATTCAGCATTGAGACTAAAATCCATAGGTATTGAGTGCAAAATCCACTATGATAGAGTTTAATACAAGCTATCTATCCTCTATCAGCTCTCTACAATCACTTGTTTAGAGTTCCCTTTTAAAAACGGTCTAAGAGTCCTCTGGTTCTTTTCTTCACCTACTATAGTTGATCCCAATCCAAAGGACGTAGACCCTTTCTCTCAGTTGCCCCTCCTACCATTCTAGCCAATTCACTCAGCTTTATGTCAAATTCACTCAGCTTTATGTCCTCTACTAGCTTTATATCTAATCAACTCCTTATGTCAATCCCCTTCTTTCTCTCTATCATCCTAGCATAGTGGGTTGGAATCATGGGCTTTTGGTCGGCTTAACACTTGTACTAATTTTACCCTCAACAGTCTCAAATATTATTTTAAAAATATATATTTAATATATGTTAAGAAGGTAAGTGATGTTTATTTTATTTTTGAAAATAAATTTTGTTTATTAGTTATGATTATGAATATCCATCACGAAATTAATTTTGTTGTAAACATGGTTGTGAAGATGTATAATTAATACAAAATTTCTATTTCTAAGACATGTGATTGTGTTACTTAGTTAAGCAGGGCTCTTCAAATTATGAGCTGTTTATAGTAGAACTGTCATGATCAATTCAATTTAGAGTTATGTTACATACCACATTCTAATCTTACTTTTATCTTACTATATAAAAAATTATATTTTTAACTCTTTTGGATCATCCTTAATTTTTCAAAGAAAAATTTAAAAATTGATTGACAATTTCATCTTGTACTAGTAGGATGAAAATAGAATGAAAGTATGGTATGTTCTTCCAATCTAATAAGATTGGATTATTACAAAAGTAATGATGCTCTTCTCAAGATTGATTTTTGATGCGTGTTTTGTAGCCACCAGGCAACAATGATACTCTTGCACATACGAGGGTGGAAGAATGGGCAGTAGGGAGTGGTTATGTCACTTCCGATGACAAAGTCAGAATTTTCCAAGGTGAGCCAAGGAAGCAAAAAGTTGAGAAGAGTTAGAGATATCGAATGTGTGTAACCCAGTTCTTGTTTTTAGCCTTTCCCTATTTATAGCTGATTCCTCTTAGGATCCTTTTGTTGCTGCAATGATCGAATTTGTCCTAGGTGGCATGACGACGCATTTAATGTGGCTATTCCTGTCAGCTACAGAAGCCTGACCTCAGGGCTAACCACTCCAAGCTACATTTAATGTTGTCGATCTTGCAAGGGACAGGTTCCTGGCCTGTCTGCTCCTCATTAATATGTTGTGACTAAGGTCTTGAATACTGCACTGGAATAGTAACTAGCACGGGATATGTATGTGTTTTGTACCAGGTCAAATACCGGCCGATTTTTGATGTACCAGCCAAAATTAATGTATTTTTATAATTAATGTAAAAATCCTAACTTTTTCATAATTTTCACTCTAATTTTCACATTTGAAAAATATTTTCTTAACTTTTTTTAATCCTCTTTTCTCGAGGACTGAAAATTAAATCCATACTACCTTTTTCGTGATGAAGATGATTGATTATTTTTTTAATAGTTAGATTGAAAACTTAGAAGTATTATTGAGTTTTATAAATATGTGTTTTAACTTTTAAAGACTTGTATTGATATTATTTTGAAATATAATTTATACATATATAATTAATTTATCTATATATAGACTACCTTGAAATGATACTGGTACCAAAATATTTTATTTCAATGCCTTAACCGAAACAGTCACCGGAACGATATTCAAAACTTCGATTGTGACTGGAGGAACTGTTGGTTGCCTCCCCCCATGTTGGGCCCTTGGGTTCACATCTTGGCCTCCTCCTTGCCATTCCTTGGTTTTTCCTATCATGGGTCTTGGCGTGTGAGACCTGAGCCCAACCTGGAGGAGTACAAAAACCCTTATTCCTTAGTTTACTCTCATACTTGGATACATTAGCGTCTCTAGTATATTTGTTACAAGTCATATGCAGTTGGCCTTCTAGTGCATTTGCCCTTGGACTCCCTGGCAGTTTAGGATCGCGGAGCGAGGATGGCACCTCGTCATCTCGCCTTGCGGAAGGGGGCACCTACAGGGCCATGGGGGAGGCGATACAAGGAAACTGACTAACTCAACAGCCTCATTTCCCCATTCCGTTCGGCGTGCAATGTCATTTTCAAATTCCAGAGATCTAATTGCTTCTGCCTTGACTAACAAGAGTTCGAGTTCTTGGCTGCCTGGGTTATGGATGGATGAGTTGAGATAGGAAAGGAGGTCAAAATCTTATGTAGGTTGGGCGGGCGGGCCTACGATGAGATGTTTAGGCTCATGGCTACCATGGAGTGTTTCGAGACAGCCCACGAGAAGATTGAGGTCGAGAATGGGCATCTACAGTAGATCATCAAGATCCTTCATAAAGATGGGTTTGATCTTGGAGCAAGCATGGAGGCACTAAGGTAGGAGGCGCCTCACCTTGAAGTCGCTACCAAGGTTGTTACAGAAGAACGAGGTTAGGAGGAGGTGCGGGTTCTCCACCTAGAGGATGAGGTGAAGAAGGCCTAAAGGCACTATTAGGATTATGTTGTTGCACTTGCCAAAGCTACGAATTTCCATTGTGACCTGAGTGTGCACCTTAGCAAACTCCAATTCGAGAGGGATGTACTCATTGTGCAGAACACAATGCTCGTGAAAAAGAAAAACGATAAACACACATCACTTTTTACAACATATTACACAACCATGTATTAAAATGGAGGTTTTTTTTTTTATTTTTTATTTTTTTTTATTTTTTTATAAATTAACTTATAAAAGTAACATCACTTTACAAACATACCCTCACTCTAAAACTTGTGTCTCATAAACACACTTTAAAAAAAAAATTCGCTTGTTTTGCTTGTGTCTAACAGCGGTGTAATACTTTACCTCTTAGGGGTGAGAATGGGGAGCTTTGTGTTGGTGTGAGACGAGCTATGAGACAGCAGGGTAATGTCCCATCCTCAGTCATATCCAGTCACAACATGCATCTTGGTGTCCTTGCCACTGCATGGCATGCCATCTCTACCAGGACCATTTTCACTGTGTACTACAAGCCTAGGTGTGTGGTTAAATATATGTCCACTGCACAATGAAGTTAATTGGCTGCTTATTTTTTTATTTCATTGTTGGTGCAATGCATGAATTTTACTGCCATATTATCTCTTTTTGGGTTTTGGGTGAAGTTTAATTTGAGAATTTAGGAGCATCTTTGAAAATAGGTTTTGCAATCTTATCATTATACGAGGCTAATAGTTTAAGTATCTCAAGAAAATTAGCTCAATTTTTTAATCAGGAGTCTTATCATGACCTCTAAAAGCACATCTTTGACAATACAAGCCATCGAAAAACATCTATTGATGTTTTTACCCAAAGTCAATTGTTGAGAACTTTCTGGAAGCTTTGTGAATTCATTATGTTATCTGTGACGCCCCCAAATCCCCATGTACGGACACGGGGAAATTGAGACGTCCGGATGGTGACAACACGGGTCACCACTCTATCGACGTGTGCCAAGTGTGTGCAAGCGATACATGTGCACGAAGAAATATGCAGCGGATAGCAAAGACATAAAACTAAGTACCAGAATTTTTTTTCTTAAATAAATTACAAAGCGGTTCAAAGATACATAATAAAATATTACAAGCTACAAATATTGTTTCAAAACCAAAACCAAAGCACTCAAAACTCCGGCGGAGCCGCCTCCCCGGGCTCAGCCTCCTCCTCCTCCTTGCTCCCTGCACCAAAATCTACGGTACCAAAAAATGGTGCCACAAGTAAGTAAAATCCAAATACCACTAGATAAAAACATATTATAACTCAAGCAATATGCATAAAAGAATGCAACGCACATGTCCCATAAAACAACATATTTTCCACAAACACGCCAAAATCCCATTTGGCCCAAAACCTTTCCTTTAAATTTTTCCTCGCTATTATCCCAGATAATGGCCCAAAAACCAATCTCGTCATTTTCCCAGAAAATGACCTATTAACTAAAACATCCGTGCACCGTAGGCGGGAATTGCAGGCGGGACTCTACCACCATCCCTGCTTACCACCATCCCTACGCGTCGTGCACCGTAGGCGGGAATCGCAGGCAGGACTCTACCACCATGCCTGCTTACCACCATCCCTACGCGTCGTGCACTGTAGGCGGGAATCGCAGGCGGGACTCTACCACCATCCCTGCTTACCATCATCCCTACGCGTGCCTTTGACTCAAACCAGGCAATCCAATCGTTCATTTATATCATAAAACAGTTCTCGCTTACAAGCCCAGTTTTCATTCACAACCACATATACATGCATGCAATTACACGAAAACCCGGTTTTCCCTTTTTAAACATGAAAATGTGAGTACCATACAATGCAAATATCAAGGCACAAATATCTCAAACAATTATCACATCAACCAAACAACTCCGTCCTCAATCCATCCGACCCCCGAACTCCTCGGACTCAGTCCGGAATCAACAAACCAACCAAATAAATTATTGAAAGAGCAAAAGAGCAAAATACATTTAAATCTAAAAGTAGAGTTTGAAAAATACTTACAGCGCTATATATGATTTTTAGAAGGTTCGGCGCGTGGCAAACGATGAGCGGAAAGCAACGTAACAGTGCAAATGCACTGTAGCCGTGGGTCGCAAAATACCCACTTTTGAACGGGAACAAACCAAGACACCAAATTGATAGGGAATGGTCTAGGGATGTTTATGAAGCTAGTGGAAGTGAGTTTCGGCCGTGGGTGGCGGTGGAAACGGCGGTGGAGAGCAAAAACGGCCAAATTGGAGTTGAGCTCGTGGGAGCTGCTCTGGCGACGGATCTAGGCCAGAAATGGGTGGGTTAGGTCGGCAAGAGGTAGGGGAAGAAGTGGTGAAAAGATGGTGGCCGGAGGTGGTGCGACGGCGTCGGAAACGGTGCAACACCGTGCGGCTTAGATGCACTTTTCTGGCCAAACGGCGACACGGTTGGGGGAGATCTTTGGTGGGGTGGTGCACCGGAGGGAGGGGAAGATTTCTGGGTGGGTGTCGCAGGCTGTGCCGCCGGCAAGCGGCGGTTCTGGGCGGTTGAAGGTAGCGGCGACAAAGGGAAAAACAGGGGTTGGGGCTGCGACTTCGAGGGGCTCGTGGCGGCTAACGGTGGGTCCGATGGTTCTGAAAATTGGTGGGGATGTAGTCTGCTGGGAGAGGAAGAGAATGGCAGGGGTGGTGTACGACACCACCACCGGACGGCGGAGATACGACCGGTCAAAGTGGGGTTGACGGAAGGAAAAAGAGAGAAGGGAGGGAGAGAGAGAGAATCGGGCGCACGGGAGAATCGGGGAGAAAGGAAAGAAAAAGAAAGAAAAAGAAGGAAAAGAAGAAAAAGAAAAGGAAAAGAGGAAAAAGAAAAAAAGAGAAAAAGAAAAGAAGGGAAAAAGAAATGAAGTCCAAACTTCACTTCCGGGATCCAGAAACAGATCCGCCGAAAACGATATTAAAAACATAAACGATTAAAATAAATTAAACACTACAACAATTAAATAAATAAACACCAAGAAAAATATTTTAAACACAACGTCAAGCTAAAATATAATAAATAACTAGTAAAAACCAACTATTAAATTTTAAATCCAAAAACGAGCTAAAATAAATTAAACAGTAATTTTAAACTCAACAGCAAATAAAATCCAATTAAAATATGATAATTTAAAATAAAAGCACTATAATATTAATTAAATTAAAACCACTCATTCAGTGAAAATACACGCAAAAGCGAGTCATCACATTATCGATATGCTGTGATTCATGTTTTAAGAAGTCTTCACAAGATCTCACAGCATTATTATAATAAGAGCAAAGATCCTTCCCAATATGATTAAAAAATACACTATTTTTCACCATTAATCTTCTTTCAATGTCTAAATCTCATAGTAGTAAATACATCGCATCCATGCCATCCTAATGTTTTCATTGTAAAAATATAACATGGTAAACAATATGAAGTATCATTTGATGAAGAATACTCAAGCCAACATGCAAATTTTGTGAACCAAGAAGCTTCAAAATGACGAGGATGCATTTCTGAACTAGAAAACAGTTATTTCAAGAAATATCACTGACCTGTTTTTTAATAAGTCATTTTTATTTCATCACATTGATTGATTGGATAATCTCATAGAAGAGGACGTAATTATGGATTTCGTTGTAGAGAAGATACATTATCAACTTCTTTAGAATCTAATTTTGAAGATGTCAAAGGATTGCTATAGAATGTCAATTTCTTTTATCTTGAAGAATGAGTCGATATTTTTTAATTTGGATATAATTCAATAACCTAAATTTAAAAGTCAAATTACAATATATAAAATTTAACTAAATTAAATATAAGACCTGAATTCAATTAGTCATGAGACATGAATTTAATGTCAAATTACAACCTCAAAATATTATTCGATAGAGATAATTATAGAAAAATCAAGTACTAATCAATCTATTTTATAATTAATTAATAGAAAGAAGAATTCTAATTAGTAGCTAAAACTTAAGGTAGCCAAATAAGATGTGTTAGGATTTAATTTCATAAATAATCAGTTTATGAAGTTTACATAACTATCCTAAAAAATCAAGAGATGAATGTTTTTTTTTATAAGCTAAATAATGTATATTTTCTTATTAAAAGCAAATAGCCTAAAAAAATCATTGCAATACGAATTATTAGAACTCACAAAACCCAGTCCCACCTAAAACCAATGTTAAACAACTAAACAAGCACTTGGCAAAAATTAATGAAAGAAGGAAATAAAAAATAAAAAAAAGAAAGCCAAACCCTGTACGGTAGAGCCGAGAAGGAAAAACCGTCCTGGTGCTCCCACTAAGCTCCAAACAAAATAAGACTTTAGTGGTAGGTAAAAGTAGGGGTGTAACCGGTCCGGTTCGGTCCGGTTTTGGACAAAATCTAGGACTGAACCGGTAGGCACCGGTTTTACATTTTTCAAAACCGATTACGCACCGGTTACCCTTCTAAACCGGTACTTCGGTTTTACCAGTTTCCGGTTCGGTTCGGTCCGGTTTTCCGGTTTTAATAAAATACATATTTATCATAAAAAAATCCGTTTATAAAAATAAAAAAAATAAAAAAACTGCTTTGTCAAAAAATTCTGCTATAAAAAAAAACTGCTATGTAAAAAAAAATCTGCTATGTAAAAAAATTATGCTATTAGTATAGCTTTATATAAATTATATGCTAATATATATAATTTATATTTATCTACTAATGTCTTATGTACTTATCAGAAAAAATATAAAGAGTTTTAAGTGTATAAGGCCATCAAAATTTAGTAATAATATTTGAGTGATTTTATTTCATTTTTTGTTCTTACTTCTTATGAATCTATGATAAAATGTTATTAATAAATAATATATATTTATAATATTATATATTTAAAGCATATGATCAATTAAATTTTCATGTTTAAAATTAAACTTTTATTTTATAAATTGTAATAACAGTATGTTATATATAATTATAATTTATATTATTATATCTTATATATAAAAATTATATATAACATAAAATATATAATATATAACATTAAATAAATAAATAAATAAAAATAAATTAAATAGTATCGGTCCGGGTCGGTCCGGTCCGGTCTAAAAATGACCGGAACCGAAACCAGACCGGTTCCGGCCGGTTTTCCATTTTATGAAACTAGTTCCGGACCGGACTGGTCTAAAACCGGCACAACCGGTCCGGCCCGGGCTGGTTTTCCGGTTTACCGGTTAAAATTTACACCCTTAGGTAAAACGTGTATCGTGCTATTAGATTATTTTATTTTATGTTTTGTTTTGTGTGAGATTATTTATTTTATTTTTAAATTGGGCTAAAATTTTTTAAGTTTGGATTATAAATAATTAGTCAATTGGGCAAAGATAAATTTGTATGAGGGGCGCATCACAAAAATTAATATCATCCTACTAAACTTCTTTTTTCTTTTTTGTTTTTTTTTGAAGTTTTTGTGACGCACCCAACTTCCACGTACGGACACGTGGAAATCAAGACGTCGGGATGATGACAACATGGGTCACACATCCCATCGCCAAGTGCCAAGTGTGTACATGCAACATGTGTACAAAATAAAACCACGCAGCGGATAATAAAGTCGTATAACTAAGTACCAGAATTTTTGTTTAATTACAAACCAGTTTAAAACACGAGTAAATAAAATATTACATGTTCAACACTATCTCAAACCAAATACATATCATAAAAACAACTACAAATATTATCCATAGATTAGCACTCCAAATCAATACTCAGGCGGTGCCGCCTTCTCGGGCTCAGCCTCTTGCTCCTCAATCTCTGCATCAAAATCTACGGTACTAAAAATGGTGCCGCAGATAAGTAATATTCCAAATGCCACAAGATAAAAATATATTAAACTTTACAACAATATGCATGAAAGGATGTCAAATGCATATGTCTCAAAAATCCACATTTTTACCACGCACGCCAAAATCTCATTTGGCCCAAAATATTTCCTTTAAACATATCGTAGCCATTATCCCAGATAATGGCCCAAAAAACCAATCTCGTCATTTTCCCAGAAAATGGCCCATTAACCAAACCATCAGAGCATTGTAGGCGGGAATCGTAGGTGGGACTCTACCACCATCCCTGCTTACTACCATCCCTACACGTGCCTCTGACTCAACCCAATCAATCCAATCGTTCACACATACCAAGGAAAACATTTCTAGCTTGAAAACTCAGTTTTCAATATTTAATACCTGTATATGCGTGCACAATGCAATACAAATGATACGACACCAATTAACCAACAATTCTCAAATATCCATAACAAATAAACAAGCAACTCCGTTCTCAAATCCATCCGACCCCCGACTTCTCAGACTCAGTCCGGAATAACCAACCAGTCACAAATAATTATTGTAAAAGCAATAATCTATTTAAATCTAAAATGAAGTTTGGAAAATACTTACAGCGCTATATGATAATTTTGGAAAGATCGGTAAGCAGCAAACGGCGAAGAGAAAGCAACGTAACAGTGTAAAAACACTGTGGCCGTGGGTTGTAAAATACCCACTTTTGAACGGGAACAAACCAAGGTTCGGGATTGATAGGGAATGACTTAGAGGTGTTTATGAAGCTATTGGAAGTGAAGGTTGGCCATGGGTGGCGGCAAAAACGGCGGTAGGAGGCCAAAATACCCAAATCGGAAAACTAGTTCGTGGGGGCTGTTCCGGAGATGGATTGAGGCTGGAAATGGGTGGTTTAGGACGGTGATTAAGTAGTGAAGAGGTGGTGGTCGGAGGTGGAGCGACGGCGGCAAATCGGAGCAAAAGCCGTTCGGCTTGGAGTGACTATTCCGGCTAAACGGCAGCTCGGATTGCGGTGAAACTTGGTGGGGATGATCACCGGCCGAAGGGGAAGAAAACTGGGTGGGTGGTGCGCCGCACGGTGGCCGGCGGCAGCGGTTCTGATCCAAAAACTGATCCAACAAAAACAACTTTAAAAGCAATAAAACTATGAAAATAATTTAAACACAACATAAAGCTCAAATATTATAAATAACTAGTAAAAACCAACAACTTAATTTTAAATCCAAAGACATGCTAAAATAAATTAAACAACAATTTAAACTCAAAACAATAAATAAAATCCAATTAAAATCTGATAATTTAAAATAAAAGAACTATTATTTTAATTAAATTAAAATATTCCTTCAGTGAAAATACATGTAAAAACGGGGTATCACATCCTCCCCCCCTTAAAATAAATTTTTTCCTTGAAATTTGTGAGATCAAATATCAGCGCCAAGCAGGATACAATATACAACTCAGAGTATACTTGAGAAAATCATACCATCAACCATTTCCACACAAGTATGAATAAAGTTCTCCCCAAATATACTTATATAAGCAATTCCATCATATTCGTACTAGTCTCCCAGCGACGCATCACGTCTAGAACTCCTAAAGTGGCCACGTAAATCGAAATCACCATATCCTCAAGAACTTCAAAACCGCACCCAAGTAAATTCCAACAATTATTACTTCTTAGAATGAATTGTATTAACCTCAATCAACTCTTATGCTATATCATCGAAACTTTCATTGTATACTATATCTTGGTAACCTAATAGTCACTTCCAAAATAAACCATCAATAATCATAATTTGTACAACCAAATTATTAATCTTCCATTAAAAGTTCAAATCACTACTAATTTCTCAAAATCAGCATAAAATTTGAATACCTAATTATCACCAAAAATCACGCTTCTGTGCGCACTCTGATAACTAGCCAAAATGTAAAAAGAGTATGTCCTCATAAATCAACACCATTGAGTACAAGCTAACTCAACACCTGAAAATAAGAAAATCATTTATTCCACTTCGATAGAAAATAATATACCTCCAAAAACCACGAATTATCACTCTCCTCATTTGGCTCTTGCTACTTTAATCAAAATCAACATTCCACAAAAATACATCCCTTGATTGATGACAAAAATCAATGCTGATCAATCTCAATGCCCCAAATTGAAAACACATAACATCATCCCAAAATACACATCTCTTTTAAAGATAAGAAACATATCCAAAAAGCCTCAAGTCCTTCTTGGCCAACCAACAAGAGTGCCTATAACTTCTACCTGACAACCCACACTTTTAAGCTCATTACCTACACTCTGAATATCATCTAATCTAGTAGAGACTAAACTCACTATAAACTAACATTGACCTCACCAAGACATAATCGAAACTCTAAGTAACTCACCCACCTGCTCGTACTCTCAAACGCTCTATATTAAAACTTCTAATTCCTTCAATTGCACATCACAATTAAACCTTAAGACGGGCCATACTATTTAAATCTTTAATCCATCAAAAACTATTGCACAACACTCAAGGATCCTAATACTTTATTACTTCATACATATGGTTATGCTACCCACTGTTGATGCCTAAGTTTCAACTTCCAAGATTTTATCATACATCACAGATGGCAATCCAACAATAACTTTCCAAATTAATAACAATTATTGCCAACCAACATTCCATTGAATAACACGCTTCGACTGAACACTTCAATCGACTCACCACTATCACGTGTCGATCTCATGCATCCTTAGCCAAAACCAATAATTATTCCAACGTACAAGTGATCCATTACTACTATTTCCATCACCTAGACTTATATCCGCAATTCAACATGGATCATTCCTAAATTTGCTCAACTTATACCCTTAAAATCAGCAAACGGCTATCACTTAAAATTTTGTACTGAAAATGACTTTAAATATGCTAATAATCCGTTCCCAAAAGTTTCTGAAACATAAAGCCTCAACTTCAATCGAATTCAATACCAACAAATAAACTATTGTTTCCAACACCTCGATGGATCTATTTCTTCCGAATCGATAAAAATCATTTCCTAAAATCTATTACTACAACCTCGAGTTAACAATAATCATTTTCTGAACTAAGTCGATATCTACAATCCTCAAAGAAGTATATGAGCTAGATCATTACCTTCCATTCTCAAAGAAATGTACTCCAGAAAATTTTTTATATCAATAACTCAACTCTGATCAACCCCATTTTAATGGTTGCAAACTAATCTCTCCAGAGTAGATCAAGCTAGCACACCAAGTCTGTAAAACTAAAAACTCAACTCTTATTGTAAATTGGTCCTTCAACTCGGCAATTCTAAAACCTTAAATCAAATAAGAATAATTTCTGGAATTTCTAAGATCAATGAACTTACACCCCATGATAGAACAATCGACTCCCAAAGCTTTTAAAATCTAAAACATTAACGGATAATAAATCATTTTCTGAAATCCTCAAGATTGATGGCTTTAATCCAAAACATTCACCTTAAAAACTTGTAAATTTTAAAGCCCCAATTGCCACCAAATTGCTCATCCGAATCAGCGAAATTTAAAACTTGAAATTTAATTATTTCCCCCAAGGCTTGTCGAACCTAACACCTTAATTACCAAAATCTTATTTTCTAAAATCTATAAGGCCTCAAACCTTAGATAAAATTCTCTTAAACCAATCCTTAAAGTTCGTTGAACCTACACTCTCTGTGATGACCCGCTTTTATGTGTATTTTCACTGAAGGAATATTTTAATTTAATTAAATATTTTATAGTGCTTTTATTTTAAATTATCGAGTTTTAAATGGATTTTATTAGCTGTTGGATTTAAATTGTGATTTAATTTATTTTGGCTTGTTTTTGGTTTTTAAAAATTTAAATAGTTGGTTTTTACTAGTTATTTATTTTATTTTAGCTTGTTGATGTGTTTAAAATATTTTATTGGTGTTTATTTATTTATTTGATGTAGTGTTAATTTATTTTAATCGTTTTATGTTTTTATACCGTTTTCGGCTGATCAGTTTTTGGACTTCCGACGTGAGGACTGGACCTCATTAATTTCCTTCATCTTTTCTTTTCCTCTTCTTTCTTTTTTTTCTTTTTTTTTTCTTTTTCTTTTTTTTTCCCTCTCTCTCCCGTTCGGCTCTCTCTCTCTCCCCGCGTCCCTCTCTTTCTCTCTCTCTCCTCACCCACGCCGGAAAGCCTTCCCGCCCAGGCCCGCCGTTCGCCGGCGCCGTGGCCGACACCGCCCATACCGGTCGACTCCCCTCCGGCCGGTGATCATCCCCTCCAACTCCCAGCCCCAACCGGCCGGCCGTTTGGCCGGAAAACGCACACAAAGCCGCACGGCTTTAAGCCCGATCCGCCGCCGTCGCTCCACCTCCGGCCACCACCTCTTCACCACTTCTTCCCCTACTCCTTGCCGACCTAACCCACCCATCCCCGGCCTCAAACGGTCACCGGAGCGGCTCCCACGAGCTCAACTCCGATTTGCCCTTTTTCCGCCCCTACCGGCGTTTTCGCCGCCACCCACGGCCAAAACTCACTTCCACTAGCTTCATAAACATCCTAGACCATTCCCTATCAATTTGGTGTCTTGGTTTGTCCCCGTTCAAAAGTGGGTATTTTGCGACCCACGGGAACAGTGCATTTGCACTGTTACGTTGCTTTCGCATCGCCGTTCGCTTCGCGCCGAAGCTTCTAAAAATCCTATATAGCGCTGTAAGTATTTTCCAAACTCTACTTTTAGATTTAAATGTATTTTACTCTTTCAATAAATTATTTGGTTGGTTCGCTGATTCCGGACTGAGTCCGAGGAGTTCGGGGGTCGGATGGATGGAGGACGGAGTTGCTTGATTTGTTGTGCTATGGTTGAATTTATTTGTCGAGCATTGAAATTGGCATTTACATGATGCATGCACTTGTATTTTATTTTATTGGATAAAATCATGTTTTTGGCGTAAATGGTTTTTGGGAGTGTGCGTATCACGAGCCCAAGCCGGGATGGGTTATTATCTCGGTGGAGCTCCTCTGGTCACTCGGGAGTGGATAATACTGAGTGACATCCCCTGGGTTGTCGCCGGGCGACGACCGGATCGCACGATACGGTAACGCTGTCGTGTCGACTCCGTGGTCCTTTTAGTGGCGGGGACTAGAGGATGGCCTGGCCAGGTACGCGCGAGTTGGAGGCGCGAGTCTGGGCATCACTCGTGTAGGTGTCACACGCGTAGACGTTACCTGCGGTGTGGCACAGAGCCAGAGTGTGCGGATGATCCCTAGGGGAGATCATGGTGCATGCATAATTGGTTGGTTTTCATGGTTTTCGGATATGGGCCATTTTCTAGGAAAATGGCGATGGTCTTGTGATCCATTTTCGGGGAAAATGGTGGTTTGGGCCATTATCTGGGATAATGGTGAGGCTTGGTTTTAAAGGTGATGTTTTTAAGCCAAATGGGTTTTTGGCGTGTGTATAAAAATATGGTTTGAGAGTTTTGTGCATTGGCATTCATTCATGCTTGTTGTTTGAGTTTAATATGTTTTTTATCTAGTGGTGTTTTGGATTTTACTTACCTGCGGCACCATTTTTGGTACCGTAGATTTTGATGCAGCGTTCGAGGAGGAGGAGGAGGCTGAGCCCGAGGATGCGGCTCCGCCGGAGTTCTGATTTGAAGTTATGCTTTGTACTTAGTTTTAAAATAATATTTATATCATGTAATATTTTATTATGTACCTTTGAATCGTTTTGTATTTTATTTAAGAAAAAAATTCTGGTACTTACTATTTGACTTTGCTATCCACTGCGTATCTTCTTGTGCACATGTGTCGCTTGCACACACTTGGCACTCGTCATTAGGATGGTGACCCGTGATGTCACCATCCGGGCGCCTCGAATTCCCCGTATCCGTACGTGGGGATTTTGGGGACGCCACACTCTCCTATTCTATAGCCTCATTACATAAATTCTACAAAACCTAAGACCTCAATCATCCTAAGTGACTTAAAACTAATTCCCCTCCTTATTGCGACGTGAGTTCCTACTTTACAAAGATTGTCTAAACCATGACATTCCCTTCAGACCTCAACATCATAAAAGCAAACCACATCGCTAAAAATTCAAGCCTACCACACTAAATTTTAATGCCTAATAATAGTATTTTCGATTATACCACCTTCCTACCATAGGGTAGCCATTAACCTCACTTTCAACTTCGAACAAAACAAATCAAAACAACCTAAAACAAAATAAATAAAACAAATAAAACAACATACTTGCAATTCAAATAAAATCAAATCGAATCAAACCAAATCAAACGGAATTAAATAAAATAAATCAAATCAAAACAAATCGAATCAAGTTAAATAAAAACAATTCAAATTAAATAAGTAAAATAATTTCAACTCAAGCTTTTAAAACTTTTTGGTACTCCACCTATGGGACATATGGTTTTACCCAGAGCCGAACTGCTCTGATACCATCTGTGACGCCCCCAAATCCCACGTACGGACACGTTCCCATGTACGGACACGTGGAAATCAAGACGTCGGGATGATGACAACACGGGTCACACATCCCATAGCCAAGTGCCAAGTGTGTACATGCAACATGTGTACAAAATAAAACCACGCAGCGGATAATAAAGTCGTATAACTAAGTACCAGAATTTTTGTTTAATTACAAACCAGTTTAAAACAAGAGTAAATAAAATATTACATGTTCAACACTATCTCAAACCAAATACATATCATAAAAACAACTACAAATATTATCCATAGATCAGCACTCCAAATCAATACTCAAGCGAAGCTGCCTCCTTGGGCTCAGCCTCCTGCTCCTCACTGCATCAAAATCTACGGTACCAAAAATGGTGCCGCAGGTAAGTAATATTCCAAACGCCACAAAATAAAAATATATTAAACTTTACAACAATATGCATGAAAGGATGTCAAATGCACATGTCCCAAAAATCCACATTTTTACCACGCACGCCAAAATCCCATTTAGCCCAAAATATTTCCTTTAAACATATCCTAGCCATTATCCCAGATAATGGCCCAAAAAACCAATCTCGCTATTTTCCCAGAAAATGGCCCATTAACCAAACCATCAGAGCACTGTAGGTAGGAATCACAGGCGGGACTCTACCAACATCCCTGCTTACCACCATCCCTACGCGTGCACCGTAGGTGAGAATCACAAGCGGGACTCTACCACCATCCCTGCTTACCACCATCCCTACGCCGCGTGCACCATAGGCGGGAATCGTAGGCGGGACTCTACCACCATCCCTGCTTACTACCATCCCTACACGTGCCTCTGACTCAACCCAATCAATCCAATTGTTCACACATACCAAGGAAAATATTTGTAGCTTGAAAACTCAGTTTTCAATATTTAACACATGTATATGCGTGCACAATGCAATGCAAATGATACGACACCAATTAACCAAAAATTCTCAAATATCCATAACAAATAAACAAGCAACTCTGTTCTCAAATCCATCCGACCCCCGACTCCTCAGACTCAGTCCGGAATAACCAACCAGTCACAAATAATTATTGTAAAAGCAATAATATATTTAAATCTAAAATGAAATTTGAAAAATACTTACAGCGCTATATGATAATTTTGGAAAGATCGGCGAGCAGCAAACGGCAAAGAGAAAGCAATGTAACAGTGTAAAAACACTGTGGCCGTGGGTTGTAAAATACCCACTTTTCAACGGGGACAAACCAAGGCTCGAGATTGATAGAAAATGACTTAGAGGTATTTATGAATCTAGTGGAAGTGAAGGTTGGCCGTGGGTGGCGGCGAAAATGGCGGTAGGAGGCCAAAATACCCAAATCGGAAAACTAGCTCGTAGGGGCTGTTCCGGGGACGGATCGAGGCCAGAAATGGGTGGTTTAGGACGGCATGGAGTTGGTGATGAAGTGGTGAAGAGGTGGTGGCCGGAGGTAGAGCGACGGCGGCAAATCGGAGCAAAAGCCGTTCGGCTTGGAGTGACTATTCCGGCTAAACGGCGGCTCGGATGGCGGTGAAATTTGGTGGGGATGATCACCGGCCGGAGGGAAAGAAAACTGGGTGGGTGGTGTGCCGCACGGTGGCCGGCGGCGGTGGTTCTGGGCGGAGAGAGAAAAATGAACGGAAATGGGGAGAGAGAGAGAGAGTCGCGCGGGAGGAGAAGAATCGGAAGAAAGAAAGAAAGAAAAAGAAAGAAAGAAGAAAAGAAAGAAAGAAAAAGGAAAAAGAGAAAAAGAAAAGATGGGGAAAAGAAATGAGGTCCAATCCTCACCCCTAGAGTCCAAAAACTGATCAAACGAAAACAACTTTAAAAGCAATAAAATCAAGAAAATAATTTAAACACAACATAAAACTCAAATATAATAAATAACTAGTAAAAACCAACAACTTAATTTTAAATCCAAAGACAAGCTAAAATAAATTAAACAGCAATTTAAACTCAAAACAATAAATAAAATCCAATTAAAATCTGATAATTTAAAATAAAAGAACTATTATTTTAATTAAATTAAAATATTATTTCAGTGAACATACATGTAAAAACGTGGTATCACAGTTTTGGAGGGTCATGGTCGGACCCCAACCTCTACATGATAAGTTCACCTAAGCCTGTAACCTGACTTGTCCAAGCCGGGTTTGGATCCGAACCGATCCGACTCAATGAACAAAAATGCGCCAACCAAATTCGATCCAACTAGACCATTCGATGGCGTCGGATCTTAAAAATACAATCAAGCAGTTATGACAAGGTGATCCATCACAACCAACAACTTCTCATTTCTGACATTGTTGTTTGCAACACATCACGTCTGACCCAAACCCACAGATGTCTTCTTCATATCGCCGGTGACCAAAAACTGAGGGCTATTGATCTTGTTGACCGACGTTGACTGCGTACTTCCAAGGTCCTCTTTTGTGAGTGGTATATTGTATACCTTCTCCTCGTTGGGGTAGAATAAACCCATATATAGTTCATCTTTGAAGCGGGACCTGATTTTTCAGTCTCATTGAACAAAGCAAATAGGAAAACATTGAGTGGGTCTTGAGGTCTTAGTGGGGTCCCAACACCGGTGAGTACTCTACGTACCTAATTGCCATTGTAATCCACCAAGTTCGTATCTCCCAGTGATGGCCAGCCAGTCTCTGTAACCACTATCTTCTTGTCATCGTGTTTGACAACTGACAGGGAAGCGAAAATGGCATCAAGTTAGGCCTCGAACAAGCTGAACTAACATAATCCGTTACCAGAATCCACCACACCCAGACTTTGCTTGAAAAAAGTGTAGTCTAACGATATCTTGTTCGAGTTCGTAGTGTAAGCAAAAAAGGGGTACACGTTAACCATGAAGTGCGAACCTGTTTGACGTAGAGAATCAAGCATGGGCTTGATAATGGATTCAACTAGCTTAAGGTTCAGATCCACCATACCTGGAGGTTACCTAGAGGAGAAGACAGGGCTCCTCCAGAGCATGAATCTAAATTAAAATAGACGGGGAAGGAGAAGGCGAGGAAGGAGAATAGAGCATGAATGGGGAAGGAGAAGATGGGGCTCTGGAGGGTGGGGGTTCATGTAGAAGTGAAAGAGAAGTTAAATAGACGAGTTGCAAATGATGGCCCGACATTCATCAAGTTCGACAATATTGAAACCGACTCTGGATTTCATCCCAAATTTATCGAGTCGGGTCCAATCATACTACATAGGTTGATCAACCCATTGGGCGTTTTGCACAGGCCTAGGTCCACCGTCGACTGTGGGTAGTTTGAACACAAGTTCTATGTTACATTTTAATGAGGATTGAACATAAGTAATTTAGAATTTTTAACATTAATGAAAATTCATAAAACATAGAAAGATATTTGAAATTGTATTATAGTTGTCAATGTAAGTAAGAAGCAAATATGATTATAATTGTTTAAAACATTGTGACAATAAAAAGCCATTTCCTTTTTAGGGGATTTTGCAAGGACGATCTTTCTAATGCGACTTCACACATTCCATCAACACATAATTTCTTCCTGAATTTGTTCTTGTACTTCCATGCACAATCTTTCCTCTTACTCTCTTTCTATAATAGAAAATACATTTTCATCTTGAACTCATGACTAGATAATTGGTCTTCCAATCGTTATTGTCTCACCTTCATCCGATCAATCTCTTGGAGTGCAGCATTCAGATCATCCCACTGCATATGCTATACCTTGTGTAATGCTACTCCCTCGATAATGTGATCTAATAAATTAGATATATGTTATTACTTAGAGTGCAAGACAGAGGAACTTATCTTTATCATCAGCTTGCTCTGCCCGAGGAGTAACAATAGGCGAGTACACATCACTAAGCAAGTCCTAATTTGGCTGTAAACTTGTTGATAGTAGTACTTCAATTTTATTAAATTAAAATATCATGAATGGCGTAAAAAACATAAGTTGAATAACATTGAAACATTCAAGTCTTTAAATAATTATTCATTGATTTCTTCTTAAAATTATATAAATGGAGTAAGATTGGAAGAAGGGATAGTTGACCATTAACTCAGGGTATTTTTCCCTATTTAATATTCTACCCTTGTACAATCTTTCCTAGGATTAACACCCCATGATAGGATAAGTCTAGAATTAATCCCTTTCGTCACAAATTACATTCATCCTACTTAATAGATCAAGACACGTGTCATTCTCTAAAATTGCCATGTGTTGAGATTTTTTCTTACTTTTAAAAATTCGAATCCAAATAAAAAATAAAATTTAATAATTTTTAATTCAAAACATATGAATCTGGCCACCCAATGGTGGCTAAGGCATGGGCCACACAACGGGGTGGCCAAGAAGGACCCACCACTTGGTGTGAGGACTGCTCCAACTCAAAGGGACAAATCACTTTCCAAGTGCCAGTGGAAGACAAGGCAGCGATGGCATACAAAGTGTAGCTAGTCCAATAGGGAAAACAACACTATGTGGAAGGCCGGGCTAATACACCTCAGCACAGGGTGAAACAAAGTATTTTTCATCTAGAACCAATCAAGTAAGAAAAGGTACCAACCATACGAATGAGACAAAGGCTAGTGCAGAAGGCAAGAAAAAAGAGCTACATAGGCTGGTAGCTCGAGCAAAGGGAAAGATACGGTCAAGGAAAAGATCCATACGAACGTAAGGGCTTTCCAGGATAACACGGACATGCTCAGAAGGCAACAGTGTTGTACACATAAGCTCACAGTCCACCTAAAAAGTGACATCTGGAGTAAGTCTGCGGAAGAAAAATTATGACTCTATAGGCCATATAATCTAATCCAAGAGATATGGTCTATCACCACGTGGGTGACCCATATTTGAGGACGGATTACGGACTGGACTAAAGAGTAAAGACAAGCCACAGGAATGTGCGTGCCTTATCCCATCAATCTATTTCTGTCATCCAGCAGATGGACAACTGGGACTAAAGGACTCCCATTCAAGCATGCCTGGAATCAGAACTACGTCAAAAGAACACCTGACAATCCCACCCTATAAAAGGGATTGGACAAATAAGAGTGTTCATCTGAGTCGGTTTTTATCCGGCCCGGCCTGGAACCCGGATAACAAGGTTTCCGATTGCCTGGACCAAAACCCGCATTTATTAAACCGCATATACCCGGTTTAAACCCGGGTATGAATCTCGGGTTCTGTATTATAACCTGGTTAACCTGGTTTGTATATATTAAAAAAAAACCCATTTCTCTCTCTCTCTCTCTCTCTCTCTCTCTCTCTCTCTCTCTCTCTGTTATCTCTACGCAGACCACACTGAAAACCCTTTCTTAGTCTTTCCGAAACTCTAGCCGTCATCTTCATCCGCATGCTTCGTCATCATCCTCGTGCGGTCATCTTATTCACGTCGCACTATCGTCTTCATCACTTTGCTTTGTCGTCTACATCCTCGTGTGCGTGTGCCGTTCGGTCCTTTTTTCTCCTCTCTCTAGGTCTTGCTTAAATGCTTTTCCACTATGTTACCTATGCTTTTTTTAGAATCTTTGGTTTGTTTGGGTTATTTTTGCATTCGAATTGGATTAGATGGACGGGTTTTTTAATGTGATTTTTGTCTACTATATTCTGTAGAGAGTTGTCCCATTTTTTTTAATTATTATTTTTTTAATGTAAATTTGATGCTCGACACGTTTGGGTATTTGTTTTGTGTCTATATGGGGGTATTTAGGATGTGTTTTGATCTTGGGTCCTTACCCATAATTTTTTCTTGGAAAACAATTTGGCACTTAGATCTATTATACATTCCACAATTAGTGGTGTGTTTTTACATCAACTTGTAAATAAAAAAAAATTGTTTTGGAATGCATCTCGAGATTCATCATTCAATAGTAGATTGGCACTGAGATCTGAAGAAGTAAATGCTCCACAAGGAAAGGGTCCTATCTGCAACTACTTCCACACACCAGTCTCTTTAATGATATAACACCTTCCCCAGTTCCCAAGTTCTTTGAATGCTCGAACAAAAATGCTTGACTCCCTCATCTTCATTAATCATAAATTAAAATTAAATAAAAAAACAACCATTTAGGCACTAGTGAACACATCATGTAGATCAAATCACACCTGTACAGATAAGTTATTTGAAATAATATTCCCTCCATTCTGTCACACCACTTTTATGGTGTTCTTAACCATTGAATAGATTCTTGCTTCTAAAAGCAGAGGCAACAAGTCAAACAGAGTCTTATCCAACACTAAAACAAGAGGCAAAAGGACATAGATTCCCCTCATGCACTTGATTGAAAAGCACACCATAATTTGAAGGTCTATTATCATAGCAACAAGTAATCATGCCCCTAGTCTTTTCCTACAACCATTGTAAATGTGGAAATGTAGGGTTTAGTCCCTTATCTACTTAAACTCTAGTTCTTATTTGGAATAAGTGGATACCAAAAATGAAAAGGTTTCTCAAAGCACTTTGCACATGCAGAAGAGATTGGAAGCCCCCTTTCCATTCTTACCCATAGTTTGAAATGGTAGTCTTTATTTTAGTTTGAAATGGTAGTGTTTATTGTAAGAGATTGACAAAATGGTTATGTTTTAGTCTCTTGTTATTTTGGTCAAACTATAATTTATAGATTTGAAAAATATGAATGTTTGTAACGATATTCTGATACAATGACTTAATTACACCAAGCTTAGTGAAATTGGATCGATTATGTTAGTAATGTTTTCAAAAGAATAATGTGTTATAAAAAGTTGGGGCTGACTGTAAATATGTACTGAATGTAAAAGGTATGGATAGTTTCTGACAAAGTAGTAGGAGTAGGAGTACAAAAAATTTGTCAAATAGTTATTAAAGAGATTCAATAATGTCAGATGCACAATTTGGGTGTTGTGACACTTGAGCAGTACTTGCAAAAACCCAACTATCCTTAAATGTTGACAGACAGTAGAAAGTATTAGAATGAAGTTTTATTAATTATCCCTCAATATGTATGCAAAATAACCAATTTTGGTCAGCTTGTTTTCTTATCAAGTACTCACTTTTTATTTCTTTCATTTTAATGTTATAAATCTATTTCTTCTATTTGGTAATGCAACATTGCAATACAATGATATATTACCAATTTACCAATTCAGTAAAGAATGGGTCAGTCGATATATTACTAATATGTTGGAAGATGAGGTTATTTATTAGGTAAAATTGTATGGAAAATTTCATAGTTAATGCTTGAGCGTATTAAAAGTATCTTTTGTAATAGTTGATTATGTAATAAGCTTCTAAATTAATGATGTTATAACTTTGTTTATATATATGTTCGGTTATTTGTTTGTTGTGTTTGATTGTTTATTCTACTGTGTTTGTTACTCAATAATAGATGGAAGAAGATTCTGTGAATTGTAATGTCAGTACAACTCAAGGGGTTGGTAGTGACTCCTTTTCTCTTTCAGTTGATGTGGAGGAGCATGGGAATCTTCCAACTCCTTCATCCACATATACACAACAGCTTACCCATTCCATCCCACCTTTACCCAAAAAATCCAAGAAAACACCTAGTAACCAATCGGTGGTTTGGGAACATTTTGAGAAAGTGCTACCTATTGATCCCAATAACCCAAAAGCTAAGTGCAATCATTGTGGCAAGCAGTATAGTTGCTACTATAGGAATGTCACTTCTTCTATGAATCACCACCTTTATAATGCATGTGAAAATAAAATTTCCCTCTTAGGAGTAAAGGAGCTGGAAAAAGTAAATCCTCTAGTGGTAAAAGGGATGCGGAAGGAAGAGTATGTAGCCTACAAGTAAAGTATGACGCTGAAAAACTTAGGGTGTCAACCGCTAAGTTTTTTATTAGGTGTGAATTGCCTTTTAGGCTAGTGGAGCACTTAGGGCTTATTGAGTATGTGACTGATTTAGAGTCTCGATTTACATTGTCATCCTGACTCATTCTAAAAAGGGATATTAAGCTGTATAACGAAGAGAAGATACAGCTAAAGAAATTATTAGATGGTCAAAGAATTTGTCTAACCACCGATACCTAGACATCGGTGCAAAACATGAACTACATGTGCATTACTGCACATTTTATTAATTGCAATTGGAGATTGCATAAGAAAATAATAAAGTTTTGCCAAATTCCCAATCATAGAGGTGAAACTATTGGGAGGGTGTTAGACTTGGGGTTGCATGATTGAGAAATTAATAAGATTTTGACCATCACAGTTGATAACGCCTCCTCTAATGATGTTGTTGTTGATTACATGAGGAGGAGGATAAAGGATAATGATTTTACCATATTGGGTGGTGAGTTCCTTCACATGCTGTGTGCTGCCCATATATTGAATTTGGTTGTTAATGACAGTTTGAGAGAGGTTAATCAGTTAATATCAACGATTGGAGAAGCCGTCAAATATGTGAAGTCTTCACCTTCAAGGTTTTCCAAGTTCAAGGCTTGTGCAATAGAGGAAAATATTAGCGGGAGGATGCTTTGCTTGGATGTTTCCACTAGATGGAACTCCACATACTTGATGTTGAGCACCGCTATAAAACACAAATTAGCCTTTGAACGCTATTATATGTATCTGGATAATGAATTCGTGAACCCTACTAGTGATGATTGGAAAAAAAGTACAGATTTTTGTAGAGTTATTGAAAATATTTATGATGTTACATTGAACATTTCTAGTTCTTTGTATGTGACAGCTAATGTATATTTCCAAGAACTCTGCACAATCGAAGATACATTAATTAATATGTGCATGAGTAATGATATCATCACTAGAATCATGGGCACGAATATGAAAAATAAGTTTGAAAAGTATTGGGGTAGCACAAATAAGTTTAACTAGATGGTATATCTTGCATTTGTGCTTGATCCAAAATACAAAATGTTGTCAGTGAGGTTTTGGTTGTGACGATGCAAAGGGGATGAGTTGGGGGATAAGATAGAGGCCAAGGTTAAACTCTTGTTAAGCCACTTGATTGAGCAGTATAACAAATTTCGTGTGGCTAGTGAGGGGAGTTCTAATGTGGCTCAAGAGAGGCCAAGCACTACTTCTACTTCTTTTAGTAGTTCGACTAAATTTGAAAGCAAGTTAGAGAAATACCTTGAGGAGCAAGGGTTTATGAAGTTTAGATCAGAACTAGATAGGTATTTGTCAAAGGGATGTGCACCAAAATCACTCATGTGACGCCCCCAAGTCCCCACGCCCGGACACGGGGAAATTGAGACGTCCGGATGGTGACAACACGGGTCACCACCCTATCGACGAGTGCCGAGTGTGTGCAAGCGACAAAAGTGCACGAAGAGATACGCAGCGGATAGCAAAGACATATAACTAAGTACCAGAATTTTTTCTTAATTAAAATACAAAGTGGTTCAAAACATACATAATAGAATATTACAAATACAAATAGTGTTTTAAAGCCAACTCCAAAGCATAAGTTCCAACTCAAAACTCCGGCGGAGCCGCATCCTCGGGCTCAGCCTCCTCCTCCTCCTCGATTCCTGCACCAAAATCTATGGTACCAAAAATGGTGTCGCAGGTAAGTAAAATCCAAAACCTACTAGATAAAAACATATAGAACTCAAACAATATGCATGAATAAATGCCAATGCACCAAACCCATAAAACCGTATTTTTTCCACGCACGCCAAAAATCCCATTTGGCCCAAAAACATATTCTTTCCAAAAGTCACGCCAAAAGTCCATTTGGCCCATATCCAACTCAATCCAAACAAACCGTATGCACCATGACCTCCCCTAGGGGTCATCCGCACACCCTGGCTCCTGTGCCACACCGCGGGAATCCACCACGCGCATGACACATAAACGAGCGATGCCCAGTTCCGCGCCCTGCGCGTTCGTAGCCAAGCATCCTCGAGACAAGCGATGTCCAGTTCCACGCCCCGCGTGTTCGTAGCCAAACATCCTCTAGCCCTCGCCAGCGAAGGGCCACTGAGTCGGTGCATAGAACGATGCCCGGTTCCACGCCCAGCGTGTTCGTAGCCAAGCATCCCCCAGCCCCCACTCCCATTGTCGCTCGGTTCCACGCCCGGCGTGTTCGTAGCTAAGCCTCGACTCAGGGGACGTCACTCAGTATTTCACGCTCCCGAGTCACCAGAGGAGCTCCACCGAGATAATACCCCATCCCGACTTGGGTCGTGGTACACACGCACCCGAAAATCCTTTTACGCCAATAAAACATGATTTTCTCAATTTAAATAAAATGCACGTGCATGCACCATGTAAATGAAATCTCAATGCACGACACAACCAGCCAAGCATAAAACAACAAATCGAGCAACTCCGTCCTCCATCCATCCGACCCCCGAACTCCTCGGACTCAGTCCGGAATTAGCAAACCAACCAAATAAATTATTGTAAGAGCAAAATACATTTAAATCTAAAATTAGAGTTTGGAAAATACTTACAGAGCTATATAGGATTTTTAGAAGATTCAGCGCGCGGCAAACGATGGGCGGAAAGCAACGTAACAGTGCAAATGCACTGTAGCGGTGGGTCACAAAATACCCACTTTTGAACGGGGACAAACCAAGACACCAAATTGATAGGGAATGGTCTAGGGATGTTTATGAAGCTAGTGGAAGTGAGTTTTGGCCGTGGGTGGCGGCGAAAACACCGGTAGAAGCGAAAAACGAGCAAATCAGAGTTGAGCTCGTGGGAGCTGCTCCGGTGGCCGATATAGGCCGGAAATGGGTGGTTTAGGTCGGCAAGAGGTAGGGGAAGAAGTGGTGAAAAGATGGTGGCCGGAGGTGGTACGACGGCGCCGGAAACGGTGACAAACCGTGCGGCTTAGATGCGCTTTTCCGGCCAAACGGCGGCACGGTTGGGGGAGATCTTCGGAGGGGTGGTGCACCGGAGGGAGGGGAAGTTTTCTGGGTGGGTGGGCGGAGGAAGTTTTTCGGCTACAGGGGAAAAATCTGGGTTGGTGCCGCCACTTTGAGCGGCTCGTGGCGGCTAACGGTGGCTCCTATGGTCCTGAAAATTGGAGGGGTTGTAGCCTGATGTGAGGGGAAGAGAATGGAGGGGGTGGTGTATAACACCTCCACCGGACGGCGGAGATATGGGCGGTCGAAGGAGGCTGCGCGGAAAGGAAAAACAGAGGAAAAACTGGGTTGGTGTCGCGACTTCGAGGGGCTCGTGGCGGCTAAAGGTGGGTCCGATGGCTCTGAAAATTGGAGGGGTTGTAGCCTGCCGTGAGAGGAAGAGAATGGCGGGGGTGGTGTATGACACCTCCACCGGACGGCGGAGATACGGCTGGCCAAAGGTGGCTGCGCGGGAAGGCAAAAGTGCAGGGGAGAGAGAGCTGGACGACGCACGGGCACGGGAGGAAACGGGAAAGAAAGGAAAGAAAGAAGGAAAAGAAGAAAAGAAAAGGAAAAGAAGGAAAAAGAAAAAGGGAAAAAGAAAAGAAGGGAAAAGAAATGAAGTCCAAACTTCACTTCCGGGATCCAGAAACTGATCCGCCGAAAACGATATAAAAACATAAACGACTAAAATAAATTAAACACCACATCAAATAAATAAACAAACAACAAGAAAATATTTTAAACACAACGTAAAGCTAAAATGAAATAAATAACTAGTAAAAACTAACTATTAAATTTTAAATCCGAAAACAAGCTAAAATAAATTTAAACAGCAATTTAAATTCAGCAGCCAATAAAATCCAATTAAAATCCGATAATTTAAAATAAAAGCACTATAATATTAATTAAATTAAAACCACTCCTTCAGCGAAAATACACGTAAAAGCGGGTCATCACAACTCAGTTTTGTTATCTTGTATTGGTTGAGAGTTAATGCCGCCCATTATCCTGTTCTTGCTGAGGTAGCACGTGATGTGTTAGCCACCCCCATTTCCATTGTTGCCTCGGAGTCCGCATTCAGCACTGGCGGACGCATCTTGGATTTTTTTAGGAGTTCATTGTCTCCAGAGACTATTGAAGCTCTCTTTTGCACCCAAAATTGCTTAAGGACCAAACCTGTCGACATCCGAGAGTTGGAAGAATATATAAAGTTGATGGACCTTGAAGGTAAGTTTGAAACTTGAAATATTTTTTTAATACCTATCTAACTTAATTTATTATATATCTAACTCTATTTTTTTTTATATTTTTTAGATGATTATCTAGCTTTATCTTCACAGTAGGCTATTGTGAATCAGCCTTCCCAATCATGTTGAAAAAAAACTAGAGTAAATGAAACTTTTCTTTGTTCTATTTATCTATTAATTAATTCTCAGTAATGAAGATATATATGTGAATAATGTTGTGGACAAAAATATATTGAGGTTACATCAGTTTAAGAATTTGTGTTCTTACAAGCAAGTTTACCAGTTCATGTACAAAACTTCTAAGGATACCGTGGGGTGTGTTTATTTCATTCATCAGTTTCTCTGCTTATTTTGAGTTCTTTATACTGGCAAAAGCCTTTTTATTTGATTATCCTTTTTTTATTTGCATATAAACAACATATTTTTGGTAAATATTATATTAATATATAGAAATATCTTAATTTATTTTTCTGGCTATTTGACCTTGTTATTTCACTCGTGAAACTCTGAATTTTCTATCTCCCATTGTGATTGGTTTCCAGTCCAAACTTTACTTTACTCTCCCAGTGCAAGCAGTGTAATTCTGTAGTTTTCCTTTATCCTTTGCGCCACTCAAATTTTTGTACATCCTAATATCCTATAAGGAAAAGACTGCAAGAGACTACTTGGTCATTGTGGCAGTACAAGGAATAAATGGAAATAAGAAATGAAGATATTGTTTAATTGTAACTGCAGGTTGAAATGAAAAACATTATTTTCCACTGTGGTTGGCTACTGTGAAGAGCAGTATCCATAGATAGGAAATAAAAATAGCTTGGTATTGAAGGAAAACGAAAACAATTTCTCTCCTTCATAGTTAAAAAATGCTTTCTTTTCTCTTATTTTAGGTAGTCGTATTAGTTTTGGTAAATTCCTCTGGAATCTTACCAGTTTTTTTATCCTTCAAGTTATCATTATGTTAAATTGCATTAATAATGTAAAATAAATGAAGAAACTAGAGTTCACATTCAAAAGTGTGTAGATTCTTTGCCTTTGCAATGGTTGATGATGAATGGGATTTGTCTTATGTAATTGGGATTTGTCTTATGTAATTAAGTTGAATAGGATTGAATAGAAATGCCAATCTATTCAACGTGAGTACTCCAATACTTCTTTGTATATGCCATAGTTTCAGGATTCCATGTTAATGTCTCTTCTTTGATTATTGTTTTGCAGTATGATGGATTGTCATATGTTGTTACTCGTGGTCCTTTTCACTAGATTCAAGCATATTTTAAGAATTACTTTTGGCTAGTTGTATTCTGGATGTGTTTTTCCAGATTTATTTTGTCATTTTGTTTGTTAATCAAGTGGGTGCTTGTAACTTTTGTAGCATTACATCATTTCTATGGTTGATTTGGATCTTGATAATTATTGTAAAAATGGCAAAACGTGACCAATTTATAGTCATAATCACATAATCAGAGTGGCTACAATGACATTGGTTTAAAAAAAAAATGGAATCCGTGTTTTTCAAAACCCAGATACATCCAAGTTTTGGACTGGGTCTGACCTGGCTTAACCTGGGCTGGGTTTTAGCCCAGATTCGAGACCCGGGTGTACCTGGGTTGGAATCCAAATGAACAATCCTATGGACAAAGGATAAAATCTTACTTTTGAGATCGTAAGTGTTGGACTTTCTTTGGAGTCAGAGTCTTCAAAGAAAGCAAGTAGTTTCAAAGAGAGCAACGGAGGAAATACCGTCAACGTCGCCGTAGTATTCTTAACACTGTTAGGTAGGTTAGCCTCTAAGACAGTATTGAATTGTTGGGTAAATGTTGTGGTTATGTTGTGAGGTTTAGCCTTGCATATTCTGTAACTTTCCTCTTTCTTCTCAAGAAAATAATATATATCTTTTTCATTATGTTTATAGATTATCTTTACATTGTGATTTTGAGATGATGAGTTTGAATGGTTTGGATTTATAGTGTTCTAGATTTTCTGGTATGTGAGTTTTGTAATGTATCAATCATCGTGGATGGATTTTAGAGTCTCTTTGCAATTTTTACACATTTTTCCATGAATTTCATACAAAAGAGTAAGGGTCCTTGTGATGACTGAGGTGGAACGCTTTAGTATTGACTACTTGATAGACGGGTTGAGA
Source organism: Carya cathayensis (assembly GCA_011037825.1). Lineage (NCBI taxonomy): Eukaryota > Viridiplantae > Streptophyta > Magnoliopsida > Fagales > Juglandaceae > Carya > Carya cathayensis. Next base: position 788,576 of record QGSO01000445.1, read on the forward strand.
GATCCCCTCGGCATATCCTATGTGATGTCTTCAAGTCGGTTGACCAAGTAGGGTGATTCTTTAGGGTAACATGTATACTTCGATGCATGTTGGAGGATTTGAAACAAACAAATTTGCTTGCACGTTGGCCAGGTGGGACTGATTCCTCAAACCGAAAGATGAAGTGATTTCCCTGCTTGGTATTTTATGTGATGAGATTTATATGATGAGATATGATGAGTTTTATATGCTTAAGAAGAGGGTGGTTCCTCACCTTGATGGTAGATACATATACTTGAGATTTACACAAAGGGTAATCTCTCAGAGGCCGATTCCTCGTCATGCTTATATACTTGTGTTTTATTCAGAGAGTGGTCCCTACCATAACTATGAGTGCATGTGTTTTAGCCAAGAGGATGATTCCTCACCATACACAAATATGTGTTCACGGATCTTTTACATGAAATCGTGAATTACATCTTCATGTGCATTGTCTCTCATTAGCAGTTTTGTCATCGCTGTTTAACCTATCTATGGTTTTGTTTGTCAAAACTATAAACTTTGATGTAGACATAACCTTAGGAGAGGATCCTAAGGAAGAAGGACCAAACCCGGCCAAGCAATGGTAACATGGGCCTATCTCTATTAATAGTTGTTTGAACTTTTGAAAGGTGTACATTTAGTCAGATCACAAATCATGATTAGTCTATCATACCTAGACATAGGAAATGAATGGAAAGTATTATGTAACATTGTGAGGAACCACCTGACGCAAAAGGGGACATACCATTCTTGGAGTTGAGCTGACGACAAAAGATGATAAATACTCCAGTGGTTTAAGGAAAGCGGCAGGGGGAGATGCAGAGTAAAGCTAGTCCATCATCTGGGTGAGCAAGCACTTTGTAGGAGGCCTGATTGACATGTCCTAGAGTAGGGTGGAGATGAGTTTCTCGATCATGGTAGATGAGCTAGAAAAGCTGCCTACTATGAAGACTACTGCCTACTATGAAGAGTAGAATGAGGAGTTGAAGAGTCTTGTGAACTTGGATGAGGTAGGATTACTCACCCAAGATGAGCATTGGTCAAGGACTGACCAACACAGACATGGAAACTTTCAGAGATAACATGGAAGAACTAGGAAAAGTGACTGTTGTATGCAGAAGCCCACTCCTTTTGAATAGTCACATCTAGAGTGGTTCTACAATGAAAGGTGAAGGCTTGATGAGTCACGGTGTCTAATGCATCGGTAAGACTCAAGCCAGGCCCAAGGAAAGTCAGAGGACCAAGCGTGTGGACCATGCTTGAAAGTCTGTCTCTGTCATCCTACAGTGTGACAAAGAATGATGAAAGGAAATCCTTACTATAGATTTGGAGTCAAAGATCCGTCAGGGAACTTGACAATCTCATTCTATTTAAAGGACCTAAATATGGGACAAGATCTCACTTTTGACACTTTATTCACCAATAGTTTGTGAAGGTAATTGCTTCAAAAAGCAAGGAGCAGAAAGACAAACAAAAGAACTTCCAATGTAGGAAGGTAGGTTATCTTCTAAGATAGTGCTAGGTAATATGGGGTGGATCTTGTGTGTAAGAGGCATTGCATTATATCTATAACTTCTCCCTCATTCTACAAGTCAAAATAAATACTTCAATAACTATGTTTATATCTATATTTACTAACTAATTTTCAATGTTTTTGGGATGAGACCGAACAAAACCGTTCAATGGCATTCAAACGTAATGATTTTTGTAGGATGATTAAATTTCGTCCCAGATAGACGTTTGAACAGTTAATTCATTACGTTCAACCATAGCTCTATCATTGAATGCATTGGTTGATGGGTCGGTCAAATTTGAATACATTAAAAAGTATTGTTACACAGAAATATTCTACTATTAAATTTAGTGTTAGACCATACATCTATCTTTGATCACATGGAGTTGAGTGGTCTATCAAATTCTTATATGTTCAAACATATTATCACGGTAAAACGTTCAAATGTTCAATATAGTTTTCGAATGTATATGTAATGTTCAATTTAATAGTAGGTAAATTATTAAATAAGGAAAACATTGTTCATCATACATATAGTAAGTAAATTATTAAATCAGGTGCTACGAGGCCTGAATTGTTGCATCATCATCTACATTTGGAGTTGCATCTCTCTCTTGAACTCGACTTGTTATTATTCTTGTTGTTTTAATTGCATCTCTATGCCTGCTTGTTGTGACAGTTGAGCCTCTAACTCATGCTACTTTGTCCTCAATTGCTCGATCTCAAACCTCGCTTCCTTTAAAGCTCTAGAATTGTTGGACGCATTATTGGATGATGTGGACAAGCTAGAAGCCTTGACACGCAACCTAAACCCCTCAACTATCCCAAACGTAGACTCATAGCTTTTTGAAAAATGTCAACATCACTTATTGAGGAACTTTGATCAGATGTAGATTCAACACGCAGGGCAACCATTTTTACCTACACATAAGAGAACGAATTAATATTGTTAGAAATATACAAATATGTTTAATTAAAAGAGATTTTTGTATTTGCAAAAAGAATAGATAATTGTATGCTTACATCATTTTCACGTACATCGGGATGAGTCCACTTTCCATTATGATCTGCATGTGATGTCTCATATAATTTTGTCAGATCGTAATCATAATCTGATTCTTGCTACAAGATAGATATTTTATAACTATAAACTTATCAAAATATGACAAACAACACCAATTAATATATAAAATAGCATTACCAGTTGCTCAAGCAAGTAATTAGTAAATATTAGCAAGAAAAAATTATAAAATATGACATATAAAATAAGTCATTTGAGTTATATGCAGGATCTTTAAACATGTCACAAATTCATTTACCTTACTCGCAAGGTCAGACATACTTAAAAGGATGTTGGCCACCTTATATTTGCATAATACATTACACATAAGCTTATCAACAATCTTATGCTCATCTCTTCGGCTAAAATCTAGTTCAAAGTCTTCCTAAAAATTATTATATGAATAAGTCATTTGTATATTCTATATTTTGCTTACTCCACATTAAATAATTTGATAAATAAACCTTACCAAGCAACGCTTCTTGATAAAGTCTTTGACATCATGGAGGACTTTATGCCATGAGCATGTAGCCAAATGTGCATAATTTCGTGTAGGAGTACCGACATGTGAAGCAAGCCAAACTGTTGGTTCTCCTTCACCTCTAGTGTGATCATCATGAATGTTAACCTTAATCTTACACACCTTACTATATTTTTGCAATGTGATGCCTCTAGTAGTGTCTCGACCTCAATGAGATTGTACTGTTAGCTCTAAGGAAATGATATTTATGCTTAGATAGCCAATCCATATCTAATTTAAGATCAAACCCTATTAAATTAAAGATTATAAGATTTGCTTCCATGACCCTAACACCAATATTCACAGGGCAATTCTTGATTCCTCTACTACACTAGATTGTAATTCCATCTGGAATGGTGACTATCACGTCTTGGGATAGTAATTCTGTCGGCAAATTACACTTTCGTGCAAACACTTATGACATAAAGGATTGGGTTGCTCCCGAATCAAATAGAACACAAGTTGTGTATACCAATAATTGAATTTCACCTAAAGTAAAGTAACACTATCATGTACTTAAAAGATCTAAAGGAAATACACCTCCTAGTAAAGAGGGCTGTTATTGGCAAAATACTAGTAATGATTTCAACTTCTTCAGCTTCTGGGGTATTAACATCCACATCACCTATGGGAATAGCATACACTCTGGCTTGAGTAGGTGGCTTTTGCTTTGGTTTGGTGGTAGTGGCAACTCCTCCTCCTATTACATTCTTTGGACAATCGCAGATCATATGACCTAGTTCCTAGACCTAACTTGCATTCTCCAATATGCTTCCTTCCACATTTTTGGCATGTCGCAGGTGAGGTTATTATTATGCCTTTTCCTTTGTTGATTTTTAGTATCATCCTCCTTTTATCACTACTCCTTCCGGTAGTGAATGGAGAAGCTCTTTTCCTTTCCAGATTGATGTGAGTTGAGACATTTCTATGCTTAGCTTTGGTTATATTTACTAGTTCTTGAAAGTTTTCAATACCAATGCAAGCCACATGGCTCCTGATTCGAGGTTTCTAGCCTCCTCGAAACTTTTGAGCTTGCATTTTCTCTGTGGCTATTAAATGATGACTGAACCTTCCAAACTCTATAAATCTTGCAGTGTACTATTTCACAGTGGCATTACCTTGTACCATTCCTATACTTTTTGTTGCCTAGTCATTTCAGGAAAGAAGCGATTATCAAATTCTTCCTTGAATCTATCCCAAGTTAGGGCAGTTATATATGTTTCTCAATTTTCTTATTAGGAGTTACCGTTTGTTATCCCATCAAATACTTGCTGATCCTTGTAAGAGTTGTCCCGCGTATTGTACTTCTTGCACTTTAGTGCATCCACTGATCTCAAAATTCCTTTCAAGATCTAGTAACCATTTGTTGGCTCTCATGGGTCCCTCTGTTACAATGAAAGTCGGATATCTATATACTAGAAATCGCTCAAAAGAGCAACCTCTATTTTTAATCCTTTCTTGCTTTTTAGCTTAGGGCTACTAATGTTGTCTACCTTGTCTAAGAAACAACTCATGTTGTTGTCTTAGAGTTTCAATCATTTGGCATATTGCGTCTGCCAATACGTGCCCTCCATCCAATGGATGTTCCTATGCCCTTCGATTGTTGGATCCATTGTTATTTCGTTCTCGTTTGTCAGTATAATATTGTTCTTAATCCCTAAGATATATATCAACTTGTTCTTTCAGCTTTCAAATTCAGGCTTATACATACTAAATATTAAAGCCTCTATTCTGGTACAATATCCCTATGACATGTGGTTTTATCCAAAAACGTAATTGTTCTGAAACCATCTTGTGACACCACCAACCTCTACTTGTGATTTGACAGAGACTTGGAGTATCAAGATATGTAACACACAATTACATACACCCATTTATAACAGATAATATACACTGAAACCTATAATTGGTCTTGCAGTATATAATAATTGCAGCATAATTGTGAGTTGTAAAATTTTTTGTACCAAAATAACTAGAAATATAACATTATATAAAAACAACCATCATTCATGCCTCATTAATTGTCCATAATGTGGGGCGTGTACATAAAATTTTAAGCAAATGAAGATTATATCACCTTATTTAGATATTGGTTAAAGAGGGGTCTTAAAACAGAACATATTCATAGCATCACTTGGATGAGCTGAATTGCTTGCAGGACCATCTCTAAGAACATTATTGTGACGCCCCCAAATCCCCACGCATGGATACGGGAAAATCGAGACGTCTGAATGGTGACAACACTGGTCACCACTCTATCGACGAGTGCCGAGTGTGTGTAAAAGCAACAAATGTGCATGAAGAAATATGCAGCGGATAGCAAAGTCATATAACTAAGTACCAGAGTTTTTTCGTAGTTTAATACAAAGCAGTTTAAAAGCATACATAATAAATTTAAATGCGTAAATAAAATATAACATGTTCAATACTTTCAAATCCAAATACATAACATCAAAACAAATACAATTAAAATCCATAGATAAGCACTTCAACTCAAAACTCTGGCGGAGCCGCATCCTCGGGCTCAGCCTCCTCCTCCTCCTCGATCTCTGCATCAAAATCTATGGCACCAAAAATGGTGTCGCAGGTAAGTAAAATCCAAACACCACTAGATAAAAACATATTAAAACTCAAACAATATGCATGAGAGAATGCCAATGCACAAAACCCATAAAACCATATTTTTCCACGCACGCCAAAAAAATCCCATTCGGCCAAAAAACATAACCTTTCCAAATATCACACCAAAAGTCCATTCTGCCTATATCCAACTCAATCCATTAACCAATTAATCTGTATGCACCATGACCTCCTCTAAGGGTCATCCGCACACCCTGGCTCCTGTGCCACACCGCGGTTAATGACCACGCGTATGACACCTAAACGAGCGATGCTCAGTTTTGTGCCCCGCGCGTTCGTAGCCAAGCATCCTCACGCCCTCGCCAGCGAAGGGCCACGGAGTCGGTGCGTAGAGCGATGCCCAGTTCCGCGCTAGGCGTGTTCGTAGCCAAGTATCCTCTAGTCCTCGCTCCCGTTGTCGCCCAGTTTCGGGCCCGGCGCGTTCGTAACCAAGCTTCAACTCAGGGGACGTCACTCAGTATATTACGCTCCCGAGTGACCAGAGGAGGTCCACCGAGATCATACCCTATCCTGGCTTGGGGTCGTGGTACACACGCACCCGAAAATCCATTTATGCCAATAAAGCAGGATTTTTCTCAATTTAAATAAAATGCACGTGCATGCACCATGTAAATGCAGTCTCAATGCACAACACAACCAACCAACCATAAAACAACAAACTAAGCAACTCCGTCCTCAATCCATCCGACCCCCGAACTCCTCGGAGTCAGTCCGGAATCAACCAACCAACTAAATAATTTATTGTAAAAGCAAAATACATTTAAATCTAAAAGTAGAGTTTGGAAAATACTTAAAGCGCTATACGGTATTTTTTGAAAGCTCGCGGTGTTGCAAACGCCGGAGGAAAAGCAACGTAATAGTGTATTTTACACTGTGGCCGTGAGTAATAAATTACCCACTTTTGAACGGCGACAAACCAAGGCACGAAATTGATAGGGAAAGGTCTTGAGATGTTTATGAAGCTAAAGGAAGCGAGTTTTGGCCGTGGGTGGTGGTGGAAATGGCGGTCGAAGGCCAAAAAGGGGCTAAACGGAGTTGAGCTCGTGGGAGCTGCTCCGGCAACGGATCGGGGTTGAAATTAGGTGGGTTAGGTCGGCAAGAGGTAGAGGAAAAAACTGTTAAGAGATGGTGGCTGGAGGTGGTGCGACGGCGCTGAAATCGGTGAAAAACCTTGTGGCTTGGAGGAGCTCGTGGTGGCTAACGGTGGCTCGGATGGAGGTGAAACTTGGTGGGGATGTTCACCGGTGAGAGGGGAAAAAACTGGGTGGGTGGTGTAGACCACGCCGCCGGCGAGCGGCGGTTCTGGGTTACGAAAGCAACCGGCAACAGGGGAGAAAAACAGGGCTGGGGCCGTGACTTCCAGTCGTGCATGGCGGCTAACGGCTGGTCCGATGGCTCTGAAAATTGGTGGGGATGATCTTTGGTGGGAGGGGAAGAGAATGGTGGGGGTGGTGTAGTACACGACGACGGCGCACTGGGCGGCCGAAGTGTGGGCGACGGGAAGGAGAAAATGAGAAGGCTGCGCGGGGAGAGAGAACCGGGAAGGAAAAGAAGAAGAAAAAGAAAGAAAAAGGAAAGAGAAGAAGAAAAAGAAAAAGGAAAAAGGAAAAAGAAAAGAGAAAAGAAAAGAAATGAGGTCCAATCCTCACTCCGGAAACCAAAAATTGATCCGGCGAAAACGATTTTAAAAACCATAAAACGATTAAAATAAATTAAACACAACATCAAATAAATTAAAAACCAATTAAAATACGATAATTTAAAATAAATAAACTAATATATTAATTAAATTTAAAACACTCATTCAGTGAAAATACCCGTAAAACGGGGTATCATATCCTCCCCCCTTCAAACAAATTTCGTCCTCGAAATTTGCAAGATCAACCAACAGCGCCAGACAGATACAAGATACAACTCTGAACATATTTGAGAGATACATATCATCGACAACTCCCAACAAATCCAATGGTTATTAACTTCACACCATAAATCACTAATATCAACGACGTCTCTGCTTTACCTTTCAAACTTTCATCCCATTCCAACTTTCGTAACCTAATAGCCACTTCCAAAGTTAACCATCCATAAACCAAATTGCACGACCAAATGATTAATCTCCCATTAAAACTTCGAATCACTACTAAATCTTCAAAGTCGATACAAAATTTGAACTTCTAAGTATCTCCAAAAATCATGCTTTCGCACGCACTCTTATAATTCATCAAAATACTTAAAGGCTATATCCTCAAAAATTAATATCATGAAGTACAAGCTCAATCCACACCTAATCACAAGAAAACCTTTACCACATTTCCATAGAAAATGTATGCCTCCAAAAACCACAAATCTCCACTCATTCCTCAGTTGGCCATCGTTGCCCCAAACGAAAACCAACATTCCGCCTGTACTAATCAACGTAAAATACACCCATTGATTGCTGACAGAAACCAGTACTAATCAACCTCTAGGCCCCAAATTGAAAACACATAACATCATCCCAAAATACACCTGTCTCTTCTAAAGATAAGGAACATCTCCAAAAAGGCTCAAGTCCTTCCCGGCCAACCAACGAGAGCGCCTATAACTTCTATCCAATATCCCACACTTCAAGCTCATTACCTATATTTTGAATAACATCTAATCTTGCAATAACTAACTCACTATAAACTACCATTGACTTCACCTAGACATAATCGAAACGCTCATGGTAACTCACCCACCTACTTGTACTCTAAAAAACTCTAGTTTTAGTACAACTAATTCCTTCAATAACACTTCACAAATAAATCTCAAGACTGGCCATACTGTTTAAATCTTCAATCCATCAAAAACTATTAAACAACACTCATGGATCCTGCTACTTTATTACTTCATAAATATGATTATGCTACCCACCTTTGATGCATAAGTTTCAACTTCCAAGATTTATTACTTCATACACCACACATGGTGACCTAACGATCTCTTTTCAAGTTAACTAACCATATCCCCAATTCTCCCAACTGGATACTTGATCTCCAAAGAAAAGTATAGCCTCACCAATTTAAATTCCTATGACTTTAAGTCACAATTAATTCTCAAGATAAACACAACAGTCGTTTCAAACCACCATCCCAATGGGTAACCCGCTTCGACTGCACATTCCGTTCAACTTACCAAACAACTCAAAGCCAAAAATCTCTTGAATTTAATATTACCACACAGATTCCTCTTCAACTCCTACCAAGCCAAAAATAGATGAGACTAGGACCAGCACTCTCCGAAATCCATACATACATACCATTACTACTCATCGATCCCATGCACTCTTAGCCAACACCAAAAATCATTCAAACGTACAAGTGATCCATTATCACATTTCCATCATCTGGACTTATATCCTCAACTCAGCAAGAATCATTCCTAAATCTACTCAACTTATATCCTTAAATCAGCAACCAGCCATTGCTTAAAGTTTGGTACCGAGAATGACCTTAAACCTGCTAAGAATCCATTCCCAAAAGTCTACGGATCATATAACCTAAAATTCAATTGTATTCAATACCAACACAAAATCTACTATTTCCAACACCCTGATGGACCTATACCTTTCGAATCGATAGAATTGTTTCCTAAGATCTACTACTACAACCTCGAGTTAACAATAATTATTTTCTAAACTAGCTCGATATCTTCAATCCTCAAAGAAATCTACTCTAGAAAAAAAATTTTCATATCAATAACTCAACTCTAATCAACCCCATTTTAATGGTTACAAACTAATCACTCACTAGAGTAGATCAAGCTATAGCACTAAGTCTGTAAAACTAAGAACTAGCTTCCTATTATAAATCAGTTCTTCAATTCTGCAATTCTAAAACCTTAAATCAAATAAGAATCATCTTCCAGAACTTCTAAGATCAATGAACTTACATCGCATATAGAAAAAAAAACGACTCCCAAATATTTCAAATTCTAAAATATTAATAGATAATAAATCATTTTCTGAAATTCTCAAGATTGGTGGCTTTAATCTAAAACATTCACCTTAAATTCATAATGCCCATATCTCGACCTGAAAGCAGTTTTGGGCACATCCTTATCTCTTATCCTCAACTGGTAGTATCCTGTCCTCAGATCAATCTTCGAGAACACAGCTGCTCCTTGAAGCTGATCAATTAATTCATCGATCCGTGGGAGAGGATATTTATTTTTGATGGTCACCTTATTTAATTCCCGATAATCGATACACATACGGAAGGTTCCATCTTTCTCTTCTTTTTTTTTTTAAATTCCAGACAATCACCATCTGGAAGCTGAAAGCTAATTACCCGACTTCTGCAATTAATACTCGCAGAATATCGGTATAGCCAATCCATCCCGAGGATGATATCAAAACCCAACAGCTTAAACACCACCAAATCAGCATCCAAGAACCTTCCATCAAAATTTAATGGGCAACCCAAGGCAACCTTGGAACACCATACCATTTCACCATTGGGTAGAGCCACTACCAAGGACTTCGGCAAAGGTTCCGTGACCAAATTATACATCCGAGCAAAAGTGGAAGATACAAACGACTGTGATGCACCGGAATCAAACAAAGTGCAAGCATAAAACTCATATAAACGGATTCTCCCTGTAATTACTCCGGCATCATGGGTCGCTGGTGCCTTATCATCAACATCTCCGGGTGTGACAGCATAAACCCGGGCTTGCACTGCTTGTCTTGGATTTGTTCTTCCACCTCTTTTACCTCCACAGCTTCCTTGAACTCTAATGGGGCACTCACGAGAAATATGTCCCACTTGGCCGCATTGGTAACACTGAGGTCCACCACTCAGCCGACACTCGCCCTCATGAGCTCTATTACAAATTCCGCAAATTGGCACCCGTCCTCCCATACGTACACCTGAAGCCACTTGAGGTTGGATCCCGATCCGCTGAACAAATTTCTGAGGCGAACCTGAACTACTTCCTTCACCATCAATGTTCAGCCTCTTCTGACCTAGAGGGGTGTCCACACTCAAACTAACCTCACGCTCTGCTAGAGTGGCCAAATCAACTAATTCCTAAAAAGTTGTAATCTGGTGGCAAACTACCATTTTGCATATATCTGGTTGCAAACCTTAAATAAAATTCCCTTAAACACATCCTTAAAGTTCGCTGAACCTACACTCTCCTATCCTATAGCCTCGTTACATAAATTCTAAAAAAACCTTGACCTCAATCATCTTAAGCGACTTAAAGCTAATTCCTCTCCTCATTGCTACGTGAGTTCCCACCTTACAAAGATTGCTTAAACCATGACATTCCCTTCAAACCTCAACATCATACAAGCAAACCACATTGCTAAAAATTCAAACCTACTACACTAAATGTTCATGCCTAATAACAGTATCCTCGATTATACAGCCTTCCTGCCACAACACAACCCTTGACCCCCTTTAAGAAAAACGAATAAAACCAACAACATAAAACTAAAACCAAAACCGAAACCACATAACAAGAAAGCAAAAAGAAACCAGCATGCAATAACATAACTAAATAAATAAACACAAGCAAACTAGCTCAAATAAATTCAAACATATAAAACATGTTAAAAAGCAACTTTACTTAAAATAAATTTTAAAACATAACTTTAAAAACATTCTGGTACTACCTATGGGACATGTGGTTTTACCGAGAGCCAAACCGCTCTGATACCACCTGTGACGCCCCTAAATCCCCACGCACGGATACGGGGAAATCGAGACGTCCGGATCGTGACAACACGGGTCACCACCCTATCGACGAGTGCCGAGTGTGTGTAAAAGCAACAAATGTGCACGAAGAAACACGCAGTGGATAGAAAAGTCATATAACTAAGTACCGGAATTTTTTCTTAGTTTAATACAAAGCTGTTTAAAGCATACATAATAAATTTAAATGCGTAAATAAAATATAACATGTTCAATACTTTCAAATCCAAATACATAACATCAAAACAAATACAATTAAAATCCATAGATAACCACTTCAACTCAAAACTCTGGCAGAGCCGCATCCTCGGGCTCAGCCTCCTCCTCCTCCTCGATCTCTGCATCAAAATCTACGGTATCAAAAATGGTGCCGCAGGTAAATAAAATTCAAACACCACTAGATAAAAACATATTAAAACTCAAACAATATGCATGAGAGAATGCCAATGCACAAAACCCATAAAACCATATTTTTCCATGCACGCCAAAAAAATCCCATTTGGCCCAAAAACATAACCTTTCCAAATATCATGCCAAAAGTCCATTTGGCTCATATCCAACTCAATCCATTAACCAATTAATCCGTATGCACCATGACCTCCTCTAAGGGTCATCCGCACACCCTGGCTCCTGTGCCACACCGCGGTTAATGACCACGCGTATGACACCTAAACGAGCGATGCTTAGTTCCGCGCCCCGCGGTTCGTAGCCAAGCATCCTCACGCCCTCGCCAGCGAAGGGCCACGGAGTTGGTGCGTAGAGCGATGCCCAGTTCCGCGCCCCGCGCGTTCGTAGCCAAGCTTCAACTCAGGGGACGTCACTCAGTATATTATGCTCTCAAGTGACTAGAGGAGGTCCACCGAGATCATACCCTATCTCGGCTTGGGGTTGTGGTACACACGCACCCGAAAATCCATTTACGCCAATAAAGTAGGATTTTTCTCAATTTAAATAAAATGCACGTGCATGCACCATGTAAATGCAGTCTCAATGCACAACACAACCAACCAACCATAAAACAACAAACCAAGCAACTCCGTCCTCAATCCATTTGACCCCCGAACTCCTCGGACTCAGTTCGGAATCAACCAACCAACCAGATAATTTATTGTAAGAGAGAAATACATTTAAATCTAAAAGTAGAGTTTGGAAAATACTTATAGCGCTATACGGTATTTTTTGAAAGCTCGCGGCGTTGCAAACGGCGGAGGAAAAGCAACGTAATAGTGTATTTTACACTGTGGCCGTGGGTAATAAATTACCCACTTTGGAACGGGGACAAACCAAGGCACGAAATTTATGGGGAAAGGTCTTGAGATGTTTATGAAGCTAAAGGAAGCGAGTTTTGGGCATGGGTGGTGGTGGAAATGGCGGTCGAAGGCCAAAAAGGGGCTGAACGGAGTTGAGCTCGTGGGAGCTGCTCCGGAAACAGTTTGGGGCTGAAATTAGGTGGGTTAGGTCGGCAAGAGGTAGAGGAAAAAGCTGTGAAGAGATGGTGGCCGGAGGTGGTGCGACGGCGCCGAAATCGGTGAAAAACCGTGTGGCTTGGAGGAGCTCGTGGTGGCTAACGGTGGCTTGGATGGAGGTGAAACTTGGTGGGGATGTTCACCGGTGAGAGGGGAAGAAAACTGGGTAGGTGGTGTTGGCCATGCCGCCGGCGAGCGGCGGTTCTGGGCTGCGAAAGCAATCGGCGACATGGGAGAAAAACAGGGCTGGGGCCGTGACTTCCAGTCGTGCGTGGCGGCTAACGGCTGGTCCGATGACTCTGAAAATTGGTGGGGATGATCTCTGGTGGGAGGGAAAGAGAATGGTGGGGGTGGTGTAGTACACGGTGGCCGGACGGCGGCGCACTGGGTGGCCGAAGTGTGGGCGACGGGAAGGAGAAAATGAGAGGGCTGCGCGGGGAGAGAGAACCGGGAAGGAAAAGAAGAAGAAAAAGAAAGAAAAAGGAAAGAGAAGAAGAAAAAGAAAAAGGAAAAAGGAAAAAGAAAAGAGAAAAGAAAAGAAATGAGGTCCAATCCTCACTCCGGAAACCAAAAACTGATCCGACGAAAACGATTTTAAAAACTGTAAAACGATTAAAATAAATTAAACACAACATCAAATAAATTAAAAATCAATTAAAATACAATAATTTAAAATAAATAAACCAATATATTAATTAAATTAAAAACACTCCTTCAGTGAAAATACACGTAAAATGGGGTATCACAATCACAATCAACTCTAACTGGCAATCTAGATCTAATTCCTCCTCAATCATTCTCGGCTAGGGATTTGCATTCATCACCATACTTGTGTCCTGCTACAACTCGTACCATCCCGAATGGAATGTTAGTTAAAAGTAATAAGGTGAGATTCCTTAAAATCTCAGTAAATTAACATCCAACATACACATGATAAAATAAACAAGACAATAATACACATCGGATGGATGCATGACATACAAAAAATTTCATATTTATTTCCATCCAGATTCCTCAGCATCTTTGAGAAAAGACACATTTTCTTACAGAGAACATTTCATACGTTTTCAATCCATTTCAATTCTGCTTTTTTCTTCTGCTTCTTATGATCTTTCTTATGGTAATTTCACGACTTCCCTTTTGTTTTTGCACCATGAGTACCTACTAGTTTTCATTACTCAATTTTTGGTTGAGATAACATCATCAGAGCTATGTAGATAAGTTTCAATGTAGTGATCATGCTTTCCATGACATGGGCACCTACCTGCATTAGGTGTTATAATACGACAACGCCCTAAAATCTGTTAAAGAGGAACCAGTCAAAATTTGTTGACATTCTTCGTCGACCAAGGGTTATCACTATTTATAATCACTCCAGAGGGGACAAATGAGTTCTACTTGGATAATCCCCCATCCTAGCATTGGGTCGTGATATAAAAAAAAATCATGCCATGCTCATGAAAAACATGTTTGAGGACATGTGTTTTTTTTATTTTTAAAACAAGTTTCATATTGCATGTAAAATGTCATGTTTTCATGCATCATGCCAAATAATACTTGTTTGTGCAAAAATTCATAATAACCAACACATCTATGTAGTGACCGAATATTCATAGAGTAATACAAGGCATTTCATGATCAAATAGTATTTGTAACATGAATGTAGCGTTTAATCAAAGTCATATAAACATTATCCAAGAATAAGTTATAAGCCAACTTACAAACTTCTTGAATTTATGAAGGTAGTGGTTGAAACAAGAGATGTATTACAAGTTAGAATCTCGATAGACATTAAAAACTATATCCCATCAATACTTTAAATCTCACCAAGTGATTCTATAACTTCTATGTTTTTAACCTTCTTTATGACTTTCTAGTATCTTGAATTGTGATATTTCTTGTCTAAGGTGACAAGGGGTCGCCTTGCCTTAGTCCTCTCAAGGATAGGACTGGTCCTCTAGGATCCCCATTTATGAGAATTGAGAAGGACACTGTTTTAACACATCTCATAATTAGGTTCACCCACTTCGCATGGAACCTTTTGCATGGTTCTTTCAAGGAAGTTCCACTTTATTCTACCATAAGCTTTACTCATATTTAACTTGATGGACATATAGCTAGTTTTCCCAACTCTCTTCTATTTTAAGAAGTGCACTACTTCATGGGCCACAAAGATATTATCTGTGATTAACCTTCCTGGAGCAAATGCACTTTGAGAGTCTGATATAATATGTGAGAGGACTATAAGTCTATTAGAAAGGACATTTGCCATCAGTTTATCTGCCACAATGCAAACGCTTATGGGGCAATAGTTTTCAACCTTTTGAGGCCTCATCTTCTTTGGAATCAATTTTAAAAAAGTATGGTTAAGAGAGCTAGGGAACATACTGGTGTTTATGGCATTCAAGACAGTAGAAGTTATTGACTTCCCAACAGTTTTCCAATATGTCTGGAGAAAAGTAGGTGCCATCCCATTGGACCAAGTGCTTTTGTGGAGCGCATTTGGTACAAAGCTTTCCTAACTTCCTCCTCGTTGAAAGCATGATTCAACAATTGATTCATTTCGTCACTAACTCGACCCTCTAAGCCTTCCAAGCAATCCATTTCACCCTGCTGGGTGGAAGCTATGTAGATGTTCAGATAGTACTCTAGGATAACTTTGTTTCTTTTGTCCTCAACTTGCCATATCCCTACCTCATCCAACACCCACTCAATTGTGTTTTTCCTTCTCCTCTGTGAAGCTTTATGGTGAAAATATCTTGTATTTCGATCCCCATCTCTCAACCATAGGGATTTGGATCTATGTCGCCACATAATTTCTTCCCTCTCCAACCAACATTGTAAGTTTGCTCGAGCTACCTGTTGTTCTCCAATTTTGAGTCCAATTGGGTCAATTGCTTGTAGATGCTGAAGTCTAACTCTAGCCTGGTTTATATTTGTGTGGATTCTCCCAAAGACCTTATATGGTTCCATGTTGTTAAACTTCTACTGCAGGTTTTGTTCATCAAGGTCTCAAAGTCAGCATTCATTGCATCATCCTTCCTGACATCTGCTATGACAATCATCAATCATTGTTCTAAATGTAGACATCTGCCTTTCTGGTCTCTCTCTCCGACCCATTTTCTCATCTCTACTTATTATTTCATTGAACTTCCCCAATACCAACTAGGCCATATTTCCTTCAACTTCTCTTAGTGATATCTCAGCAGGCTCCATGTCTCTTCTTTTCTTGATGTTTCTGAGTGCCCATACACCCCTGTTTACCATTGGTCAAGACCCTCCCCTTCTGTTATGCATGCACTGATATGATGTTTGAGTGGCTCATTATCGTTAGGTCGAACTCATTTTGCCACAGCATGGCAAGTCCTCCGCTTCGTCCCTCACTCTCCACTGCTAGACAACAATCAAATCCTAGTGCTTGCATTTTCCTTGCTGACATTTTTGTCTCTTGTAGGAATACACGGTCAGGAACTTCCTTCCTAATTAAATCATAAAGTGCTCTAACTCTCTGGGGGTTCCCAAACTCCCAAGAGTTCCAACTTATTAGCCTCATTGCCCCTAGTAGGGCTAGTGACCAACCTCCGCTGATATCTCCATTGAAACTTCCTTTCCATTCCTTTCAAGCTTTAGTCTTTTATGGGAATTTTGTTGGGGTTTAGAGATATCTCCACCCCCTCAAGACCTTCCTCTCTTTTGGTTTATTGTGTTGGGTGGTGGGGGTCTTTGGTTAGTTGAATTGCAACCAATCCTCTACCACTTATTGCCTTTTGTTTTCATGGGTTGGGCCCTAAGTTAGGCTATAGGGTATTCCACCGGGGCCCTTTCATTCACATCCACCATACTTTGCTGGTCTGTTAACCCTTTCCCTTTTAGTATAACTGTCTTTCCTCTCTCCTCTACTGCCAGTTCTGCTTGGCCAACAGTTGCTTGCCCCCCAAACTTGTCCCTCTTTTTGACTTCTTTTTTGGTATTTTGGGGCTATGTTCAAAGAACTTCCGTGTCCCACTGGGTGACATGAACCTTAGCTTTGTGAAATTCACCTACCCCTATATTTGTCGTCACATCTGGGATTCCGTCCCTATCAGTGGGATTTATGTCATTACTAAATTTTCCCACCATCAAAATTTCTTTTGCCACCCTCGTCTGTGGTGCTGCTCCATGCTTCTCTGTCGCCTAGGATGGAAATCAAACTTCCCTATGTTGTTGATCCTGCTTCTCCCCCCATCTTCCCAAGTTATCCCTAACTCGCATCCACTGTACAAATGGCAACCCCACCTTTTCAAATTGGTCTTCTCTCGTCGTCCACAAGGCACACTCTTTGTGACTATGTCCTAACATTCCACATGCATAATAGAAGTTTGGCATGCATTCGTATACAAATCGGACCTAGTTGGTACCAAGGATCCCTAGGTTAACCTTTTTTCCCCACATCAATCGTTTAGTAATAATGTCCAACTTGACTCTAATGTGGAGATATTCCCCCCATGCCACTTTACCCTTCTCTACATCCACCTCCTCCACTTCTCTGATGGCTGCTCCTATCAATTGCCCCACTCTCTCGTTCATTGCATGGAGGGGTAGATCATACAGGTGAATCTAGAAAGAGGCTTCATATAGTTGTATTTGGCTTATTTGTAAATCTCCCTCCAGTTCATTCATCAAAACCAGATTCTTGTCGAAAGACCAAGGGCCTTCTGCCCAAATTCTATCTGTCTCTATAGTCCTCAAACTCCACAAGGATCATTGTTGGCTCCAAGTTTCTAAAACTAATACTCTTCACCGACCTCCAAATCTTTCTCATTGTTTGCTTAAAAGCTTCCTTGTTGTAGTGCGGTCGATAAGAAGAGAGATGATCAGGCATCTCTCCCCCGTAGTGATGGTTTCTTCCAGCAGCTTTTTCTCCACTAAGATCTCCTCATTTTCCTTTTCCGATTGTGATAACCACTTATACAAGTCTTCCAACCCTTCCTCCATCACCGTTACCAATCGAAAGTGCTAGCAAGAGTCCCCTAGAAAACTCCTTGTACGTAAATGCTCTGTATTGTCGATGATCTAGACCGAGAAGACGACCTGTACGTAGACAGGGAGAGAGCCTCTAGGATCGAGGAAAGCATCGAACACAATACCATAAAGTAGCGTTGATTCACTCTGCCTCCACTTTTATTTTTAGTGGGAACTACTAGCTGTGACATTTAAAACAACGTACCTAGTACAAATTACGAACAAGTAAATGTATAATGTTCTAACGCTAGTACTTTCCACAACCTGGTTTTAATTTGAATGTTGAGAGATGCTTGGGATCCCGATAATGGTCCGAGCATCTCTCAAGTGTGTATTTTTATTTTATTTTTTGTTTTTTATTTACTTAGTGATTAAAGAAGTATTTTTTAATAATTTTTTATTTTTTTTAAATATTTAAGAATACCAAAAAAATGAATGAAAACAAATTAGAAAAAAATAAAAAAGAAATTTTTTTACCTTCTCGGTAGATCCGAGGGCTACCGGATCCTCGAGCTACATCCTGTAACCCTCGAGGATGTAGCACTGCTGTTGAATGTTTGTCTGAATTGCATTTTGTAGACTGTTTAAAACATCACAAAAAAGTACAAGTTCTCTTGATGTCTGAACTCGTTAAAACCCTCCACCTTTTTGTGACGGTTTGGGAGAGCTATAATGAAAAATAATCTTTTGTGACGACTTTTAGTCCGTCACAAAACAAAAACCAAATTATAATAAATCCATTTTGTTATAGCATTCATTAGCAACAAAACAAATCACGGTTCAGATCGATGACTCTTTGCTTGTTGGTATATACAACTGCTCGCTTCTGGAAACCAGTAACAGCTGAGATCACAAGAATAAAAGAGAAACTGCATGCGTGCTTTTGGCTGCTTGATGCTACCAATTTTGTATATCTTTCACAAACCGGTTCTCAAATTCTCAACTCTAATGTGATGTGAAAGCCTGCAAGTATAAAACATTTGTCATCATTCACTGAAAACATGCACTTAAATTCCCCACAATCTAAGCAATTATCGAATGAATTTCCTAGCTGACTGCAAAACTGTGGAGTCAGAAAGCAGTACCGAAAAGATGTTGCAGTGACCAGGATCTGCAATGTGAGCCTGCAAGTTCTCAATGGGGTCATCTCCTGTGTAAATGGCTTGGAACCAGAACCCCACAAAAGCAAGCATAGCAAGCCTCCCGTTCTTGATTTCCTTAGTCCTCAACACCATCACAGGCTCAGGGGACCCTCTCCCCCACATCATGGGGTCAAACCATAGCCCACCTGGGTAGCCAACATCTGGCTTTGGGTTTTTCTTGTGTGGAACTTTAGGCTCAATGTCAACACTCCCTGGATTTATCATATCTGCCCATCTTCTGCCCTCCACCCAACCCATCAAGACTAATTGCACTACAAATAAGGTTGTTTGGTCTGCAAAGTACTCTCGAGTACCAGCATCGTACCATGAGAAGTTGTCGATGTAACCTAATCTTTCAAGACATTCTGGAATCAGAATTCCAGTCACTGCAAGCATTGCCCACCTGCCATGCATCAGCTCAGCTTGTGCAAACCATTTAAGTGACTCTGGATCAGACCCTATACAGAAAAAGATAAATCCATCAGAGATTTTCAAGAAAACCCAAACGGAAAGTTATAATTTTTTGGTTTCGAAAACAAAAATGTAAGAAACGCATACCCAATCCAAGGGGGTCGAAGCCAAAATCGCCAGGAAGACTACAATGTGACAGGAAATTAAGAAAGTTAAGTGATGTCTTCAAGATGCGAAACTGCTTTCAATGAATTTAAACTGATAATGTTCAATGATACTTGAATTTAATGCACATGCTCTACTTAATTACAGTGAAAGTTGGGCACCTGCCATCAAGCCACTCGGGTGGTGAACTCCCTGGGAACCATAAAGGCCTATCCGGAGGAAGTGGTTCACATACACTTGACACACCTTTTGTTGCGTTAATCGCACGGAAACCCCTCCCTGCAGGTAAGCAAGTGGAGAATTTTCCCGGAAAAAATCGTTGATGCAGTTCCCTGTTTTCAAACAAAAATCAAGTGAAATGAAGATGCACACGTTGGATAAAATCTGTTTGAATGCTATGACCAGAGCAAAAAATAATGTGAGCTATGAGTACGTACCTTGTTGGGAGGCTTGAAAATGCAATGGAGGCGGCTAAGGCCATGGATGCCAGAAGGGTGCCTCTAAAACTGTAAAAGTGCGTGGCTTTTTGGCAAGGCTTCGATCGTTGTGGTCTGAGAAATCTGAGGATTTATCAAGTCATTGGGAAATGGATAATTCACAGCTGTTGTTTTATAAAGCAAAATGGGAAAGATCAGATGAGCCAAATTCCAATGGCAGCTGAACTCGGCACGTGTTTCGGATATGGAAAAGAAGATGGCCAAGTGCATAGTTTGGGCTTTGTGGACAATATTAGCTATGGTGATCTGACCCAATCCTTTGTGCGTAGAGCTCAAAATTGAAATACCTGAGTGGTTGGGACTAAAATCTCTATCCGGGTAGCCCAATTCAAAATCCCCATTACTGCTTTTTTCCTTTTTCTCTCACTTGAATCTATATTACTGCTTAGTAGAGCACTGACTGTACTTTTCTTTTCCCACCAGAATATTTAGTGAGCTTTGATTTTACGCTAAAATCTTCTGAGAAATGTCTTCATCTCAAATCAAGGATGAAACCATATATGTTTACAATCAGCAAGAATGAAAGAGAAATATTTCCATAATTTTGGTAAATATGTGTTTCAAGACTGGGAATGTGGACACTCAATGGGAAGGAAGGTAATAGGGACAACAAACATTGAAGTACACTGTTTGTGGCAGTTTCGGTTTAGTAGTAGGGAATTTTGAGATAAAAATGTTGAGTTTTAATATGAATATTATTATTTTTTTGAAATTTAAAAAAATTAAGAAAAATTGAATTATTTATTATATTTTATATCGAAATTTGGAAAAATTGTAATGATAAGATGAGAATTTTGAGTTTGAGATGAGAATTTCTAACTGCCAAACCAAACAATGGCCATTTAAGAATTTTGATACGAGAATTTTGAGTTTTAGATAAAATATTAAAATATTATATTTTAATATTATTATTATTTTGAAATTTGAAAAAATTAAGAAAAAGTTAAATTGTTTATTATATTTTATATATGGATTTGAGAAAGTTGTAATGATGAGATAAAAATTTTGTGTTTGAGATGAGAATTTCATGTGGCCAAACCCAACCTAGTGTATCCAAATCAAAGAGAAAGAAAATGGATTGAAAAATGATGCACAACTTTTTCAGAATTATTTACGAAACCATGTTTGAAATGAGGAATATCTTAGTAAAATAACTTATAAAAGTAATATTATTTTATAAAAATACCATCTTTTCAAAATATGATTATATAAAATATTGTAAATAAAGGTTATACATGTATCATCACTCAAATGCAAAATATATAAACTATAGTGCTTTCATCTCAATATCATATAAATTTTATTTTATTTTTGAATCAATAACAATTGATATTCTTATTGAAATAATATAACTTAGTCATTACTATATTTCTCCTTCAAAACATTATTCAATGTTTGCAGAGACCCTTATTCTATCCAGATCATTTCTTCAATATTTGAAGGAATTTGTTGTGATATCTAGAAGAATTTAGCACAGGAGGAATACTTTTGTGTTTATGCAAACATTTCTACACCCTAATAGAGTGGTGAAGCAAGTTGTAGAGGACTTAGAAGGCTAGAAGTCCATTAGTACTATGTTAGATAAGTGGAAGGATAAGCCTAGGTTGGTGAATCAAGAGTGGTCTCCTCCCCCGAGAACATCTTCAAAATCAATTAGGATTCTATTGTTGATAAGTTACACTGCAGGGTTGGCATTGGTATCATAGTGAGAGACCATCATGGTTCTGTTATTGCTACAATGAGAATGAGTAAGTTTATGTTCCCTGACCCACTACTAGTAGAAGCAAGTGGAGGTCTTGAAGCTACAAAATTTGGTATTCATTTGGGACTTCACCAAATCAACTGCGAAGGAGACTCACTACAAGTCATTTAGGCTATAAGTAAGGATGATGACTCTTGATCTTGTGCAGGAATGATTATCAGTGACATCAAACAACAACTTCTACACTACACTCGCTAGTCTACTCAATATGTTAAAAGGGACATCAATGTAGTTACTCATGTTTTAGCACAAGATGCACTTCTTAGATCGGATGATGCGGTTGACATGGAGGATCATCCTTCATGCATTCTCTCTTTGTTATAATAAGGGGATTAATGAAATTATTCCATTTTAAAAAAATTATTTACGTAATTTTTAACTTTTAATAATATGACATCTAAAATTTAAATGGATAGGAGTACATATCTGTACACCTGACAATATTTAATATTTATTCTATTATATTAATGCAAGTTTTAGAGTGATTTCAAGTCCCAATTACAGGTTGTTGAAGGAAAAATGAGTTGATTGTCATATTCTTGTGAAAACCTGTGTAAAATAGTGTTGTAACAAGTTTTGAAGCGGTGTAACATGAAAAGGGATTGAAGTGTGCTCAACACAGGTCAAGCAGAACTCAAAACAGAGAGTTCGCTCGACTGGCGCTCGACTGACACTCGAGCGAGACCCTTCCAGAGTGGGTCGCTCGATGTGCGCTCGACGTGGTACTCGAGTGAGACCCTTCCAGAGTGGGTCGCTTGATGTGCACTCAACGTGTCGCTCGAGCAGCTTCTGAAAGACAGCGTACGCTAAACTTTTGCTCGACACTTCGCTCGAGCCAATGTTCCAGATAACTTAAAATTTAGGGTTTTCAGCGCCTCTTTCACTTGGAACTATAAATAGAACAACCTAGTTATGTTCTTTGGTGTGGAGAATCAGAGCAAAAACCCTAAGTGCTTCCAAGAGCTTTTGAGAGGAACCTCTCCCCCTCATGGTTGGTTCTCTCTGGATAAACACATCTCCACCACGCCATACTCAAGATCAAACTTTATATGAGTCCATTGAAGTGGATGTGTTCATTGGCTGGAAGAGTCCGGAGCTGCTGTTGATGCAGAGATCGACAGGTTCTCGTGGGAAATTATAGAAAGGTCAGAGTTACTACATGCTTGTAGAGATCGAGTGGGTCACTTGTGGTGTTGCAAGCCAAGTTTAGCTACTACAAAGATTTTGCGAGTGTCTCTAAATTGGTTGTAACAAACTTATTTTCTATAGTGGATTTGAGGTGGTGTCTTACATCCGGAGTGGTTTTAGATTTTGAAGATGTTCTTCAAATGAGTTTCCATTTCATGATCAAAATCACTGTGTTGATTATTTGTGTTATTTGATTCATTGATTAACTATTTGTTTGACTATAATTTTGGAAAGACCATCAAATTTGGATTACACCTATTCGCCCCCACACCCCCCTCTAGGTGTGGTGATTGGTAGAACCACTGCTTTTTCAGTTGGTATTAGAGCGGGTTCACTCCACTAGGATTCAGTTCCTTAGTGTGATCCTTTTGTAGTGGTTTAAATGGATAAATCTTAATCTCTCACATCACCACCATATTTTGATGGAAACAACTACGCTTATTGGAAAGTTTGAATGAGAGGGTTCCTAAAGTCTATGGATGAACGAGTGTGTGTTTCCATAACAAAAGGATGGAAGAACCAGTTGCTATCATTGAGGGAGTTCAAACCCCCCAAAGTGTGGAAAATTACTCTAGGGATGAAATAAATGAGTGTGGTTGGAATAGCAAAGGCTTTAATGCAATTTTCACGGCTGTGTCTTAGGAGGAGTTCAAGTAGATCTCCATGTGTCAAAATTGTAAAGAGGCTTGAGATATTCTTGAGGTTACCCATGAAGGTACCAAGACTGTAAAGAATTCTAAGCTTCAAATGCTAACCACTAGTTTTGAAGAATTGAGAATGAAGGATGATGAAACATTTGATGCTTTCTATGCCAAACTAAATAATGTTGTCAATTCTCGTTTTAATTTAGGGGCCAGATCTTAGATCTCTTACTCCCTAAAGTTACGGCTATTGAAGAAAGTAAAGATTTGGACGCTATGAAAATTGAAGAGTTGGTGGGCTCCCTAGAAACATATGAACATACTTTTCCTGTGGATAAAAAGCACAAGTCCATAGCCCTCAATACTATTAGAGAGGAGTCTGATGAGTCATCCGATGAGTTGGCTATGAGTGACAAAGAGATAGCATTTTATGCTAAGAAAATTAGGAGAATGTTTGTGGCTAGAAATAACAAGAACCAAAGGCTAGAGAAGAAAAATTTTGAAAAATAAAACAGAGGTTCAAGTTCAGGGAACAAGGAGAGAAGCACTGAGAAGTACACTAGAGCAAATAAAGACAAGGTACAATCTAGTGTGCAGTGTCATGAATGTCATGGATTTTGACACATTCGCCTGGAATGTGTAAATTACAAAAAGGCAAAAGAAAGAGCTAAGATTGCATCCCTGAGTGAGAGTGAGTCAGAGTCAAGTGACTTATAAGAGAACTCTTCTCCAAAAAGAAATCTCAACTACATGGCATTCATCACCTTTGTTGATAGCAAAAGTCAA
The DNA here is from genome assembly GCA_011037825.1 of Carya cathayensis. Lineage (NCBI taxonomy): Eukaryota > Viridiplantae > Streptophyta > Magnoliopsida > Fagales > Juglandaceae > Carya > Carya cathayensis. Next base: position 813,109 of record QGSO01000445.1, read on the forward strand.
TGCAGTGAAAAATTGTCTAATGATGAGAGTATATCCGAAAATGAATATGGGTATGAAGATAAGTTGCAAGAAGCCTATGAGAAGTTATACAAGAAATGTGTTAAATTGAGAAAACTCAACAAAGCGCACATTGAAGAGACAGACTTCACCAAACGAGAAAATGAAGGGCTTCAAGGCAAATTAAATGGAGCCATTGGTCTAACTGATTAGTTGAAAATGAAGAATGTTTCTCTGGAAGATAAAGTAAAGATTTAAGAAAGTGAGATAATTTTGCTGAAGGATAAACTGAAATCTTTCTCTACCGGGAGATAAACGCTGGATGAAATTCTGAGCTTAGGAAAACCCCCTAGTGACAAGAGTGGGCTAGGATATGATGCAGAGAAATCTGATGCTGCTACTACCTCAAAGGTCTCCCATAAAAATGCGAGGAAAACTGTGTTTGTTCGTGAATCAACTGCCAATGGGAATGCTAACCCATTAGACAAGGGTAAGAAATCCTCACATGTACAAATTGGTGTTTCATCTCACGAGAAATCAAAAGCTAGAAATACAAGTCCTGTTTGCCACCACTGTGATAAGATTGGTCATGTTGTAACATACTGTTTTAAACTGAAAAGATACATTGTGTATGATCATACAACCTCTCAAAGTAGAAGTGTGCACTCTCCAAAAATGGGTAAAAATCTCATAACTACTCCTAAGTATATCTCATCTTTCAGGGGACAAAGAGATCGCAAAGAGAACTATGTGTGCCATAATTGTGGTAAGGCTAGTCACATCCGACCAAACTACTATGAGCTTAGGAGGAATTCCATGAGAGATGAAAATAGACAACCAAGAAGAGGGCATTTGAACCTTTGGAGTCAAGTCAGGGCCTTAATTAGACAGAATGAGATGCTCAATGTCAAGTTAGAACAACTATCGACTACCAAAAAGGGCAGTTCTCCAAAAGTTAGAAACACGTGGGTAAGAAATGGAGAAAGAAACACGTGCCATGTGGCACACATTGCTCTAAAGACTAGAGACACCTATGTGTGGTACCTTGATAGCGGATGTTCTCGTCACATGTCGGGTGATAGAAGTCTATTTAAAAATGTTGAAGAGTATAAGTGTGGAATAATAACATTTGGAGATGGTGGAAAAGCTGATATAATTGGAAGGGGTGAAATTGAAATACCTGGATTGCCTATCTTGAGAGAAGCCCTGTTTGTTGATGGACTAAAAGCTAATTTCCTCAGTATAAGTCAAATGTGTGATAATCGTGCTAAAGTCTGTTTTTCAAAAGAAATATGCATTGTTTCAGATAATAATGGAAACTGTATGATGTAGGGAACCAGGACATCTGACAATTGTTATGGCATCGTTGCTAGTCTTCAGTACAGTTGCAATAGTGCTAAGAGTGAAGCTACAGACCTTTGGCACCAAAGACTTGGACATGTGAATCATAAAACTCTGTCTAAGATTGCCAAGAAAGAGATGGTGCTAGGAGTGCCTGAGCTAGGTAAAGTGAAGACTACTGTGTGTGGGTCATGTCAATTGGAAAAACAAGTTAGAATAGCTTACAAGAACACAACAACTATCCTGACCGAACGACCATTAAAGTTATTACACATTGATCTTATGGGACCCTCTAGAACTGAGAGTCTGGGGGGAAAGAAATACATACTGGTAATGGTAGATGATTTCACCAGATATTCCTGGGTAGAGTTTTTGAAAGAAAAGGCTAAAACTCCTAATGTGATTAGAACCTTGTGCAAGAAGCTTCAGAATGAGCAAGGGAAGGCAATAGTCAGAATTAGGAGCGATCATGGAAGAGAGTTTAAAAATTCAAATCTTGAGAGTTTATGTGATGAAGAGGGTATCAGTCAAGAATTTTTTGTTTCTATTACTCCACAGCAAAATGGAGTGGTCGAAAGAAAGAATAGAGTTATTCAAGAAATGGCACCAGTCCTGATACATAGTAAAAATGTACCTACCCACTTATGTGGGGAAGCTGTGAACACAGCATGCCATATTGTGAATAGAGTCTATCCAAGGCCAAGCACTTCCAAAACACCATATGAGCTGTGGAAAGGAAAGAAACCAAATGTGAAGTATTTTAGGGTGTTTGGAAGCAAATGCTACATTTTGAGAGATAGGGAAAACTTAGCTAAGTTTGACCCTAAGAGTGATGAAGGGATCTTTTTGGGATATTTCAAAACCAGTCGTGCTTATAGGTGCTACAATCTACGCACCCGAACTGTCATGGAGTCCATCAATGTGGTGATGAATGATACCCCTGGAGAGGAATTGAACAAGAATGAGCCGTCTCACTCACCGAGTGAAACTGGAAAAGAAAGTGTTGATGCACTCAATGAGAACTTGAAGACCTCTTCCAATGAAAAGGTAAGTAACCAAAAGGAGCATTCCTCAAGAGTAAAGTTAAATTATCCTTAGGATAACATTATAGGAAATATAGATAAAGGGATGAGGCTGAGGAGGAAAGTGATAAATCAATTGGCCCATTCAAGCTACATCTCACAAATTGAACCAAAAATGGTCAAAGAAGCCTTAAATGACGAGAATTGGTTGAATGCTATGCATGAAGAAATAAATCAATTTGTGAGGAACATTGTGTGGTATTTGGTACCAAGACCAAAGAGTCACATTGTGGTGGGCACTAAATGGATCTTCAAGAATAAGTCATATGAGAATGGTACAATGGTGCGAAATAAAACAAGATTAGTTGCTCAAGGGTATGCCCAAATGGAAGGGATAGACTTTGATGAGACCTTTGCACCGGTTTCCAGACTTGAATCAATCCGGATATTGTTAAGCATTGTTTGCCACATGTGTTTTAAGCTCTATCAAATGGATGTCAAGAGTGTCTTTCTGAATGGGATTCTCCAAGAAGAAGTGTATGTCGAACAACCAAAGTGCTTCAATGATCCAAAATATCCTAATCATATCTATAGTTTGAAGAAAGCCCTATATGGTCTGAAACAAGCTCCCAGAGCTTGGTATGAAAGGCTAACTTCTTATTTAGAAAACCACAAGTTTCTGAGAGGAAGTGTTGACAAGACACTATTCATCAAAAAAGTTGAAGAAGACATAACAGTTGCTCAAATCTATGTGGATGACATTGTATTTGGATCATCTATTGACACTCTGGCTCTTGAGTTTGCTGAAGAAATGAAAAATGAATTTGAAATGAGCATGGTAGGTGAACTAACCTGTTTCTTAGGACTCCAGGTAAAACAGTTGGATGATGGGGTATTCATATCCCAATCCAAATATGCAAAGGATCTGATCACAAAATTTGGATTAGATGGCAAAAGCCATGCCAGAACCCCCATGATCACTAGTGTTAAGCTTAGCATTGATGTGTTCGGCAAGAATGTTGAGCAATCTTTGTATAGGAACATAATTGGGAGTCTACTGTATCTCACTGCAAGTAGACCAGAAATCACTTTTAGTTTTGGTGTTTGTGTTAGATTTCAAGCCAATCCCAAAAAATCACATTTGGTAGTTGTCAAGTGCATACTTCGCTATGTGAATGAGACAATTAATTATGGGATTTGTATTCTAAAGACTCTAATACTGAGCTTGCAGGCTATTCAAATGTTGATTGGGCAGGTAATGTAGATGATAGGAAAAACACTTATGGTGGATGCTTCTATGTAGGCCCGAACCTAGTAGCCTGGATGAGTAAGAAGTAAAACTCCATTTCCATGTCCACGGTTAAGGTTGAATACATTGCTGCAGGTAGCTGTTGCATGCAATTGTTGTAGATGAAGCAAATGCTATGTGACTATGGCATTACCCAAGGTGTGATGAGCGTTTATTGTGACAATACCAGTGCCATAAACATTCATAAACATTTAAAAAAATCCCGTCCTATGCTAGCACCTAAATCACACAAATCTTTTTCAAAATAAGAGTTTCCAATTGTGCGAGGAATAGTAAAACTCTCTGGATCTTTAAGCTTTGGTGGCAACTTATTTTACAAAATGGCAGTGCACTCTTTGGTCAACATCATGGTCCCATACTCTCTTAATTTCCTCTTGTTTGATAGAATCTCCTTCATGAACTTCACATAACTAGGCATTTGTTCGAAGGCATCTGCGAAAGGAATGTTAATATGTACTTTTTTGAAAACATCAAGGAACTTAGAAAATTGTTTATCTAGCTTATTTTTCTGAAGTCTTTCAGGAAAAGGTATAGGAGGAATATAATGAGAAGTAAGAGAAGAAGACTTGGGAGGATTTCCTGAGTTTTTCATTGTTGGGCTCGAAACAGGAGTGGGCAATGTGGCTCTCATAGTCATCTCCTGTTTTCCAGAATTTTACTCTTTCTCTTCTAAATTAAGCTCCATTCCACTTCTTAAAGTAATGGCCTTCACTTGCTCTTTCGGGTTGTTTTATGTGGTGCTTGGAAGTAATCCTTGAGGTCTTTCAGACATAAATGTTGCCAATTGACCGAGCATCCTTTCAATGCTCCACATAGTGTTCTCATTGTTTTTTAGAGCAATGTCATATTCTTGAAATTTAGCATCCACCTTGGCCATAAATTGTGCTATTACCTCCTCCATATTCGACTTCTTCATTTGTTGTTGATTTTGAAAACCTGGTAGAGGCTTGACCACATGCTGGGAGTTGCTTCATGATAAATTTGGGTGGTTTCGCCATCCTAGATTGTAAGTGTTGGAATAAGGATTGTTTTGTTGTTGGTAATTCAACACAAAGTTTGCTTGCTCCAAACTATTGTTAGTGAATGGATTTTCCACTTAAAATCTACCCCTATATGATTTCCTGCACAAAATTCACAAATTGCATTAGTAGATTGAATGGAACTCACGTTGACTTTGTCTAATTTCTTAGATAAAGCTGCAACTTGAGCAGCTAAAACAGATAAATAATCAATTTCGTGAACTCCCTGAGTTCTTTTTGTTATCACTCGATCGGCTGGCCATTGATAATTGTTGGTTTCCATCTCCTCCACCAACTCATATGCGTCTTTCGGTGATTTTTTCATCAAAGTCCCTCCAGCTGCTGCATCAATCATTCTACGTTTTGTAGGCTGCAAACCATTGTAGAAGGTTTGCACTTGAATCCAAACAGGAAGTGTAACAACCAGCTAGAAATTCAATGGTAGAATTTCTATAGACTTAAGGAACTTCATGAAAACTCTGTAAGTTTTCACAAATCGAATAATCGCAAAGGTTTTAGCCTGTCAACATAGTCAGTGTTATCACTCGCTATGGTACTAGAAATGCGATTTTAATTGTTTGAGGTAGTTAGAAGTGTAAGATTACGTTATAGTTTACGCCACTAGACTCAATAGAATATTTAGGATTTTATGGCCCAATAACTCATTTTCATAATTTCGGACGAAATGGTTGTTCAAAACTGTGAATTTATTTATAGGGGCACTTCAGGGTTGAGTTTTGGTAAACGGTTTTTACTGTAGGTTAATATAAATATTTAGGATTTTTTCAGTACCAAGTTTATTGTGCGTTTTTTTAGAGTGAATAGTAACCTCGATAAACGTACTAAGTACAGTGTTTTCAAAATCACATTGTGGAATGTCCAAATTAGGTTAGAGAAGTTTTATTTGGATACTTGGTAAGATCTTAGCCACATATAATGAATAATATTAGATACTTGGCATAAAGAGGAACCATTAGATGGATTTGTGAAGGAAATCAATGTGTAAGATCATGCCACCTAAGCAAAACCTTTTTCATCTGATCAACCAAATTGAGCCAGATCAAAGAAGGTTTCAACCCTAGTGAAACCCTAAATGGTTGGAATCCATTTGAAACCCAAAAATCTTGGTTGAAACCGAAACCCTAAACGGTTTCCCCAAACCCTAAATTGGCCTTCAAACCCTTTTCGATCCAATTTCTAGCATTGTGTTTAATCACTTCCACATGCTATTAATTTCTCAAATTCTTGTTATGACATTATTATCCAACCTTTTAAACCTTTGAAATTTGATTGGGCCAAGAAAAATTGGATTTGGGCTTGATAGCATCTCAAACCCTAAGCAAACCCTCTTTAAACCCCAAATTGAAGCCCACTTGGTTGAGACCCACCAAGGCCCACAAATTTGGCCACCTTGGCAAGGCTTCTTGGAGAAGTTTCCTCCCCCACATGGCATACCATTCACTGCCCTTGGCTACACCCAATAGTACCTTGATGACATGGAGAAACCCACCCCATCAACCTCCATAACTCACAGCTTCTGCAGGCTGTCCTTTCCCCTCTCTATTCTCCACTTTATGTCACATAGCCACCTCCAATCAAGGGTCATTAAGGTCCATATCTTCCCCTTACAAAAGGCTTGAGTCGTACAAGACACACTTACTTCACTTTAATCACTTCTTCACCCCATTCTTAGAGAGAAACCCAAAAGCGCTCTCTCTAGCAGATTTCTGTGTGTTTTTGCGTGGAGATTTTAGACCCATTGTAAGTATTTTCACACGATGACTCCTTCATAAAAGTTTTTCCTCTTTGAGTATAGTTTCTTTAGATATATTATTCCATGATTGTAAGTATCATTCCATGATCATTTGGTGGGTCAAAAGTATTTTTAACCATGGAAAGGTCATTCTGGGCGTGAATTTGGAGAGTATGTTATGTTTTTGAGTTTTTGACCAAGCTAAGGGACATATCTTGGTCCGAACATTTTATGGAGTGTTTTTAGCATGTTTATAAGAGTGTTCATTGAGGTTTTGTTGCATAAATAAAGCTTTTGATGATATATTTTCTTAGATCTAGAAACTTGAAAACTGGAAGTGGCAAGGCAGTTTTTATTTGGAGAAAGTTTGAATATTTCGAGGTTTGATCTTACTCTAAAGGCTTTGATATATTTATATGATGATCCTAAGTCTCTTTTTTTCATGTTAGGATGTTATTTTGAAGATATTTAATATTATTTTCAAAGATATGATTTTTCTATGCAAGAGGATTCCGGTTAGGCCTAAGATTTGATGTGTTTGGGTTAGATCTATGTTTTATTGATTTTTAGCCATGTGATTTCAAGTTTGATGGTTGGATCCTATTTAAGACACATTCTTAAACCATGTGATGCTTTATTTCGAAGATCTCACACTGTTAAGCCATTGATCAAGAGATTTATCAAAACTAGTTGAGGAAAAAGTTTCTATTTTTGGACTAAGTGTAAAACCAAAAACGCCAAGTGTTATTTTGTGATTTTGGTGACTTTAGTTTGATGATTTAAAGCATGGTTGATGTTAGTATGATGTTATGAATATGTTAGTAGTAAGATTTGATTTTTGGAATTCTTGGAGATGTTTTGATTTAGGGTCAAAGTTTGTAATTAAGTGTTTAGATCTTTTTACAAAAATTTTGGTGTTGATTATTAGCTTTTTCTAAATGGATGTTTTAAGAATGGTTTTAAACTTAGGATAGAAAGATCCTTGTTGCAAAAATTTGGGTTAAGCATGAGTTTTGAAGTTGGAAGGAATTGCAACAAAAATAAGAGAAATGGTCTATGGATGTTTTGGCCATAGTGTGTTTTCCTTAGTTGTAATTTGTTTTAAATTTTTCTGAGTTGATATTTGAGTTTAGGACAAAATTTACATGAGGAATGTAAATTTTGGAAACTTTTAGAGTTAAGATGTGAAATCCTTAAGTTAGGGGTAGAATAGTCATTTTTCCACATGTAGAGGGTAAAATGGTAATTTTACCCTAAGTTAGCTTGTTTTCATGTTTCTAATTGTTAGTAATTAAATGTCTAACTTTTAGAATACCTTCTTACAATTCCTCGCGTTTCGCGCTTTATTCTCGTAGAACGCGACGATCGAGGTATGCTAGCTTCTAACTTACTATCAGTTTATTGTGTATGTATGATGGGTAAGGGAACTACAATTTATGTATGTATGTTATCATATATGCCATGTCATGCCATGTCATTACATATTTATCTGTTACGCATGATTTATTCTTTCATGAATATTTATCTATTACACAATCTTTTCTGTCATGCAATATTGTATGTTATAAATATGCCATGTTAAGTATGCCATATGTTACATGTATGCCATGGAATGTTTATGTTTAAATCATATTGTTCCATTTACAAGTATACGCCATGTTAGAAAAGTTCATGATATTAAAGAATATCTCATGCATTAAGAAAGATAAGATATTTAAGAGTGACATGGACCTAAGCGTGTTCATCATAAGTTATGTTAAGGATGACACGGACCTAAGCGTGTTCATCACAAGATATGTTAAGGATGACACGGACCTAAGTGTGTTCATCATAAGTTATGTTAAGGGTGACACGGATCTAAGCGTGTTCACCACAAGTTATGTTATGCGGTGCCACGGACTCAAGCGTGGTTCACCTTATGTAAAGTTCATATAGATCTCAGATCATGTTTAAGTTAAGTTATTCATGTCAATCACGACCCTAAGTGCTAGGATGGGGTAATATCCTAGTGGCACTCCTTTGTTCACGGTGGAGTGTCTAAATAGGTGTGAAATTCCCTGGGTTAACGAAGTACATTCAACAGGTTGCGAATGGGGCCTAATTAGCTGGTCATCGGAGCACGCCAGGCACTAACGCCGATGGTGCGATATTTTATTTTATGTGTATTCATGGGGCTACAACAACTGTGGAGCATGAAGTATGGGGCCACAACAACTGTGGAGCATACACTACGTGAGACACAACAATTGTGACACATAGAATACGTGGGGCCACAACAACTGTGGAGTACGTATTAACGCACTCACAGCTGGTGTAGATACCTATGTTGTGATGCGGTAATTGGCAGGGACACACGGCTCTAGGGGACCCGTGTAGCACCTATATGGTCATGTTATTAATCAAGACAATTGAATAAGATTCCAAATTCATGTCAAGAAGTTAAGAGCAAGTAATCATGGTTAACCCCAAGAGATAAGAATAAGTTTAAGATCAAGTCCATGTTAAGTCAAGTTTCAGATCAAGTTCATGTTATGTTATGTTCACGTTAAGTTTCAAGTTCATGTTCATATCATGTTATGTTCATGTTTATGATATGTTCAAGCTCACGTTCATGTGATGTTATGTTCATGTTCACATTATGTTTCAAGTTCACGTTTCTGTCATGTTATGTTCACGTACATGTTATTTTCAAGTTCACGTTCATGTTATGTTATGTTCACATTATGTCTCAAGTTCACGTTTATGTCATGTTATACTCAGGTTTATGTTATTTTCAAGTTCATATTTATGTTATGCATGTTTACGTTCATGCTATATTTCAAGTCCATGTTATGTTTCAAGTTTCACGTTCATGTTATGTTGCTAGTCCATGTTATGTTTTAAGCTCAAGTTCATGTTATGTTAAGTCAAGTTCAGTTCACGTTTAAGTTCAGGTTATGTCATGCTATATGTCAAATTATGCTATGCTTATGTACGACTTTATTTATGCATTTATGCTTTTACTGCCATGCATGCATCTTTAACCTGTGTGGGAGTTTCTTGTTAATCAAATCTCACCGTGGTAGTCCCAACTACCATTCCCCGCGAATGGTAGGCGATGTGTCAGGATCAGAGCAGGGAGAAGACGTTCGTAGATTGAAGGAGGTTGACTAGACGCCGCAGACACGACGTAGAGCTTACAACTTCCATAGTGAGTTTTTGGACAGTTTTCTGGCCTCGTTAGTCGAGTTACATGAGTTACTCGACGAACTTCCTCAATAGTGTATTATGGTAATGTAAATATGGAGTTTGGCCTCCCATGTTTTTGAGGTTATAGTCTTCTAAGACTCATACTGAAATCGTGGATGTTTATTTTATTAAGCATGCTTGGATTACGATTTAACTATTTGGGATATTATAAGTTTGGTGCATAGTATTGCTCAAGAAAAGAAAAAAAAAATTATCCGCTGCGAATATTGCATAATGCTAGATGCATTTTAGGAACATTGTATCTTATATGTCATCAACAAGGGCAGGTAACCTTGTGTTGCATGTCCCGACGCTTCAGATGTCCGTTCAATCCCAAGCGGAATTTGGGAGCGTCACAGGAAGTCCATGATGTGGGCACTTTCTAAGCAATTCTTTATACCTCTTCCAAGCTTCATAAAGTGACTCCATATCAAATTGGACAAAAGTGGTGATATCATTTCGCATCTTCACGGTTTTGGTTGGGGGAAAGAACTTTGCTAGAAACTTTTTAGTGAAATCGTCCCTTGTAGTTATGGTTAACGAAGGAAGTGAGTTTAACCATGCCTTTGCCTTGTCTTGGAGGGAGAACAGAAAGAGTCTCAATCTAATAGCATCATCAAAAATCCTGTTCTGTTTAAAAGTATCACATAAGTCCAAAAAATTAGCTATGCGAGCATTTGGGTCATTATGTGGCATGCCACTGAATTGCACTGTTGAAGCCACAATTTGAAGAATAGCTGGCTTTATCTCAAAGTTATTGGCTTGAATGGTAGGCCGTCTAATGCTAGAAGTAGCTCTGGTGACCAAAGGGACATCATAATCTCCCAAAGTCCTATTTCTAAGTTGGTCTTCCATTGTTTCGTTCTCGGTTGTGGAATCCTCCTTCTCATTGTTCAAATGATGAAGGGTGTGTTCAATTTTAGGGTCAAAAGGTACTAAATCCAAGTTTTGAGTATGTCTCATGTACAACTTGGGAATCTTGAAAAGAGAAATAAAAACAAAATTAACAATCAAGACTTAGAAAAAAAAATTCAAATTAACTTAGAACTAGTTGGTATCAAAAGTAATAGAAAATAAATAGTCTCTAGCAACGGCACCAAAAACTTATTGTGAAATTTCCCAAGTGCACAAAATCGTATCAAGTAATATAATGATAAGAAAGATGTTGAACCCACAAGGACTATTTACCTATTAACTATTGCAATTGTTCTAATTCTAAGTTATTTGAAAATCAAGAAAAGTGGTGAATTTTGAATTAGAAAATCAGCAACAAATTAAATTAAATCAACAACTGAAGAATTGACCAAACAATTGAAAAGAAGAAGATTTTACCCAAGAAGAAAACACTAAGGCATTCGACTCATCTAATCAATCCAATTCCAAATCCTAACCATACAATCAATCAATTATCATCCTATTTAACGGCAAAATATTCTAACTTATCTAAGACCCTCTCTTGAGTAAAATTAGAATTACTCAATATACGACAACCAGCGATATGTCTTTGCAAATTTAAAAGCATTTGAGCACATTAAGATTTATAATATTTCACATAAAAGCCGCACAAATTGTGATAGCACATTCATGTCTTTCATTCAATTCATGGCATACATCATACGAAGCTAAACTACATGCATCATCTCTCGAATTAAGATGCACAACAAATCATTCAACTATTCACCAAATAATTGTAGGCATTAAACTTAATGATGTATACTCAAAGGGAATGATAAAATTATGATCACAATGAAATAAGATTCGGGATTGTCATGGAGAGGCTACATCGTAGCCTTAGCAATAGAAATTAGTTCATAATCTAATAAAAACAAACCATTGTAATTTTAGAATTCATAATGAGAATTATATAAAGAGAAGATTAAAGAGTTAAGAATGAAACTCTATATAGATCGAGAATCTCTATCGTTGATGAACTCCAATTCTGTAGATTTTCGACCTCCTGCTTGACGCGCCGTTTCCTCTCTGAAGATATTTATTTTCGGCTCTGGCTTAAACATGAAAGTTGTAGGGTTTTCTCTTGGATTTCTATAGACACCAAAATTACCCTTATTGGAGTTGTCTAGAAAAAGTTATCCTCCCAATACTGATTGAGCTGAGATATTGCATATTTTAAATATTTAAAACCAATGTATTTTAAATTCCTCATGACATTATTATTGGTTTTAGACGGAAAAATGGTTAATAAGCATAAATACGAGTTGTGATTTTTAATTGATTAATATCATGTTTATGCTTAATTTTATAACTAAGATATAATTGGGCAATATCTCTTCAAATATATAACATATTTTTTATATTTATTTTTTTAAGTGTTATTTCTTTCTTCATATTTTCAGCTTGAATAAAATTCAAATGGGATCCGGTTGGAACTATTTGATGTTGGCTAAAATGCCTTGATTTGGATTGGTGAGAGTTGCACAAGAAAAGAAATAAAAAAAGGTGGTTGGATTAGAAAGAAATTAGAGGTTCCATGTGCTTGGTTTGAGGTGTAGAATCGGTGGAATTTTAATTCTCTATAGGAAGAGCCGTGCTTGACTTGTAGAGTGACAAAGTTTGTGAAGTTGGTTGTGAGAATTTCGGTTGAAGCAAAAGCAAATAAAAGAAGCACCTCAATGCAGAAAATAAAATGCAACTCACGGAAACAGGGCACATGCAGAAAAGTAAGGAAAAGCAGCACATGAAGCACATGTAGAACCTGGAAAAGTCAAGCAAAGCAGAAGAAAAGAAATCAGCACACATGCACCGAACACATGCATCATTCACGGATGAAAGCAAACCGAACATGCAGAAAACTTGGACCACGGCAGCAGCAACTTGCACTGCAGAAAAATACACAAACACATGCAGAAAAGTCAAGCAAAGAATGAAGAAATCAACAATCACGACTGGAATTCAAAACAGAAAAATAAAGCTCAACACATACAACTTACGAATGCAGAAAAATAAAGCAGAAACACAGCTGGAAATCAAACCAAACATGCAGAAAAACAGATGCAAAAAAATAGATGCAGAAAAATAGAAGCAGAAAAACAGATGCAGAAAAATAGAAGCAGAAAAACAGATGCAGAAAAATAGATGTAGAAAAACAGATGCAGAAAAACGGATGCAGAAATGCAGAAAATCAGCAAAACAGAAATGCAGAAAACAGCAGCAGAAAACAGAAAATCAGCACCAATTTCTTGAAACAAATTGCACCAAAAAGTCTTGAATTAGGCTGCTGTCTTCACCGAAATTCTGCTGCTGTCCCTCCACCGAAATTCTGCATCAATTGATCATTGAAAAAGTCAAGAATGAAGGCTACTCTTTCCACAGAAATTCAGATGCTTCTCCACCGAAAATTCTGCATCAATTGATCATTGAAAAAAGTCAAGAATGAAGGCTGCTCTTTCCACAGAAATTCAGATGCTTCTCCAACGAAAATTCTGCATCAATTGATCATTGAAAAAGTCATCCAACATGTGCTGTTTTTCCACCGAACATGTGCTGCTCTTTTTCCACCAAATTGGACATTCAAGATGTGGTAGATGGGTTCTTTAAATAGGGGTTGGACGTGTGGAGTAGGAGGAATTTTTTTATGCTTTGTTTTAGTCTTTGTCTTATTGTTCCTTAGCAGTTTTTTAGTGAATTCGGTGATGCTTTAATTCTTGCATGAAGTTTTTGTCAAGTTGTAATTTAATTGTTACTAAGTTAATTTTTAAGTTGGTTAGTAGGTGGGGATGTGTGAATGAAATAAAGATGGAGTTGTGTTGAAATGAAAAATTCAAGTTTTAGTATTCGGAATTTTTTTTTCTCTTTTGGTTGCAATGCTATGTTATTTTAGAGTTTTTATTAAGTGTGCTAAGAATTGCTTTAAAATTTTATTTTATTAAGTGTAATACTTTAAATTATAGCAAGTGTGTTAAGTGATTTCATGGATTAAAGAATTGTTTTAGAGTTTTTATTAATTGTGCTAAGAATTACTCTAGAATTTTATTTCATTATGTGTAATATTTTAAATTCTTGCAAGTGTGTTAGTTAATTTCATGGAATAAAGAATTGTTCTAGAGTTTTCATTAAAGGTTTGGAGATTAATTTTCAAGAGTGTTACATGAGAAGTTGGTTCTTTTTGTTTTGAATTTCAATTGAATGGTGAAGGGGAATTTTCGTTCAGACTTTTCATTCTCTATTTTTATTTAACTTCAGTTTAAAGTTTATAGAATACTTTTGAGATTTTTGGTTTAGAAGTTTAGGCAATTTATTTTCTGTTTACTTATTTCGTGTTATTTATTTTTCTCACTTATTTAATCTTTCATTTCTTTGGGCATTTTAAATTTCTAGTGCATGTTTGTCAATTACTTTCTAATCTAATTTAATTCTTAATTTAGTTTCATTAATTTCTGAATTTAATCTATTAGTCATTTACATTTCAATCCGACAATCAAAACAAATCTAAAAATATGAATCTAGTCCATGACTAGTAACCTCTCCATCCATTGCACATACCATCCACTTGTTTTCTCTTTGTGAAGTTTTTCACACTTTTTCAACGAGTTTAATTTTTGAGTAACTTTCCCTGAGGAGACGATCTAGGAATTTATTCCTAATTATTACACGACATCCTCCTGCACTTGAGATAGCCTTTGTGCTACTCATTTTTGAGTGAGTCAAATACCTAATGGTACTTTAGGAATTTCAAGAAATGAACGTGTCCTATTATCTTGATGATTCCTTTAATTTCCATGACTCCTTCAATTTATTTATTCCTAAACAAAAATAAAAAAAGTAAATAAAAACTCTAATAAATAAGAAAATTAAACACATACTAGTAAAAAACTAAGAATAAAAGTATGACAAAACTTATATAGAAATTAAGTACATCAAACATCATTAACACATACCATGTTCATTGTTCTCACCAATCACGCTTAGCATAAGTTGTTGCATCAAGGGAGGTAGTTTCTATTCATGAGTTTTTCTCTAATTTGATTTGATTATCAACGTGGTTGGTGTTTCATGTAAACATCATGATGAACTACAAGCAACACAAATTGCACATATGCTAGCTACTAATGAACTTGAAAGTGTAAAAGGAGCTAGTCAAATTGGAACTGTCAAACGAATTGGTAATAATTCTCGTTGGGGCTCTCATTTTTATTCTATTTCCATAAGCTACAAATGTATAGAGCTACTTGCTCGGTACTTGAAACCATAATAAAAGAAGGATCTAGTTACTTTTAACGCGGGGATGTGAATGCTGCATAGAAAATGATTACATCATTACAATTTATATTTATTTTAAATTTAATAAACATTGAGAGATGAAGTTTGAGAAAATTTGAAGATTGAGAAAATTTATTGGAGAATGTTATCCCTCTTTCTCCAAGCAATTGATATTGATATGGAGAATGTAACAGCCTGCTAGAAATTCAATAGTAGAATTTCTACAGACTTGAGAAACTTCGTGAAAACTTCGTAAGTTTTTACGAATCGGCTAATCGCAAAGGTTTTAGCCTGTCAACATAGTCAGTGTTATCATTCGCTATGGTGCCAGAAATGCGATTTTAATTGTTTGAGGTAGTTAGAAGTGTCAGATTATGTTATAGTTTATGCCACTAGACTCAATAGAATATTTAGGATTTTATGGCCCAATAATCCATTTTCATAATTTCGGACGAAACGACTATTCGAAACTGTGAATTTATTTATAGGGGACTTCGGGGTTGAGTTTTGGTAAACGGTTTTTACTGTAGGTTAATATGAATATTTATGATTTTTCAATACTAAGTTTATTGAGCATTTTTTGGAGTGAATAGTAACCTCGATAAGCGTACTAAGTGCAGTGTTTTCAAAATCACAGTGTGGAATGTCCAAATTAGGTTAGAGAAGTTTTATTTGGACACTTGGCAAGATCTTAGCCACACATAATGAATAGTATTAGATACTTGGCATAAAGAGGAACCATTAGATGGATTTGTGAAGGAAATCAAGGTGTAAGATCATGCCACCTAAGCAAAACCTTTTTCATCTGATCAACCAAATTGAGCCAGATTAAAGAGGGTTTCAACTCTAGTGAAACCCTAAATGGTTGGAATCCAATTGAAACACCGAAAGCTTGGTTAAAACCGAAACCCTAAACGGTTTCCCCAAACCCTAAATTGGCCTTCAAACCCTTTTCGATTCAATTTCTAGCATTGTGTTTAATCACTTGATTAAATCACTTCCACATGCTATTAATTTCTCAAATTCTTGTTATGACATTATTATCCAACCTTTTAAACCTTGGAAATTTGATTGGGCCAAGAAAAATTAGATTTGGGCTTGATAGCATCTCAAACCATAACCAAATCCTCTTTAAACCCCAAATTGAAGCCCACTTGGTTGGGGCCCGCCAAGGCCCACGAATTTGGCCACCTTGGCAAGGATTCTTGGAGAAGTTTCCTCCCCCACATGGCAGACCATTTACTGCCCTTGGCTGCACCCAATAGTGCCTTGATGAGATGGAGAAACCCACCCCATCAACCTCCATAACTCACAGCTTCTGCAGGCTGTCCTTTCCCCTCTCTATTCTCTACTTTATGTCACATATCTACCTCCAATCAATGGTCATTCGGGTCCATATCTTCCCCCTACAGAAGTCTTGAGTTGTGCAAGTCACACTTACTTCCCTTTCATCACTTCTTCACCCCGTTCTTAGAGAGAAACCCAAAAGAGCTCTCTCGGACAGATTTTTGTGTCTTTTTGCGTGGAGCTTCTTGACCCATTTTATGTATTTTCACACGATTACTCCTTCATAAAAGTTGTTCCTCTATGAGTCTAGTTTCTGTAGATATATTATTCGTATCATTCCAGGATCATGTTATCAGTCAAAAGTGTTTTTAACCATGGAAAGGTCATTGTGGGCGTGAATCTGGAGAGTATGTTACGTTTTGGAGTTTTTGACCAAGCTAATGGAGATATCTTGGTCCGAAAATTTTATGGAGTGTTTTTAAAATGTGTTTAAGAGTTTTAATTGAGGTTTTGTTGCATGAATAAAGCTTTTGATGATAGATGTTCTTAGATCTAGAAACTTGAAAACTGAAAGTGGCAAAACAATTTTTATTTGGAGAAAGTTTGAATATTTCGAGACTTGATCTTACTCTAAAGGCTTTGATATTTTTATATGATGATCCTTAGTCTCTTATTTTCATGTTAGGATATTATTTTGAACATATTTAGTATTAGTTTCAAAGATATGATTTTTCTATGCAAGAGGATTCCAGTTAGGCCTAAGATTTGATGTGTTTGGGTTAGATCTATGTTTTATTGATTTTAGCCATGTGATTTCAAGTTTGATGGTTGGATCCTATTTAAGACACATTCTTAAACCATGTGATGCTTTATTTCGAAGATCTCACATTGTTAAGCCATTGATCAAGCGATTTATCAAAACTAGTTGAGGAAAAAGTTTCTGTTTTTGGACTAAGTGTAAAACCAAAAACTCCAAGTGTTATTTTGTGATTTTGGTGACTTTAGTTGGATGATTTAAAGCATGGTTGATCTTAGGATGATGTTGTGAATATGTCAGAAGTAAGATTTGATTTTTTTGGAATTCTTGGAGATGTTTTGATCAAGGGTCAAAGCTTGTGATTCAAGGATTTGGATCTTTTTACAAAAAGTTTGGTGTTGATTATTAGCTTTTTGTAAATGGATATTTTAAGTATGGTTTTAAACTTAGGATTGGAAGATGTTTGTTGGAAAATTTTGGTTTAAGCATGAGTTTTGAAGTTGGAAGGAATTGCAACAAAAATCAAGAGAAATAGCCTATGGATGTTTCGGCCATAGTGTGTTTTCCATAGTTGTGATTTGTTTTAAATCTTTCTGAGTTAATATTTGAGTTTAGGACAAAATTTACATGAGGAATGTCAATTTTGGAAATTTTTGAAGTTAGGATGTGAAATGCTTAAGTTAGGGGTAAAATGATCATTTTCCCACATGTATAGGGTAAAATGATAATTTTACTCTAAGTTAGCTTGTTTTCATGTTTCTAATTGTTAGTAATTAAACAGTTACTCGTGTTTCGCGCTTTATTCTCGTAGAACGTGACGATCGAGGTAAGTTAGCTTCTAATTTTCTATCAGTTTATTGTGTATGTATGATGGGTAAGGGAACTGCAATTTATGTATATATGTTATCATATATGCCATGCCACGCCACGTCATTACATGCTTATCTGTTATGCATGATTTATTCTGTTACGAATATTTATCTATTATACAATCTATTCTATCATATATTGCTATATGTTATAAGTATGCCATGTTAAGATTGCCATATATTACATGTATGTCATATCATGTAATATTCACCATTGCAAGTATGTCATGTTAAGTAAAGAAGTCAGATCAAGTTTATGTTAAGTCAAGTTTCAGATCACATTCAAGTTAAGTTATTCATGTCAATCACGACCCTAAGTGCTAGGATGGGGTAATATCCTAGTGGAACTCCTTTGTTCACGCTGGAGTGTCTAAATAGGTGTGAAATTCCCTGGGTTGACGAAGTACAGTCAACAGGTTGCGAATGGGGCCTAATTAGCTGGTCACCGGAGCGCGCCAGGCACTAATGCCGATGGTGGCATATTTTATTTTACGTGTATTCATGGGGCCACAACAACTATGGGGCATAAAGTATGGGGCCACAACAACTGTTGAACATACACTACGTGAGACACAGCAATTGTGACACGTAGAATACGTGGGGCCACAACTACTGTGGAGTACGTATTAACGAATTCACAGTTGGTGTAGATACTTGTGTTGTGTTGCGGTAATCGGCAGGGACACACGGCTCTAGGGGACCCGTGTAGCACCCATATGGTCACGTTATTAATCACGTCAATTGAATAAGATTCAAAGTTCATGTCAAGAAGTTAAGAATAAGCAATCATCGTGACCCCATGAGATAAGAATAAGTTTTAGATCAAGTCCATGTTAAGATAAGTTTCAGATCATGTTCATGTTATGTTATGTTATGCTCACGTACAAGTTATGTTCATGTTCACGTTAAGTTTCAAGTTCATGTTCATATCATGTTATGTTTATGTTTATGATATGTTCAAGCTCACGTTCATGTTATATTATGTTCATGTTATGTTTCAAGTTCATGTTTCTGTCATGTTATGTTCACGTACATGTTATTTTCAAGTTCACTGATTGAGCTGAGATATTGCATATTTAAGTTATTTAAAACCAATTTATTTCAACTGCTTCGTGACATTATTATTGGTTTTAGATGGAAAAATGGTTAATAAGCATAAATACGAGTTGTGATTTTTAATTGATTAATATCATGTTTATGCTTAATTTTATAACTAAGATACAATTGGGCAATATCTTTTCAAATAAATAACATATTTTTGATATTTATTTTTTTTAAGTATTATTTCTTTCTTCACGTTTTCAGCTTGAATAAAATTCAAATGGGATCCGGTTGGAACTATTTGATGTTGGCTAAAATGCCTTGATTTGGATTGGTGAGAGTTGCACAAGAAAAGAAATAAAAAAAGGGTGGTTGGATTAGAAAGAAATTAGAAGTTCAATGTGCTTGGTTTGAGGTGTAGAATCGGTGGAATTTTAATTCTCTATAGGAAGAGCCATGCTTGACTTGTAGAGTGACAAAGTTTGTGGAATTGATTGTGAGAGTTTCGGCTGGAGTGAATTAAAAGAAGCAAACCACATGAAGGAACTCAAACTCACGCAGATGCAGAAAAATAGAAGCAGAAAAACAGATGCAGAAAAATAGATGCAGAAAAATAGAAGCAGCAAAACAGATGCAGAAAAACAGATGCAGAAATGCAGAAAATCAGCAAAACAGAAACTTTTATGCTTTGTTTTAGTGTTGTTCTTATGTTCCTTAGCAATTTTTTAGTGAAGTTGTTGCTACTTTAATTCTTGCATGAAGTTTTGGTCAAGTTGTAATTTAATTGTTGCTAAGTTGATTTTTAAGTTGGTTAGTAGGTGGAGATGTGTGAATGAAATAAAGATGGAGTTGTGTTGAAATTAAATTCTAGCAAGTGTGTTAAGTGATTTCATGGATTAAAGAATTGTTTTAGAGTTTTTATTAATTGTGCTAAGAATTACTCTAGAATTTTATTTCA
Organism: Carya cathayensis; assembly: GCA_011037825.1. Classification (NCBI taxonomy): domain Eukaryota; kingdom Viridiplantae; phylum Streptophyta; class Magnoliopsida; order Fagales; family Juglandaceae; genus Carya; species Carya cathayensis. The sequence continues at coordinate 832,907 of QGSO01000445.1, forward strand.
TTATGTGTAATATTTTAAATTCTTACAAGTGTGTTAGTTAATTTCAAGAAGTAAAAGAGTTGTTCTAGAGTTTTCATTAAAGGTTTGGAGATTAATTTTCAAGAGTGTTACATAAGAAGTTGGTTCTTTTTGTTTTGAATTTCAATTGAATGGTGAAGGGGAATTTTCCACCATACTTTTCATTTTCTATATTTTTTTTAATTTCAGTTTAAAGTTTATAGAATAATTTTGAGATTTTTAGCTTAGAAGTTTGGGCAATTTAATTTCTGTTTACTTATTTCATGTTATTTATTTTTCGCACTTTTTTAATCTTTCTTTTCTTTGAGCATTTTCAATTTTCAGTTTGTATTTTATTAATTACTTTCTAATCTAGTTTAAATTCTTAATTTAGTTTTATTAATTTCTGAATTTAATTTATTAGTCATTTACATTCAAATCCGAACAATCAAAACAAATCTAAAAATATGAATCTAGTCCATGACTAGTGATCTCTCTATCCATTGCACATACCATCCACTTGTTTTCTCTTTGTGAAGTTTTTCACACTTTTTCAACGAGTTTAATTTTTGAGTAACTTTCCCTGAGGAGACGATCTAGGAATTTATTCCTTATTATTACACGACATCCTCCTGCACTTGGGAGAGCATTAGTGCTACTCATTTTTGAGTGAGTCAAGTTTTTGGCGCCGTTGCCGGGGAAAGTAGTTTAAATTTAAACTCGTTAATTTTTTTTATGCTTCTCTAAACTGATGTTTCATGTCATGGGTAAGAGACAGTTCAAATAGGTTGCTTAGAGTCACATCGAGTGTTGATAGTAGTATACACAGCTTGGAGATAAATAGTTCGCCTGTCTTTTCTTTGAGTGAATCAGGTGGCGAAATTGAAATTGAATCGGAAAACATGGCTGCACCTGCACCACGCACTCTTAAGGACTATTTGCAACCCACTCGTACCACTACACCTTCATGCATTATTTTACCAGAAAATGCACCCAATTTCTCTATTAAGCATGGCATGATGTCAGTGATACCTCAGTTCCACGGGATGGATTCTGAGAGTCCGTACCAGCACTTAACAGATTTTGAGTTGGCTTGTGCCACATTTATCACTAGGGCTGTTACTGATGAGTTCATTAGACTTCGTTTATTTCCTTTCTCTTTAAAGGATAAAGCGAAGATTTGGTTTAACTCTTTAAGACCCAACTCTATTTCTAGTTGGTCTGATATGCAGCGTGAATTCTTACAAAAAATTTTTCCCTTTCAGAGAACTCAATTTTTGCAAGAGCAAATCAGCCAATTCAATCAGAGACCTGATGAGACCTTTCAGGCCAGTTGGGAAAAATTTAAAGATTTGATGAACATCTGTCCACATCATGGTTTTGAATCTTGGAGGTTGGTGAGCTATTTTTACACTGGCCTCACTCCGGAATGCAAGCAATTTGTTCAGACAATGTGCAATGGGGAGTTCTTTAGCAAGGAACCTGATGAAGCACTGTCATTTTTTGACTACCTTGCTGAGAGCGCGCAACAGTGGAATACTCGTACTGATCGAGTTCCATCAACAGCACAACCACTGAGAGCTATTTCTGGAGGGGGTAGATACGAGCTTAAAGGGGACACTGATGTTCAAGCCCGAATAACTGCTTTAACTAGAAGAATGGAGGTCATGGAAATGGACAAAGTAAAGGCTGTGAAAGTAGCAGAGGCATGTTCTATATGTGCTGATTCAAACCATAAGACCAAAGACTGCCCGATAATGCCAGTGTTTCAAGAAAGTGGGTCGGAGCAGATGCAATCAACTAATTGGGTGAATAGAGCACAAAATCAGCCTTTCTCCAACACATATAATCCGGGGTGGCGGAATCATCCAAATTTCTCATGGAGAAATGATCAACCTGGTCGGTCCCCACCACCTCAACAGCAACCATTTCATCAGAGTGCTCCTCAGCATCAGTATCCGTCATATCAGAATCCTCAGAGCTATCCTCCTGTAGCTCCGCCTGGATTTCAACCTCATATGGCTGCACAGAGTTTTCAACCTTCATCATCTGCAAAGAAAACTCTAGATGATAGTATGGCACAGATGGCCAATACACTTCAACAATTCATGCAGATTCAGGCCACCACAAATAATCAAAATACTCAGGCCATAAATGAGTTGCGTGGCACTATGAACAAGATGAGCACAACCTTGAGCACCCTGGAGAAAGGGAAATTTCCAGCGCAGCCTCAGCCTAATCCTCAAGTATACAGGCAGCAACAACAACAAGTGCATAATGTCTCAGGGGACGTTATTGAGACAGCAAAGGCAGTCCTTACTTTGAGAAGTGGGAAAGAAGTTTCCCAACCAGAGATGCCTATAGACACACAGGTAGTCGCTCCTACACCTGAAGATGTAACGGAGACTGATGAAATTGAGAAAGAACCAGAGGTAGTGAGACCAGAGCTGAAGAAGCCTGTGAGTGTAGATGCTGAAACTAGTAAGGGATACCAACCTGTGGTTCCCTATCCTCAGAGATTGGCAGCTGGCCAAAAGAACAAGTATCACACGGAGATCCAAGAGATTTTCAAGCAAGTGAAAATCAATATTCCACTTTTGGATGCCATACAACAAGTGCCTTCATATGCAAAATTTTTGAAGGACTTGTGTACAGTGAAGAGGAAGCTGAATGTAAAGAAGAAAGCCTTCCTGACGGAGCAAGTTAGTGCATTGATATTGAACGAGACCCCTCAGAAGTTTGGAGATCCCGGCTCTCCCAACATTTCCATTATGATCGGCGAATCACGCATTGGGAGAGCTTTACTTGATTTGGGGAGTAGTGTGAACCTGCTACCGTTCTCAGTGTATGAACAGTTGGGATTGGGTGAGCTGAAAAAGACCTCCATCATGCTACAGTTAGCTGACAGATCAGTTAAGGTACCGAGGGGTATTGTAGAGGACGTGTTGGTCCAGGTGGACAAATTCTACTACCCAGTGGATTTTGTAGTTCTTGATATGCAGCAGCCAGCCTCCACTATTTATCAAGCTCCTGTCATCCTTGGAAGACCATTTCTAGCTACATCAAACGCTTTGATTAATTGCAGAAGTGGAGTGTTGAAGCTTACCTTTGGGAACATGGCACTCGAGTTGAACGTTTTCAACGCTTGCAAGATGCCAACACATTTTGATGACACAAGTGAATTGAATGCTGTGGAGAGTTTGACATCAACAGAGTCTATTTGCTCAACCTCTCCCTTCTCTGATGATGATTATATTTTTCAGACATCTGAATATTTACTTGATGAGAAAATTGATCATATCAATGAAAATGACTTTGAATTTCTTGATTATTTTGCAGATTCTTTACCACTTGAAGTACAATTTGCCGGAGCAAGATGGAAACCCCAGTTCGAAGCTTTACCACCACCAGACATGCTTAGATCTTCAGAGGAAGAAGTTCCCCGATTGGAACTAAAACCGCTTCCTCAAGATTTAAAGTATGCGTTTCTTGGACCTGAAGAAGGTACTTTTCCGGTGGTGATTTCCTCAAAACTAAATCAGAAGGAGGAAGCCAAGTTGATTGAAATATTAAGAAAGCATCGAGGTGCAATTGGTTGGACAATAGCCGACATCAAAGGCATTGATGCCGCTATATGTACCCACAGAATTCATCTTGAAGACGATGCTAAACCAGTTCGTGATGCTCAACGTAGGCTCAATCCTACCATGAAGGAAGTTGTGAAAGAGGAAGTGCTTAAGCTACTCGCAGTGGGTATCATTTACCCCATCTCAGACAGTAAGTGGGTAAGTCCAACTCAAGTGGTACCAAAAAAATCTGGTTTAACTGTCATACAAAATGAGAAAAATGAGTTAATTCCAACTCGAATGGTTACTGGCTGGAGAATGTGCATTGATTATAGAAAACTTAATTCAGCCAGTAGGAAGGATCATTTTCCTTTACCATTTTTGGATCAAATTTTGGAAAGAGTGGCTGGAAATGCATATTATTGTTTCTTGGATGGCTATTCTGGTTATTATCAAATTGCTGTAGCGCCTGAGGATCAGGAGAAAACCACTTTCACCTGTCCTTTTGGCACTTTTGCTTTTACTAGAATGCCTTTTGGATTGTGTAATGCTCCAGCTACTTTTCAGAGATGCATGATGAGTATTTTTTCTGACATGATTGATGATATTTGTGAAATATTCATGGATGATTTCTCTGTTTTTGGAAAAACTTTTGAAAGTTGTTTGCATAATTTGGCACGTATTCTCCAAAGATGTGAGGAAAAAAATCTTTTACTTAATTGGGAGAAGTGCCAATTCATGGTTACTCAGGGAATTGTTTTGGGACACATTGTTTCCTCTGAGGGTATAAAGGTCGACAAGGCAAAGATTGAATTAATATCTAAACTTCCTATTCCTAGGACGGTTAGGGATATTCGTTCTTTCCTTGGTCATGCTGGTTTTTATAGGCGGTTTATTCAAGGGTTTAGTTCTATTGCAAAACCTTTGTGCACTCTTTTACAAAATGACATTGAATTTGTTTGGACTGATGAGTGCCAAAAAGCTTTTGATACCCTTAAAAATTCGCTTACTACTGCTCCTATTGTGCGACCCCCGCAGTGGGACATTCCCTTTGAAATCATGACAGATGCGAGTGATTATGCCTTAGGAGCTGTTTTGGGTCAGCGTGTGGATAATAGACCATGTGTGATTTACTATGCTAGTAGAACCTTGAATGATGCCCAGAAAAATTATACCACTACTGAAAAAGAACTGCTTGCAGTGGTTTTTGCACTTGATAAATTCAGGGCTTATATTCTTGGTTCTCCTGTTACTATTTTCACTGACCACTCTGCTCTTAAGTATTTGTTGGCTAAAAAAGATGCAAAACCACGCTTGATTCGATGGATTCTATTACTTCAAGAGTTCAACATCAACATTAGGGACAAGAAAGGAGTTGAAAACGTGGTAGCTGACCACCTCTCTAGATTGTCATCTCCTTCTTCAAATGTCAGCCTCCCTCTTGATGATAGTTTTCCGGATGAGCACCTGTTTGTGGTAAATAAAGTTCCCTGGTATGCTGACATAGTCAATTATCTGGTGACTGAGCAAATGCCTTCTGAATGGTCAACCCAAGATAAGCGTCGGTTTCTATCTGAGATTAATGAATTGGATGAAGCTCGTCGGAATGCTTATGACAACGCGCAATTGGCAAAGGAACGGATGAAAATTCTGCATGATCAGAAAATTCATCCAAAGCATTTCACAATTGGCCAGGAAGTTCTCCTTTACAACTCTCGCTTGCATATTTTTCCTGGAAAGTTGAAATCACGATGGAGTGGACCATACATTGTAAAGACTGTTCATCATCATGGTGCGGTAGACATTGTCAATCCGAAGAATGGTAATAGCTTCACTGTCAACGGACAACGTCTAAAGTCATTTCTGAAGGATTTTGATCCACATGAAGAGATCTTGCTTGTGCAAGATCCCAGGGAAGTGTTTTGATTCGTTTCTCCTTCTGTACAGTTTTCTTTACTTGCATTTTCTTTTATTTGTTCTTTTGCATTTGATTTTATTTTTCTTGTTGTTTGTTTGTTTTGTTTTGTTCTTTTGCATCTTTCGTTCGATTCAGTGAGGACTATGTCTCTCACTAGTTAGGAGCGAAACCATGGCATTGTGTAAAAATAAAAAAATAAAAAAAAAATAAAAATAAAAATAAAAATAGATAGATTTTATTTAAAAATGCTTTTACATAAACTTGAGGTTCTTAGCCTCAGATTGGAGACGCTCATTCTCTTCATACAAAATCATGTCAGCCCTATTCATAGGAGCTGGCAAGCGGAATGAAGAACTCAATAGAGATTTCAACTGTTTATTCTGCTGCCGAAGGATTCCTTCCCTTGTGTGAGACTCTTGAACAATGCGTTGAAGTACAGCAATTTGTTCTTTTAGCCTTTCAACCTCATGGTTTTTGGCTTGAACCCGCTGGGAAAAAGCAACAATAGAGGATGAGTAGCGAGTTCCGAGACTCACCAAGTCATAGATAGCATCGGAGTCTGACTTATTAGCCATGCTATTATTTTCTTGCTGCAACATGGCACCAATGGCAGCTGCAGAAAGGACAGGAGGTTGAGATGTAGAAGAATGAGCCATTGAGAAAGGGATTGAGAACTTAAGGCGAGAATGTTGAAGGAATGCAGATGAGTTATAGAGATAAGAAGAAAACTTGATGCGGATTGGATGAACTTTGAGACTGATTTTATAGAGATAGCATAAAGAACAAGTCCGGAGCTTTCAATCTCGTTTGTCAACAACATCAGGCGTTTTTTTCAAATCTCCAGCCACACTTGTCGGGTCACGGACGGATCCACCGAAAAAAAAAAAAAAAAAAAGGATTTCAGTAATCTCGTTAATTTCAGTTATCTTTTGCTAATTTTCTCGTATTCTCTTTTTGCAGGTACGATTTTTTGTTATTTTGACGAAAAATGGATTAAGAAACATTGCTGTCATATTCATATCATTTGTGTTTCAGGTGACATCTTTCCTCTTTACTCTTTCCCCTCAATTCATGCCTGCATAACATATGTCGTCGAACATTCATTTGCTGAACATTGAGGACAATGTCAAATTTAGTTGGGGGGAGAGTTTTCTGTTGAAGTTTTCTGTTGAAGATGTGTTAGTACTAAAAAAAAAAAAAAAATAAAGGATTAACACACTTCTGGCATTTTTGTGAAATTTGAGTATCTTGGTGGAGTAGTTGAGCGGAATTATTTTCTGAAGATTTATTTTCAAGCTTAAACATAGAACATGATTTTTGATGCATCATATTTTGTTGATATGTGGCTTAAAACACCGAGATGTTATAGTTATTGAGATGAAACTTGATAAGATTTCTGTAGAACGAAAGGCAAAGTTTGAAGGACATTTTGCACATGCTTACGCTTGTAGTGTTCCTTAAATACCATTCATTGATTTAACACTGGAGAAGTAAACTGCAGGACTACCGAGCCATGCCAAAAAAAAAAAAAAAAAGAAGAAGAAATAAAGGCGGCTTAGCGAACTTTCCTAAGTAAAAAGGGCTAGAAACAGTTACCCAAGACTTTGGGGGTTGAGTGTCCAACCTTTAAAAACAGAGCTGGCGTGAAAACTGCTAGTCCCTTGGGCTTTGAGGTAGTTAGAATCAGCAATGATTAATCTTAAGGTTGAAAAAAATCCTATGACAAATCATGGCTAGTAATGAGGAACACACAACCAGTTTAGCTTCACACACACATTTGAGTCCTGAGATATTTGCCTTAATTCTATGTGAAAGATTGTTGAAGATAGTCTTGGTGGGTATAACCCTTGGGGGTTGAGTAGTAACGTGTCACTTTTGTGAGAATTCAGAATTGAGTTTGATTGTTTTTGTTTGAATTTCGATCTTTATGCAATATTCATCTCAATTAATTTTCACTATTTTGCTCAAGGATTAGCAAAAAGCTAGTTAGGGGGTGTGATTGAGCTGAGATATTGCATATTTAAGTTATTTAAAACCAATTTATTTCAACTGCTTCGTGACATTATTATTGGTTTTAGATGGAAAAATGGTTAATAAGCATAAATACGAGTTGTGATTTTTAATTGATTAATATCATGTTTATGCTTAATTTTATAACTAAGATACAATTGGGCAATATCTTTTCAAATAAATAACATATTTTTGATATTTATTTTTTTTAAGTATTATTTCTTTCTTCATGTTTTCAGCTTGAATAAAATTCAAATGGGATCCGGTTGGAACTATTTGATGTTGGCTAAAATGCCTTGATTTGGATTGGTGAGAGTTGCACAAGAAAAGAAATAAAAAAAGGGTGGTTGGATTAGAAAGAAATTAGAGGTTCAATGTGCTTGGTTTGAGGTGTAGAATCGGTGAATTTTAATTCTCTATAGGAAGAGCCATGCTTGACTTGTAGAGTGACAAAGTTTGTGGAATTGATTGTGAGAGTTTCGGCTGGAGTGAATTAAAAGAAGCAAAGCACATGAAGGAACTCAAACTCACGCAGATGCAGAAAAATAGAAGCAGAAAAACAGATGCAGAAAAATAGAAGCAGAAAAACAGATGCAGAAAAATAGATGCAGAAAAATAGAAGCAGAAAAACAGATGCAGAAAAACAGATGCAGAAATGCAGAAAATCAGCAAAACAGAAACTTTTATGCTTTGTTTTAGTGTTGTTCTTATGTTCCTTAGCAATTTTTTAGTGAAGTTGTTGCTACTTTAATTCTTGCATGAAGTTTTGGTCAAGTTGTAATTTAATTGTTGCTAAGTTGATTTTTAAGTTGGTTAGTAGGTGGGATGTGTGAATGAAATAAAGATGGAGTTGTGTTGAAATTAAATTCTAGCAAGTGTGTTAAGTGATTTCATGGATTAAAGAATTGTTTTAGAGTTTTTATTAATTGTGCTAAGAATTACTCTAGAATTTTATTTCATTATGTGTAATATTTTAAATTCTTACAAGTGTGTTAGTTAATTTCAAGAAGTAAAAGAGTTGTTCTAGAGTTTTCATTAAAGGTTTGGAGATTAATTTTCAAGAGTGTTACATAAGAAGTTGGTTCTTTTTGTTTTGAATTTCAATTGAATGGTGAAGGGGAATTTTCCACCATACTTTTCATTTTCTATATTTTTTTTAATTTCAGTTTAAAGTTTATAGAATAATTTTGAGATTTTTAGCTTAGAAGTTTGGGCAATTTAATTTCTGTTTACTTATTTCATGTTATTTATTTTTCGCACTTCTTTAATCTTTCTTTTCTTTGAGCATTTTCAATTTTCAGTTTGTATTTTATTAATTACTTTCTAATCTAGTTTAAATTCTTAATTTAGTTTTATTAATTTCTGAATTTAATTTATTAGTCATTTACATTCAAATCCGACAATCAAAACAAATCTAAAAATATGAATCTAGTCCATGACTAGTGATCTCTCTATCCATTGCACATACCATCCACTTGTTTTCTCTTTGTGACGTTTTTCACACTTTTTCAACGAGTTTAATTTTTGAGTAACTTTCCCTGAGGAGACGATCTAGGAATTTATTCCTTATTATTACACGACATCCTCCTGCACTTGGGAGAGCATTAGTGCCACTCATTTTTGAGTGAGTCATTCACGTTCATGTTATGTTATGTTCACGTTCACATTATGTCTCAAGTTCACGTTTATGTCATGTTATGCTCAGGTTTATGTTAAGTTCAAGTTCATATTTATGTTATGCATGTTCACGTTCATGCTATGTTTCAAGTCCATGTTATGTTTCAAGTTTCACGTTCATGTTATGTTGCTAGTCCATGTTATGTTTTAAGCTCAAGTTCATGTCATGTTAAGTCAAGTTCAGTTCACGTTTAAGTTCAGGTTATGTCATGCTATATGTCAAGTTATGCTATGCTTATTTACGACTTTATTTATGCATTTATGCTTTTACTGCCATGCATGCATCTTTAACCTGTGTGGGAGTTTCCTGTTAACTTACTGAGATTTGTAATCAAATCTCACCGTGGTAGTCCCAACTACCATTCCCCCCGAATGGTAGGCGATGTGTCAGGATCAGAGCAGAGAGCAGACATTCGTAGACTGAAGGAGGTTGACTAGACGCCGCAGACACGACGCGGAGCTTACAGCTTCCATAGTTAGTTTTTGGACAGTATTCTGGCCTCGTTAGTCGAGTTACACGAGTTACTCGACGAACTTCCTCAATAGTGTATTTTGGTAATGTAAATATGGAGTTTGGTCTCCCATGTTTTTGAGGTTATAGTTTTCTAAGACTCGTATTGAAATCGTGGATGTTTATTTTGTTAAGTATGCTAGGATTACAATTTAACTATTTGGGATATTATAAGTTTGGTGCATGGTATTGCTCAAGAAAAAAAAAATTATCCGCTGCGAATATTGCATAATGCTAAATGCATGTTAGGAACATTGCGTCTTATTTGTCATGAACGGGGGCAGGTAACCATGTGTTGCATGTCTCGACGCTTCAGATGTCCGTTCAATCCCAAGCAGAATTTGGGGGCGTTACAGAGAATGTTGTCGCTCTTTCTCCAAGCAATTTGATATTGATACTCTAGATTTAATCACCCGTTACGTAGAAGGTCGTGGTTCTCATCAACGAGATAACATTACGGTAGAGCAGTGTTGTCATTTTGACATATTTAATGTTAATGTAGCCTATCAATTGCAAGAGTTTGATAGTAGGTTTGGTGAAGGAGCGGCATAACTATTAACACTTTTGATGATATATTTTTTTCTTTTGGAAAATTTTATCCTCTTGATTTTTTCGAGAATGAGAAAATTAGTTTACGATTTCAATTGAAACATTTTAAAGTTAATGTACTTACTAATCTCGATTTTCAGAATTTATCATCCATTACAGACTTTGTCAAGGATTGGTAGAGATAGAGAAATAAAAGACATACTATTTTATTGATAGATTGATTCGTCTTGTTTTGACTCTTCCAATATCTACAACAGCTAGTTATGAAAACGTATTTTCAACTATGAAGACTGTTAAAACAAGTCTTCACAATAAAATTGAAGATGAGTTTTTAGTAAATAACTTAGATGTCTATATTAAAATAAAAATTGCTAAGAACTTTGATTTAGAGTCAATACTATATAATTTTGGTTTTATGAAAGAGAGTAAGTTACAGATAAAGACGCTTTATAGATTTTTTTTTCGTTTGATATTTTTTTACGAGTATCTTTATGTTATTTCAATAATATATTGTATGTTCTTGGCACATGATATACCTTTGTGATACATAGGTTGTATTAAAAATAATTTATTTCTATTTCTATTTTAGATTTTACGTGCTATCATATTTTTCTATATAGCAAGAAAAACTATATAGAAATAGAACCAAAAAAAATCTTGTTATATTTTTTAGCTTTGCTTGCCCCCAAAAACAAATTTCTAGTCCCGCCATTGCCCACAATCACTATAACAGAATTACTTTTTAGTGATGGTTGGGAAATTGTGACAGTCCCCAAATCGTCACTAAAAAGCATTTTCTGTGATGATTTCTGAAAGCTGTTACTAAAGATAGATGAGATTTTTTTGACGTTCGGAAGGGGGGAAAATTTACGTTAGAACATTCGAACATTGAGGCTACTTACGTACGAACGTAAGTACGTTTTGGCCCCAACATTCGAATGTTAGTCACGTTAATTGTAAATTTAAATTAAATATGACTCTAATTTAAAATTTATGTGGTTTTATAGTGTATAATTTGTGAACAAGTCTAAAAAATTGTAATATATATTTATATATACACATTTTGTAAAATATAAATATATATTTATGTTTATATATATATGAAGTACAATGATTTAATATTAAAGTTGGAAAATCTAACATTAAAGAAGATTGAGAATTGAAATTAAAAAATAATAGATATATTAAATAATATTATTCCTTACATATATTAAAAGTAAAATACAAAATATGATAGAATTTCATAAACAACACTCAGATCAATGCGTTGTTCACGAAATTCATACTCCATATCTCTTCAGTTAAGTTATCAACTTTCTTGTTGAGGATATCTACACGATGGGCTATCTCGGTGACAGACTCCTATATAGTCATGATCTGTTGACCGATATGCATAGTCAGCTGTAAGATTACCGCATCAACCAAAGCAGGCCGTACATCTCCCGCAGATGTACACATTGACTGCTGACTACTACTCCCCACACTAGGCCTGGGTTGCATCGGAGGAACTAGATCCGCTGCAGAAGGTGGTTGATGTCGAGCATGCCCCCTCCCTTGTCCAATGCTACATCGATGTGTGCTCATGTCGAGGGGGCTCATCTGATTTGTGACCCACTCTTCTGTATGTTGCTGCAGTCTCCGAGCAAGTAATAGCCAGTTGATGATAACACCGTATGAGAGGTTG